>JAPXFQ010002744.1:1800000-2194898 GCA_028564705.1 Apricaphanius iberus
AATTACTGGAAATAAGTTGACATTATTAGAATAGGACAGAATAGAATAGAAAATAAAATAAATTTTCTTTACTTTCCCACAGTGGGGATATTCCAGTGTAGGGACAATAATTAAAATTAGCATAAACAGATTAACAAAGGCCAAATGAGTGGGTAAATAAAAAAAATGATGTGTATATCTGTAACATTTATATTTTATATGTAATGTTTGTTTGGATTGTAGGATTTCAAATTTCCGTCATACATTTTCAGGATTTCAAAAAGTAAAGTACCCTTATTGGACATGTGGAGGCTGAATAAGAATGACAAATAACTAAAAAACGAAGTGAAGTCGCTGTTAATATTAAACCTGAAGCTCACCTGTTTTATGTGCTTTTGCAGCACATCAGCATACATTTCAAAGGGAGGCTGGCTCATTTGTTTGGATTCCTCCATTGCACGAAGCACCAGAGTCTTTACCTCTGGATGATCCTCTGTGACTGAGAACAGCAAATAATATAAGTTTCAGATATTTATAAAAACAATAATCATTATAAAGCTATGTATTATTTTCCTTTCACTTGCTGGCTTTGATTTAATTTTAAAATAATATTCCATAAAGTAAAGCCAGAATGGAGTGGCTGAAATGGGATGAACTAAAAATGGTTCATGGGGTTTGAATGCTTTATTGAGCAATGCATAAAATCTGATTGATTTTTAATAAAAAAAACTCAAGCTACATTTGTTTAAATAAAAAAATACAAAGATAAGATGAGCTATAGTTTGCACATATGCCTTTTTAACATATTTTTTAAAGGAAACGATATTTCTACAAGAATATTTTATGTGAAAATCTGACATTTTAGATATAGTTCAACTTGCCCAAAGTGTTTTCACCATCTTTCTCCATCTTCATCTTGATTTTTTCAATTGCAGCTAGTGTTGTCTCCTCTTTGATTTTGTCGAGCCTCTCCTGTTCAGCCTTGTCTAGAAGTGGCTGCGACATCTTCTGCAAATCAAGCACCACTGCACCATAGTGCTGAGCTAGAAGAATGCACAAAGTGCTCTTTCCAGCCTGAAGAGGACCAATGATGGAAACCTTACAAGGGGGCCTGGGCATTGGAGGCAACAGGTATCTTCGTGGATTTGTGACAAACTTCTGGTAGGCCTCCTGAGATGAAAGTATGTACAGCTTGTCCTGAAAGCTGAATAACAGTTGAGGAAATGTTTTTAACCCAGTCACAATTGTCATTCTCAGGGGAATAATTCACAAAAGAGACCTCACCCCACAGAAAATTCTGGCTTTCCAGAAATAATCTGTCCTTCCTTCAGAGCAACAGGACAAATCCTCCCCCAGCGGCTTCTTCTCCACCGAAAGCTGGGGACCACCGGTCTTATGGAGGCCATAAATCTTAGAACATAATCCTGTAAAACAGATATACATCTCATAACACTGTTTCGAGTTAATTTTGGAGCAGTTCCATTAGACAAGGAATGTTGAAAAACTCCACCAACATTTAACCAGTTAGGTAGTTTTAAGGCAACCTAAATTAATTTAAATGGACATTCCAACCCTGAGTAAAAATGTGTCTTTTGCCATATTTCCCAGAATTAGATAATTGAGTAAAGCATTTTGTAACCAGCCCAGTCATTCTCCTGATCTGGCAGCAGTCTGTTTGCTAAACATCTTAGTATAGCTTAGCATAAACCATTGTAAGTGAATAGGATCAACTAACATGCTAGTAGGTCCCATTCACTTATGTCCACATGTAGGCAGAGGGAGGCTACCCTCTCATTCACAGTGGTAACTCCAACGTACAGGCTTTTTTTTAATGAGTTAAAGAAATTACATGACCCAGACAGGAATTGAGACATGAGTCAACATTTTTTAAAATGTGTGTGTTTGAAATAGTGAAAGAGAGAGAATTATTTTTTTTAAGCTGTATTGGTGTTTTATTCAATAAAAACACTACTTAGAAAAGTGTTGTCTTTTGCTAATAATTATTTTAAAATTGAGAATGAAATATTTGTATCAATTTTTATATTAGTCATTTAGATGCCACAATTAATTTAATTTTTGTGTCTTTCTGATGACATCCTTTTTAAGATATTAAGGTAAAAAAGATGTTACTCAGTACTCAAGTATCCTTTTTACCAAATACTTTTGTATTGTTACTCATGTATTTTTTTGGACAGAAACGTTTTACTTATATTTGAGTAAAATAGGTTGAACTATGTTATTCAACAAGTTAAACCTTAAAATCTAATTTTGGTCATGCCCTTTGCTTTGCCATTCACATGTAAAGCACTTTAAACATAAAGTTTGATTTGATAATAATAATACGGAGGAAATTAGGTAAAGCTGCAGTTTTTACAGTGATTTGGATTGGGAAAACCATTTCTATGTCAGTAATATATTTTCTTCATCTTTCCTTTATTTTCAGAGGATAAAGAGGTGAGAAACAATTCTTTCGTTTCTTGGAGGTTTAATTTGAACTTGTTTGCACAAACAAGGAGGCAAAGGTTACAGGGTGTTCGCAACAGTGGAATCCTGCCTTCCACCAACTGACTGACCACTTTTTAGATTCAGACAACCTTGCTATACTCTATGAGTAAACATTTCTCCATGGTGAAGTTTCCAGACTCCAAGGCCCCTTCGTCAGATACAATACGATTCTAATATCAATTAATTCGACCTGACCTAATATTATACAGTGTCACACAATCAGACTATCACTATGTCATGAAGAAATTGCACACAGTTCTCTCAGTATGTAAGAATACACAGAAAAGATCATTCTTAATATAAATTTCTCAATATAACTTCTCAATATACATTTTCCATAACAGAAGCTAAAATAGAAATTCTTCAACATGCTCAAAATGTACAGTAGATATATGGACAAAGCATTACAAAAATTTCACTGGCATCATGTGTCACTGGATCAAGCCTGATACATTAGATTGCAAATCTGCTGCACTGGCATGTGAAAGGATAAGACACACTTTTGTAAAAGCTTTCAATGAATATGGAGGCTCTGAAACAGAAGATGATCTGGAAGACAAAGACTATGTACAGTTTGCTGGTGTCACTACAGAACTTGAGGAGGAGCAAGTGCATGAGGAGCTAAGCTCCTTTTTGCCACCTCACCATCGATGTGCTACACACGCTGTGAAATTTAATTGCCACAACTAACCTTGGCCAATTGTTAGATTTCTGAGGGATTTAAGTTTTGAACCAAACAATTCAGAACTGACACTTTGGATGGTTCTTGTTGCATTCTGCCTCTATTAAACAGCAAGAAGCAAAGTTACAGCTACATTTTATTTTTAACTAAGTGAACATACAGTAAATTAGTTTTAACTGGAATATTTTTTGTTTGTCCTATACTCATACTTTTCAGCTTTTTGAAATAAAGTAATGATTAAGGAAATTTTTTTTTTTTTTTTCATTTTGAGGCAGTCAATACATCTTATGTAAACATAACTCAACTTTGCTCCTGTACAGCAAATATATAATCTTGAATTGGTAGAGGAAAAAATAGTTTGTAGGATATGATCCATGCAGTTGTAGAAGTATGGCAATATACAGTGTATTCCAAAATATTTAGAATATGTTACTTACATTAAGTAATGTAACAGAATAAATTACAAATTACATTTTGAGACATTTATGCTGTAATCTATAGTGGAATACATTTTAAAAGTAACCTTCCCAACTCTGTCTTAAGCAAACAGACTGCTGCCAATTCAGGGAAATAAGTGGACTGGTAACAAAATACTTTTTACTCACACTAACTCTGGGGAAAAACGAAACTGACACATTTTTACTTAAGGGTGTAATATACCATTTAAAAAGAACTATAAGGATGGTCATACTGTGTCGAGGGTATCTGGTAGTTCTTCATCAACATATTGGCTTAGAAGGACCGGAACAGAGACAGGTTTTACGGCCATAGTCTGAAGACGAGTCAGGACAGACTGACAGACAAACACAAAAATAAACAAATCAGTCCACAGAGAACATGAGCTGCTTATTTTTTTATTTTTTTTATTTGTGTCTTTACCATGTGTAGATCTTCAATGGTATCGTTTCCATCTAGCTCCAAAAGGTAGAGGGGGTTGTGTTCTGAAATGTAGTCCTGGAAAAATGTAAAGTAATACAAAACATCTTTATTTTTCTGTCTTTTTGTTGTGTGTTTTTTTTTTTTTTACATTTTGCTTTTGTAGAATTTTGGCTCTGTTGATGCAAATCCCAACCTATTTGTTCAGGTTATGTAAATATTTGGGATGAATTTTAATCAATGTTTTTTTTTTTCGTGCAGTCTTTCAAATGCCATTTAAAGTTAATGGAGTAATGTTTGTCTGTTCCCCTTTTCTATACCTACGTAATCTTTGCAGGGATTAGACAGGTAAAGAAAAATGGCTCCCAGTAGCCATTAGACAGAGGATACTTTGAAGAGGTCGTCAGTGTATCACAGGGTATCACAGAGTGTGCAAAATAATTTTAATTTGCATCTTTGGATATGGGGACAAAATCTATTTTTTAAAATTCTAATACGTAAAACTCACATTTATGTGGTTAAAAAAATCAGAAAATATTTGGACCATTGCCTTCAATTGATACTAACATTTTTAAAAACAATTGGGGAAAAAATTATATTTAATAATTATTATATTTAATACTTAATTAATTTCTGTGGCAATTTTGAAAAGCATCTGTTTCCAGAAGACTCAAATTGAGCAACTTAAAAATAACTGCAGAAAAAAAAGAATGCTCCTACTTTTGCACTTAGCATTTAGAAAGATACAAACCCTAAAAAGTCATGGATATTTTACATGCAAGGCAAATGAAATAAGAATCAACTTCGTTCACCTAGATTGTAGTTAAAACTAATTGCACTTTTAAAAAGAATGATCAAATCAGTATTCCTATGGCAATCTTTTACAGAGCATTGTTTCCAGGCAATATAAGTAAAACACAAAATTTCTGCTGTTCAAACACAACTGCCTGAAATAAGAGGAGGTAAAAGACTGTGTCTGTGGCCTTCTAACTTGCCTCCAATGGTCTAAGAAGGTTGTCCTTGTATGTATTGATTCTAGTAAAAGCATTTCTGGGCAGGTTTTCTGGTGTCCACACCATCTGGTCAATCCTATTCTTAGAGAGGTCTTCCTCCTCGGCCTGAAAGAATCAAGGAAAGCGGTGTATCTAAATAATATAATTGAACAGATTATTTTACTATTTCATTCAAGGTTTAAGGTAGTTTGTTTTGTAAAATATAGCAGTCTTGGCTCTTCTAATTTATTTTTTGCAAAGATTAGTAAAAACCTGGTTGCAAATCAAATTATTTTAAATAAAAAGCAACAGAAGACTGTAAAAATACAGTAGACTGTAAAAATGAGAACTAAAGGTCAGAAAGTGTGACGTTTTTTAGTACCTCCTCCTCCTCCTCATCGTTGTCCACCTCCTGTTCCCTAATCTTCTCCTTCCTGCTGCATACTTCTTCCTGTTTCCATCTATCCCTGCTGTATACCTGCCCACTCACTGGATGCTGCTTGAGACCTGACAGCCTTTGGACCAGGTCCTTGTCTGCACACTGTTAAAGGATGGGATATATTGTTCCTAAATAATAATAACTCTGAGAAACAGTTTTTCTAAATATATAGTTATGGCACCGTGATTTCTCATGTGAAACAGAACTTAATTTGTTTTTTGAGAATTCAACCTTAATGGTGATGATGAAATCTGGCTTTAGCTTGAGGTTTTTGATCAGTTCAATTTGATCGCAGATCTTCTGGGAGTCCTCTGATATAAATGGGAGGCAGCTCAACACATAGCCTGTACACAACAAGTGAATGATCAAACAATTATGCAGCATCCATGCTGGTTTCATAAAAATTTCTTTCTCCGGCAATCTCACATATTCTGGATGATATTTTTTTATTTTTCATATCTTGTTATCAAAATGTACAAGCAACATTTTGTGTTTAAGATGCATATAGTACTAAACCTTTTCAGTTAAACTATTAGAACACAATTTACCATAGTGCTCAACATCGGGCGAGTTAATCCTAGCAAGAATCAGCTCCAGGACCACATCATCTGGGATACATTTCCCTTGAAATAAGATGCTGAGCAGCTGAAGCAGTTTGAAACATGGATATTGTATTAGTTTTGAGATGCATATATAGACATATTCATGAAACAAAGCAAAATGATAGATGGATGATTTATTTACCCCTATTCCTTCCTTTGTCTTGTTTTTAATGTGTGTGTTGAGCAGATCAGTGTCTAAAACATTTTTTAAATAAAGAAATATATTAACTGCTGTACATACAAATATTAAAATGAAAGTTCCTGAGAAGAACATACCATCAATTAGGATACATTTCCAGGATTCTGAAATGTTTTTTGCCAAAGTAGACTTCCCTACGCCCTGTCACAAGAACATTAAAAATGATGTCAAAAGAGATGGAGGGTCTTGAAATCGCTAATTTTGAGTGTTTCTTCTAAGCAGTACAATTAATTTGCTGATACAACTTATATTCATGTCTTATGAACAGTGATAGATCATAAAGTGAATTCTAACAAGGAGCAACTGCAAAATATATCTTAAGTGGAACACACACACCACCCCTAATTACATCTGTCTTATTTATCTTTATCGTTCGTTTTTGTTTATTACTTTTTATTTTGGGGAGGTCAATCTGATATTTCAAATCTAATAATAAAAGATTGAAATTAATACATTATTTACATTGAGATCAACATTAATGATGATATAACTTACAATCTCAGAATTCTTGAACATTTCAAGTGGTATTAATCGCTGTTCATTATATTTATGAAGTTATCTTTAAAATTTTAATTTCCAAGAAGTGTTTTAAGTAAACAAAGAACTTACTGGTCTTCCAAATATAATAAAGCAGGTGGGTTTAGCAAGAAGTCTCTCTCTCTCAGCTTCATCTTCTATTAGATTGTCCACCAAAGCGTTCATTTTACCTTGTCAATCGAAGAGACTCATTAACCAAATAACTTTAACACATTACCTCTTTCCCATTGAAATGTTCGTTATTTAAAAAGTATATAGACTTACTGTGTCTTACGCTTTTCTCAAACCCACATATAACTCTTTCTATGTATAGATAACCAACACTATCGGCGTCTTTTTGGAGTAACTAAACAAGCGGTTGCCATAGAGACTAAAACCCAGAGCGAAGAAGGGTGACATAAGCCTTTAAAACGTTTAATATTTAATATGGTTCGTCATGTTTATATATATATATATATATATATATATATATATATATATATATATATACGTATTTTTTTAACTAAATAAAACCAAAATGAACACGAATGTGGGGAGAACGTTTTTACAACTCGTGTTTTTTGTTTGTTTTGTTTTTGACTTCGCGAGACACCGTATCAGCTGATAAACGTTCTATGACTGTCACATGACTAAAATGAATTAATTTAGCACGTTTCTGGTTTCTTTCAGCTCAGGTTTGCATACATGCTCTAAAATACTTCGCTAAAAGATTTAAAAATGCAATCTTAACACAATTAGAAATTAAGATAGTTGTCAATGGAAGAGGTTGTTCCTTGCAGCTAGCTGGCAAACTCATTGGTGAGTTATTAGCTAGTTCAGTAGATTTAATCAGCTTGCCAGGAAGACATAGATCTGAGTTGCTTGATTTCTAGGCGTTTTTTTGTGAGATTTTGGAGCTATACATTTATTTTTACTTCCAGATTTTGTATTGTCTCGTCTGTACTTTGATCTTTTAAGATCGTAGAACTAAAATGCCTCAAACGGCGGCTGTCATCAGTGGGATCCAGAGGATGGTTCTCTACGAAACAAGAGCAGTAAGTTTAAATTAACTACTGGCATATCATCTGCTGCCAGTTCTATGTTACTGTTTCGTTTTTTTTTTCTAAATCAAAGACATTCACACAGAATGTGCCATAACTATTCCAACATATCAGATAATTTTACCTGTTTTTGACAAATAATTTTAATTCAGTTTATTTACACACCGCTAACAGCAAAAGTCATCCAAGATGGACTGATGAAATTCATCTCCAGTTATCAAGAAAGGTTTAATGAAAGTAATATACCATAGGCAGAATCATATGTAAAAGCTCGAATGTAATTTAAACTACAGTCAAATTCTCTAGATCAGATAAACTAATGTCAGATGGTAAAAAAGTTTTCTGTATGATGAAGCCCAACCAAAGGCATCATGATAAGGACTTTTCAGCTATCCCTCCTCCTGAGCAGGTATATGGTGACAGTGGAATGAATCAGCAATGTTTCAATGGTCCCAACTCTAATTTTTTAAGACATATTTGTCTAATAATAATTGTCTCATATTAACCCATGCTTATTGTGCCTCTGCCTCCACACCTCAGTGGCTTTTGTTTGCAAATGAGGCTGCTGGTAAGTAGGGTGTACACAATAATAGCTACAAGACTTTAGATTTATTTACACACCGTCTGTTGTTACTTGATTATATACATTGACTTCTTCTTAAATTGTCTTGTGGCAACTCAAAAAGTAAAATGAGCATGCTGTGTGTACACTATGCAACTGCGGACAAATCATTATCTCTCCTACTGTTACGCCTGCTGATGTACAGAAGTGTAAATCAGATCAAATTATTAGCTTATTATTATGAGATATTTTTCATTTTGTTTTTAAAATATTTTTATTGATGGAAAAAGTATCAATAATGTAACTGTAATTTTTTTCCTTATGGTAGGTTTTATTCTTAGCCATTTTAATTTATTTCTAACATATTATTTCAAAACGTCCTTTTCACCAAGTTATCTTTTATTTGATTTTTTGGGGTTTTATTCCAGGTAACTTATTTTAAAAGAAAGTTTTTCAATTGAATGATTACATCTGCCAATCAGGGTGAGAGAGTGGGACCTGAGATGATCCCCCCCCCCCACAATTTCACCATTACACTATATATTCAGTAAATAACATAATATATATTTATATATTATTTATTAGTGTAGACATTTATTTCACAAGGTTTTATTTATTTCATTTTGAGCGCTTCAGCATTCCATAATGGAAAGTCAGACGCGTCACAATTCAATAAATTAAAAAGTCCCAATTTGACAATTCTATATGTGAAAATGTTAACAAGACTTGTCCAAATAACAATGCATAATTTTTATATTTAAATTATTTGAAGTTTTATTAATATGTTTACCTTGTTGCTGTGTGTTGAAGATGTATATTTATTTTATCTCTTGACTTAAAGTCTAAATCTCTCACAGGAGCGAACACTTCTATAAAAAAAGTGACTTGGCCCCTCTGAGTTGGCTTGAAGCTATCCACAGCTGAGTAGCTTTGGAGGTTAACCAGGCAGATATGAGGGTTTATTTAGTTTATTGTCTATGGTCTTTGATCAACACAGCCCAGTAAAAACGTCTCAACAGCAACATGGAACCCCTTCAGATAAAAAATAGGGTGCTTTTACACTGCATGGTTCCCAGCTAAACACATTGATATTTTATGTTGCTATTAGGGATGGGCGATGTGACCTAAAAATGTATTGCGATAATTTCAGGTATTTATCATGATAACGGTACAAATGACGATAATATATTCTGTAAAATAGGCGATTATGTTATGTTTAAGTTGGGTTCCAGTGACTGTGCTGATAAACCTCATACAACTGCTACTCCACATGTCTGCAGTTGTCTGCTGTTAAATCATAAAAATTTGCCGTAGACAATGATGTTCGTACGTTACCGCAGCACTCTTCATACATCGCTGACAGGGCTGGTTTGGAAAAGTACTTCCTTTAGGGCATTTTGGTATCTTGGGTCCAGCTTATGGACCATTTGCTTGAATCCTTCTTTTGTCAAACAAAACGCCACTACTTCCGTCAATTCGACCCAAGCGTTAGCAATTTTAATCTCGGTGGGAATTTTCTTACCAATGGGTCCACTTATAGTTGACGCCGCCATTGCCTCGTGTATCTTCAAACATTCTTCATACCCTGGTTTGGGTTTGGGTTTCAGATGGTGGAACAAATGGGATGCGTTTCCACTCTTTATAACCACCGTTTTTCTGCAAACGTTGCATATTATGGTAGTTTGCTTCTCAATGGATTTTCTGTAACCAAACCAGTTTCAAACTGTGGAGGTAGCTCCTCCCTTTAAAACAAGCTCCTCCTCAGCCCCACGCCTTCAGCCATGCTTGCTTTCACTCTGCACGTGAACCATGAATCGGGCGCACACAAAACTACATTCTCAACCAGACTTATTGTTATTATAACGAGGAGACAATTTTTATCATGAGGAAGAGAATTTCCAACGATATATTGCAAACAATAAGATATTGCCCATCCCTAGTTTGAATCTATTATATTCTTGATGGATATTGGTTGTTGTTATTGTCAGAATGAAAGTTATGTTGTTCTAAGCCATTTTAAAATTTTGCTCCATATGCCCCTTTTTTTTTTACTTTGAGCACCTGCCCCTCTAAAGGTCTCTGCATGACACTGTTGTAAAGCATTTTGCTTGTATAGTGAAATGCAGCTTAAGTTTTTGGAAAAGTATAATATTTTAACTTGAACGTCTTTTTTTGAAACCTGGAATTTGGAGAGAGGTAGTGTTTATATTGTAAACACTAGATGGCAGTATAGGTTTAATAAGGATAATTTTTAGGCCTGATATAAATTGTTGCCTTTCCCACCTTTGAAACACCAACATTTACATCTTTTTGTAGTTTTGTGTAATTTTAGGGGGGTTGTTTTACCCTGTGAACATGCCTAATGTCGCAAGTAGGAAAGTAGAGATGACTTGCGATGATTATAACTCATTCAACAGGTTTTACAAAGCAGAAAATACTTACTGGGTCTCATACTCTTACAGCTTAACGCAACAGTAGACTTCGTTGCCATTGGAAAAGATGGCTCTGTAGGGGACTGGGAACAGTGGAACATGACGGAAATGTTTCATAGTTACAGAACGTTCGAATACATGATGTTCTAATGTGTTGCTTTTCACTAAGGCCTTGAAATCTTTTGTCATTTTGTCACTGATTATGTGGACAAAGATAATAACATCACAAGAAACTACCTAAATTCAGGTTCTGATGGAGAACAAACGATGTAGTTTTGTTATAATATCTGAAAAGTTCAGGCTATTCTGGACTTACATTATATTTTTATATTTTCAGTATACACCATATTGTAAATATATGTAGTGTATTAGGCCTTCATATATTTTATTGTATGGTTGCACTAATTCCAAAGATAATTGGGTTTGATAATTATATATATATATATACATATATAAAAGAATTTGTAGAAGATTAAATTATAAACTATTTTTTTCTTTTTTTTTTTTTACTGAACGTAGGGCTGGGCGATATGGCCGCAAATTTATATTGCAATATAATCTGAAGCTAAAGCATATGGGTTAACAATGTTTATTGTGCTATATTGCTCTTCTTGAGTTTATATGTGTCAAAATTATTGTTTTTGAACTCTCTCATATGCAATATATACTACAGAAAAAAAAAGTTGAAAAAGTATAGAATGCCATTTAAAGAACATTTAAATTGGGAAATTTATTTCAAAATTATAAAACCTTTCAAGTAATCCTAAGTGTGTTTCAAATCCGTGTCGTAACAATGCAACCCAAAAATATTCATCACATAAAGTTTAAGAGATTTTAAACAAAAATACAAGCTAAATGTTATGAAAACACACAATTCAAATCTGTTTGAATTCTATTTGAAATCTGTTTGAAACCTGCTTTCATGACTAATTTATGATTTTTCTTATTAGACAAAAAGCTGCTCGTATTTGAACTAAAAACTCTTCAAGTTCACCAAGTTTCTTTTCCCTTAAATAGAAAACAACAAACTTGAAGCTTTCAATATCTAGTGTATATATGAACAATTAACATCAGTTTTTATCATTGAGTACCTGATACAGTCTTGGCACAGCTTGATGACATCAACAAGTGAAGTTTTGGTAGGCCGGTTTAGTGAAAATCTCTACCGTTGGCTAAAATTCTAATAATTTCTACCTTATACAGTTAAAATTTTCCCACTTCTTACTTAACCCATTAAGTGGTAGAATAAAATAAATATACACAATCATGAATTAATACCATGAATTGGAAGACAATTATCTATAAAATCTTACTTTTTGTGTGCTGTATTTTTGTCTTTAGTATGCACTTTGAAAAGGCACCTCATAAATGTTTCTTTTATCTTACCAGAGGTACTTTTTGGTTGGCAGCAACCATGCACAGACCAAACACCGAGTCCTGAAGATTGACCGCACAGAACCAAAGGATCTGGTGATAATCGATGATAAGGTAAGCAGACAGTTTTCACCCTTTGCACTATTTTGTCAGTCTATATACTTATGTAATACAATGCTATGGGCCCACAGTGAGGTTGTTAAATCACTAAACTTGTACCAGATGTGTTGACTGATTCCTCTCTTTTTGCTTCTTTGTTGCATATTTCTAGACTGTATGAGCTGGTTGGTGATTTGGTTTTGGTCGTGCTGTGGATATGATGAGTTGGTCGTGTTTACAGATTTAATGTTTGTGTTATCATGATGCAACCATGACTAAATGGGCATCATCTCATGCTTTCAATTTTGAATATTCAAAACTGTTATGTTACTCCAGTATTTGTGTTAAACACAGCAGCGGCTATATAGATGGTGATAAATTCACATTAACTTCACTCTTCTTTCTCTTCTGTCATCACATTGCTTTGAGTTCTCTGGCTTCTAGTTCCTTTAGACTTTTGACAGAAGAGGAACATTTTTGCCTGGTTAAGTTCTTTCTTATAACACTGCGTCATAGTTGCACACCCTGCTTATCTCCCCTCAAAACGGTGACATATCTCTAAAGAAAAGCATTTGTGGCTTTAGCACAAATATGAGTATGTGGATGCTCTCCATGAAAAACTTACCCAATCATCTCTTCTGTTAACAAAAGGCTTATTCTACAGTTGAACTCCCGTTTGGAGTTGTTTATTGGATCGAATTATTGGAGTAAAAAAACCCCAGGATATATTGGTAACTTGAAAACTAATTTATTTAGGAAATATGGTGCCTCTGTAGTGAGGGGAGAACTGTAATAAACAAGAATAGCAGCAGTCCATTTAATCCAACCAAATTCTGAAGATAGTCTTCGGCAAACAGCAGTGTATTGGCAAGCAGTAACATTCTGGAGGCAGAGGTTGCTGTAGACCTTTTTTCCCCCCATCAATTTGACTAACAGGGTAAAAAAAATAAATCTGTTCATAATCTATTTTAAAATTTTCTGAGACATTGAACCTCTAGTTTCCATAAACGTTGCCCAAAAAAAACACAAAATAAGTGCTTTAGATATACCACCCTGTGTGCAATTATTCCATACATTCAGTTTTTTAATTTTTTGTTTGTATATGTTTTTGTGTCTATAGCATGTCTATAACCAGCAAGAAGTGCGTGAGCTGCTGGGCCGTCTGGACCTGGGCAACCGCACCAAAATGGGTCAAAAGGGCTTCTCTGGTTTTTCCAGGGCTGTCTCAGCGTTCGGCATTGTAGGTGAGTAAAGGTTATTTACTTACCCCCAAAGCGGGATAATTTCAACTATTCCAGTTAAATTATGTGAAACTAGCTCATGCTAAATGAGAAACAGTGTGGAGTGACCTGGTTTTGCTTTAATGTAGAAGGATTGAAAAGATAAAGTTAAAGAAGCACCTGGCTGTGTGGTGAATTTCATGTTATTTAAATAGGCAAAAAGCAAACGCGCTGAATTTCCTGTGGGGTCAACACCTGCTCCATAAACTTATTATTAATTTTTACATTTCTTTTTATATGGACAGGAAACTAACTAAAGAATATATTTAAAGAGTAACTCACAATTACAGTGCCAAACTCTGCCCATATTTTCTTTTTGAAAAATGCCTCAAAATGAGGCATTGTCTGGCGGAATGCGAGTAAGAGGGCTGTACGCACAAACAGAATCATTAAGTTGCAAAGTAAATATAGCCCCATTGCCTCACAATGAGGTTAAATATTTCTCTCCACCTCTTTCAGAGGAAAGGGAAGAAAAGAGGGATGGTTTTAGGGAAGAGGTGAGCGGCCCTGAGTTATATCGTTTCGAGCTGATGGCTCATGAGTTTCCAACTCACTCAGACTGTGCTGTTTTTATACTCCACTCAAATTCAAGTGCAGTGCAAACTTTTAATCTGAAAAGGGCTCTTCAATAACGGCTTTTGGTACAAAATAAATATTTTTACTACAATACCAAAAATAATGACCACATATACAGCACTATTAGATACTCATTTATACAGTTTATCAGCGAAAAAACTTCATTTTGGGGTGAGTTGTACTCTTAGGTTTTTTTCACCCTCTTTTCATCTTCTGATTGATCTGTTTCTAGCAGTTGACCAATAATGTGGGTAAAAACACAAGCTTTAAGGCTTTAAAAAAAGATTAATTTAGAAATTGCAAAGCTATAGAATTTAGGGAAAGATATGGTATTTTTAAGATGAGCAAAATCTGGGCTTTACCAATCATTTTTAATGGCATAACATGTAGTTAGGCCGTACAGTGGTGCAGATGGTAGAACTGTTGGCAGCAAGAAGGTCCTAGGTTCAAATCCCGGCCTGGGGTCTTTCTGAATGGCGATTTTCTCCCGGTGCATGTGCGGATTCCATCCAGGTTCTCCAGCTTCTTCCCAGAGTCCAAAGACATGACTGTTAGCTTAACTGGTTTTTCTAAATTCCCCTTAGGTATAATTGTGGTGTTGTATGGATGTTTGTCCCTTTGTGTCTCTGTGTTGCCCTGCGATGATTTCTGGAGTTGGATAGGTTATGGTTCAATGAAAGTCTAGCTCTAATAGAGGTGTACTAATGAATCAGCCAGGGATCAGAATCGCCAATTATATAGGCTGATCAGTGATCATCGCCCCACACACTCTAAAATCCCCAATTTATTATCATTGATTAAATGCATGAAAATGTAGAACTCATACCATCTATAACCTATAAAGCATCACCAAGTACCTTTGATTCAGTTTTATCTAAAAAACTATACATCTGATCTTTCATAGTTGGACCTTTTTAGTAAGAAGAGAAGCAGCTGAATAGTTTGTGTAAAACCCCTTAACATATCTGCAATTTTCAACTAAATTGTTTTAAAAACACATACACGGATTAAAATTAAAGATGCTCTTGCACCATTTTGAGTTAATGTATGGCTAGGGTCTGAAGGAAAACACTTTCCCCACAACTGTCACAATCTGTCCAATCGCTATTGTTACCAAGTAATATGATTTCGAATACACGGTTAAAGATGACATTTAATGTCAGCCTGTTTATCTCTTAAAAAAAGTTTTAAAAGGGGCTTTAGATTGGAGTGGTGGACAAAGCATTCAGTTTACCCACACAAATTTGACAGTAATAAACCAAATATTGAATATTCTGCACATGTTTTTCTACTAAAAGTCCAGCGTGGCCAAATGTGCAAGAAAATGCACCTTTCCCAGGGTGATTGCATGAAGCATTGCTGCACCCCTCTGTCCAAAAAACCCAACAAAAACTGCTAAGAATAATTACCTTCTCTTCTCAAACGAAGTTCCACGACTTCCTCTGTATTATATTTTGTTTTGGGAATGTGTTTTTTCACTTTGCCGAAAGCATCTCTTACCAGTCTGTAATTGTGTGTATGTAAGATCTGTGTTTGAATAAATCCTTTTACGCATTTGTTTCAATTGCTTTGGTAAAGCTTGACCCTTATAGATATTTAGGTTTTTTGTTATGAATAATTGCATATGGAACTTTTTTATAAGATTAATAATCTTATGTAAAAATGATTAAATTTGGCACAGCTCCTGATATTTAGGAGAGATATTTATAGCCAATTTGTTCAGTTATTGTTTACGATTACCTGCTTCATTAAGGCTGAGGTACTTAAAAAAATGAAGGAAGCTCTTGTCTTAAAATTCATTCAACACCATATTACTATATATGCATGTGAAATAATGCGCAAATAACGACTTTCCAAAATACAGGAGTTTATTTATAAAAGAAGAAAATAATTCAATCAAACATTTTAATAAACCAAGCTAGTAACACACACTACTAATTTAGAGTATGAACAAGCTAACTACCAAAATAAATGAAAAATGGTAAAGGCCAGTTTATGCTTCTCTGTTTTGACGGAGACAGATTGACGCAATGCCATTATCCGTCGTCACAAGGGCTCTCCATCACCAATGCAAGGATGTACAGAGTAGAGCCTCATTTTTTAACTGTCTCCGTCAACGGAGAGTATATGCCTGTGATTGGTCAGCTCAGCAACAGCCAGAGATTGCTTCACCAGAATGGGGCTCTATAATCGCTGTAATCAGTAGTTTGTGCAGCGTTTGGGCACTACATGCTTTCTATTGAAAGGATAACATATCTAATCAGTTTTTTTTGCCGATTTTGAATACAAGGAGATGCAGAAAAACCACAAAAAAAGGCTGCTGTGTTTGTTTTCCACGTGTTTCTAGAGTACTCTATGAGCTGCACTTCTAGTAAAAAACCTTACAGCACTACCATTGCTCCTTGAGGGGAAAGTGTTCACAAGCCTAGAAAAAACTGAAACGATGCTGTGATAATAGGCAGAGACGCCATAAAAAGTTAGCACCCCCTGCTGTCCTGGTCGAGCAACGCTGATAAAACAATGCAGAGCGTACAGAAAAAGTCACGGCTGAACCAACTTGAACTGATATGGCGTTTGGCCGTTGAGCTTCATAGAGGCTCTCTTTAATGGAGAAATCATGATGTCTCTTCTCAGCCGTCCACCAGAGGTAAAGGGAGGCTTTGAGGAGCTCAGCGGCCAAACACCATATCAGCTCGCGCCGATTTGTGCTGCCTGAAGCCAGACCTGCTGCAGAGGGAGACAGGATCGGTCCAGCCTCTGAGTGGTAATGCTAACAGAGGCTAACGTTCAAAGCACCCCCATAGCTCTCCAGCCATAGGCTGCTATAAATCGAGTCAGTTAGTTAGTTAGTTTGCTCTAACTACTTCCATGTCTTTCGGTTTAAACCACCTCCCCCTTGTAGTCCCCCATAGTTTGATATACGGATTTCAGTTTGTCTTAGCAGTGTGTGCGTTGCACACAAGATACACATTCCAGTTTGCCACGGGGCGGGGTGAGTGTATCAGGGACAGGGAGGGCGTCTCTGTGAGACCATGCCTGTGACATTGACAATGGATAAGTTGTACCGCTCTCAGCCAATCACAAAATCCAAATGCAGTACCACACAATGACCATGACTGGCAGCACTAAGACGTTTTTAGACCACCAAATGTAAAATTTGACAAGTTTACAGAAAAATGTCAAAACATGCCCTGAAACTGAAAGATTTTATTGGTAAAGACCCATTTATACAGTTTATAAGCAAAAATAGTTGTTTTGGGGTTTAGTTACTCTTTAAAGACCAAGGCTTATGTTAAAATGTTTGGAAGTGAAGCTAAATTAGTTGAAACCAATTATGATTAGTTTAAATTGATTGGCACCTTTGGTTTATGTGCAACCCAATACACAATGGGTTAGTTCAAGCATGTAGCCTTCAACTACAGCTAACCAATGTGCGCTTAAAGTCGCTCTGATTCACTTATCACACATCAAACATAGAAAAAGAAAAATCCTGTTAGACTCAGTAACTCAGGTTACAGGATTTAAAATGACTCTCCGTCGGAAACTTCGAAAAACACTGTTTAAACCTCCAGGCCGCACGGCCTGTTTGTACTCAAACAATAAGAAATTATGTCCTACACAAGTTAGCGAAGCACAGTGAACAAACAACCCTTAAATCTTGTTTATCCTAAACTAATTTCTCCTCTGCCCAGAAAGACCTACTGATTCTTATAAGTCACACTTTACTTTGTCGGAATGTGTGGTGGCAAGAATCTGGCGATACAATATTTATCATGATACAAAGGGGACAATATTGCAAAATATCGCGATACTATCAGTAAGACTATATATTTAGATTTTTTTTTAAACTGAATTTATCTGTAGCAAATCTGACACAGCATTCTAAACACTCCGACCTGTTACATACTTAACACATCCAGTTTTAATTCTAGATCTAGTTGATCCACTGGAACGAAGAAGGTGAAACCAGCCACCAGCTACCAGTAAGGTTATGACAAAAATGACTATTATTAAAGTTTCTGCTAAATTCTTGAAAAAAAATCAAATGTGATACTTTTGAATATCGAATATAATATCGTAACATAAAATATTGTGACATCCCTACTGTCTAAAAAACTTCATTCTGACTAATAAATTGTATTAGATAATGACATCTCTCAGCTTACCCACTGTATCCTTTTTAGAAAAGTAAAGAATTTAATTAATGTGACACCCCAAGTTATATGATGCTACTGTAAACACATACTCATTACTCAGCCTCTTTTATGTTACACAAAGAACTAATTTTCTGTCTCAATGGCTATCATATTGACCTAGAGACCTAGTTACACTTTATTACTTTCTGAAGGTTTTTTCTCTTGGTCTAATTCTTTAGAGAAAGGTCGCTCTGTTGCTTTCGAACTAACCCCTTTTCCTTTTGTCAGAAGACATGAGAGCTTTGTTCGACTCTTAAATGATTAACATCTTCACAATCAATGAAGTGTGCATTCATTAGTGGGGTAGTGAAGTACATTGAACAGATACAGAGTATGATAAGAGCTTCATTCTCCACATGTGATCCACACTTTATAGTGGACAAAGCGGTAGATCAGGAATCTGCAAACTGTTGCTCCTGAGCTGCATCTAGCTATCTAATCCCTCGCCTTTGGCTCTTATTAACATTGGCAAAAAACTTGAATATAGTTTTTGAGTATTGTTTTAAAATGTAAAGGAAAAAAATAAATGCTATTTTTGGGAGGCTTTTCACAAAAACATTTTGCTGGATGATAAAGTGCCCAAGAAATGATTGTGATAAATTATAATATTGTCATTTTGAGACTATTTTCAACTAACGTAATATTAATGTGTGTAACATGCACACCCTCTGAACAATCAATAAGCATTCATTTCTAAGCAACGTTGACCACTGCAGCTAAATGATATTTTCCATATCCAGTATAAATTAAGAAAACAACTGAAACAATAGATAGATGCCCTCAAAGAAACATTAACTAATGCTGGGTATTTATAATTGAAACATTTTATAAAAATGCTAAAATGTGTAAAATAATTTCCAAACATCCCATTACATGTCACATTAATACTCACATGTTTTGTTTTTTTCCATAATTAATAAGGAAATATAATTGCTTATTTTCCATTTCTGTTCACAAACCATTATTTAGTCACTTAATGATATAAGTGATGCACCCATGTGGGTTACAGTGCCTCCTGACAGACTCTTTGCCTGATACCTTCCCTATTATAGTATTTATTAGGGATCAGCATTCTAAGTATATTTTTATTCAATGTCATTTGCTGGTTTTGTCATTCTGACCCAGTATCCTGGTAACAAAACACAGTGCTCTGAAAGAAAACATTCTGCATTTAATAGTAACCTATTTGAAAACATACGACATCATCAGCATACATTAACAAAACGACTTGCATTAAGCCATGCATTTTTTTCAGGGTTAATATAAAAATGTCATTAAAATAAGAAGAAAGAGCCTTGAATGTCTTACAGGAGACTCAATCATTTCATTTTTATTTTTTGGGTTTATAAGCCATTGGTAAAAACAACCTGTAAACATGTTATGTATAAAGTGTGTTAAATTATTATTATCAACTCTGTTGCAGGATTGTGTCTTGGACAGATTTAAATTATAAAAGCATAAATACATTTATAGACCATATTTAAAAGTAGAAGTGAGTCAGACTCTCAAAATAAACCTCTGCTAATAGGTTAAATAAAATTACTCACTGACATACTTAGCAACTTGTTTAGAGACTCTGTATTGAACTGATGAGCGTTAGATGCTCACATACAATAACAACTGTGGGCCAGATTACATCAGCAGGGAGCAGGAACTATGATGTGCCTTGCAAATCTATCTTAACCGCTTAATCTTTATCACATTTATGTGATTTATGTGGGACAAAAACCCTAAAGAGTTCATAATTGTTTCATTTTACAGACAGAATATTCATAATGTGAATATTAATAATTTATTTCTGGAAATCAAAAATCTGTAATGTTTGGTTTGCATGTGTGTTCAAGCCAGAGCTACAATGGAATGGTTTAGTACAAAGTGTGTGTGAGTGTGTGTTTGTAAGATGTGTTAAAATGTCGTGCTCAAAGTCTTGACTTAAATCCAGTTAAGAATCTGTACTTAAAATTTCTATTTACATTCTACAAAAAATGTGTAGTTCTTATTGCTGGGAAAAGTGCCTCTATAGTGCATTGACCGAAGTGGGTGGAACACAAATGCACACCACTTTTTTCATAACTATACAGTTATGCACTACATTAAAGTACATTAAAATGTGTGGTGTTGTCTTTTTTTCTTCTTCACAGGGTTTGTGCGTTTCCTCGAGGGGTATTACATTGTACTGATCACCAAGCGCAGAAAAATGGCTGACATCGGTGGCCACTCCATTTATAAAATCGAGGACACCACCATGATCTACATCCCCAATGACTCTGTTAGAGTGTCACATCCTGATGAAGCAAGGTGCCTTCTCAATCACTCCATCATCCCTCTTTTTACATTTGTATACAAGAGTGCAATTTAAGTTGTCTAGTGCTAAAGGATAAATACTATTGTTTTCCCTGTTTAAAGTTGTATATTAGCTGTTACAATTTTAATTTTTTTCTTACAATTACACGTTTTTTATTTAAGCTTGGATCTAAACACAAAGATGGCCTTTTAAGAATCCAGAAATTTATACATTTATAATGATGCTTAAATGGTACCAGCACTGAAAAACAATAGTTTAAACGAACGATCTCAGCCATGCTTTGTTTTAGAGATTTGGCAAATATATTCAATTAGAGTCTGTTAACATGTTAAGTAACAATTATAATCAGAATAAACATTTTCTTCAGATTAGAAATGATGTGTTAATTCTCATACTTAGTACTCATATTACATAACCCACTTGTCAAAAAGTATTCATACCCCTATCATACTATTCCATGTCTGCCTTGTGTTTCAATTGACTAAAAAGACCCATATTTTAGTTAATGATCCTCCAGCCTTAAATAAACCACTAACTAAGTCAATGTCTGCGCCATTTTTTCTGGTATTTTAAAGAAAAAAGTGAGATAGGTAATACAACACTCAAACACATTACAAATGCGCCATTGCTGAGAATTTAAACAAGAACTAGTCAAGTTGTGGCTGTGACACATTTCCTAATCCAGTACTACACAATGCACACTAGCTATCTGCGCTGAAGATATTTGCTCAGCTCTCTTTCTAGTTTCTAGCTTTTCTTATTTATTCTGCAGAATTTTAATCTCCCTGAATATTGGATGATCATTAAGCATCTCTCACCTTTCACACACTATATGAAACAGGGGAACAACATAGGGAATATATTTAAAGGTCTGACAGGACAGGATCCACATTTCTTCAGATTTAGCCCTGCATGAGGTTGTTAGATTTGATGGTTACCTTCTGGAGTTTCTAAATAAGTACATTAGGTAATTTTTGCATAATCTGGGAAATTGAGTTGGTGATGGGCTGTGTTTTCACGTTAAAGGTACGTGCGAATCTTTCAGAATGTGGACCTTTCCAGCAACTTCTACTTCAGGTAAGACAAAACTTGTGTTGAAATACTTTGAGTACGCCTTCTTGAGTTTAGGTCTGCATTTATGGGAAGTTACACCTCTGGCCTGATGCACAGTTTTAGTTTGTCAAGAAAGATTCAATTCTAATTTTATCAGATTACCATAATCTTTGACCCAGCTATTTAAATCAATTAAATAAAGAATTATCTTTTCTTCTGTGTTACTCTATTGAAATACAAGTTGTTTTTTTTCCACAAAATATTGGAAATAAACAATAAATGCTGGATGTTTTTTTTCTTTCTAACCTAAAAGTAAACGACTTTGTATTTCAATAATAAATATCTGTCAATTTATTTAAAACATAAAACAAAAAAAACATATCTAGATGATTATATTTGTATCAGCAAATACTTGCCTGTTTCTATTTCCTTTTGACAGCTCTTACAGCCTAAAGATAGGAAAGAAATTTGCCAACATCACTTTTTTCAAATGATTTCTTTGACTCAGTTAACAGATCACTCTTGCCTGTTTAAAAATGTACTTAATATTTCTTACTGTTCAAATCCCTATTTCTGTAGCAAATGGGCACGTTTGAATTACGGGGCAGTACATCCTGTTCTTTCTTCAAATGACACTGCCTTTGTGCCCTGCAGCTACAGCTACGACCTGAGCCACTCGTTGCAGTACAACCTGACATTGCTGCAGAGACCTTACGAACTATGGTCGGCGGTGGCCTCCTCAACCGAGGAGGAGGTGCACGCACAGGGCAAGCAGGACAGCTTTGACATCTTCGAGGATGAAGGTTTGCCTACACAAGGTGAGCAGAGGTGAATCACTGTCACTTTTGTTGAGTGTTTTGCCTCAAGTATACCTGTGCGGCCACATTCAGTTTTTAAATGGAGATCATCTACATACAAGATAAGGCCAGCAGAATAAAAGAGGTAGGTTTCTTGAACAATAATTGGATGAAAGAGAGGCAGAAAAGAAGGGAGGGTCTGATCTAGAAAGGCTAATTGAAAGAGAAAATGCTCTCACAAAGCATCTCATGATAAAGAATATAAAGGAAGTATATTCGATATTTATGATAAGTAATAATTGGGAAATGTTTAGATTAGAATGTAATTTTGGGATTGTGGAAAATAACTCATAACATTCGTTTTGCATTTGATAAATGATATATAGTTTTAGAAATCATACTGTTATATATCTGTCTTATGTCCCAATTATGTAGATTCAGATTCAGATCATATACAGGTTAGGGACATAGTCTGCAATGAATAAATATAGAAAATTGTGTAATTCCTTAATTTCCAGAAGTTTTACTTATAGTGTATAATTTGGGGTTAATTATTTTTACATTCCTTAAAGGGAACATATTATGCATATCCAATTTTTTTCCTCTTCCTTTTGTGTTGCCATTTGTGTCTGTTACTTTATTAAATGAATTTATTACATGAATAAAAACCATCCATTTCATGTTTTAGCAAATTTTTGATTTCACTTCAGAAATGCCTTTACAGTGATGCCACAATAGGCTGAATTTGCATAAAACCGCACCTCACCTGTCAAACCCGCCCATCAGTTCCATGCCCTTCTCAGGCGTAGCAACCTGCAGTCTAGTAACAAAATGCATGGGTGCGGTCTGCAAACGCTAATTTGCATAAAAGTGACAGAGCCCTCAAACAGATCATTCTGAAAGGGACTGAAATTGTCAAGAATTGAGCAGTTAGTTCGCTCTGTGAGTGATTTTGTGCAAAGTATTTAACATGTTTTGAACAGAACATATACCTATTATATCTGGTTTAAAAAGAGGCACATTATGTCCCTTTTAAAAATATTTGTAGCGGACAGGTCAGACATAAAAGAAAAAAAGTAATAGCTACTTTACATTAATAGCCTGATTAGATACCTTTGAAGAAAAACAGCTTTTGGGTGTGTAAAATATTATAAGTGAACCTGTAAGATGTAATTGTTAAAGCTTTTGTTCTGAAAACCAAAATAATTTTTGCTAGATTATTCAGTGATGACAGTAAGGCAAAACATTTTTTTTCAGGTGAAGCCATAAAGTTTTTTGATTTATAATGTCCTCATGACCTGCATTCTGGCACATTACAATAGAGGTTCCTTTTAAAAAAAACTTAAACAAGTCAATGACGACTTGTATGTTGCGAAACAACTGGTATTTAACTGGTTTCTATCTCTTGAGTCTAAATGTATTTCATGGTTTATGATGCTTATTTTCCCTTTAAACATGCAGTTTTCCATCTGATTCTTTGGCTTGAACCCAGATTAGTAAAATAAGCCGCTTGTTTTATTCGCTGTCTGATTTTTTTTTTCCGCCCCAGTGGTTTATGGCCTCAAGAGCGAGCCATACTACAAGTACGTGTGGAACGGGAAGCTCCTTGAGCGGATCAAGGACATTGTGCATCCTGACTGGCTCATGTACATAATCCATGGCTTTTGTGGCCAGTCCAGTATCCTTTTTAAGCATGGTGTTAGTTTTATATGTATAATTTTTTTTTTTTTTACTTAAAGTTTTATTTCCTTCAGCTTAACAGTTGCTCTGTTTCTGCTAATGTTAATAGAAACTTAAAAGCATTACTAAATTAAAAGGAATTCATACCACCTTGCTGAGGTGTATGGAAGTTTAAATGAACACCCATCCATCTAACAGTTTTTTTTTGTCGCCAATTCTCTCTTTATCGACCTGTCTCCATCAGAGCACGTGGATCTCACTGAATAGCAGTGTGGGAGTCAAAGCAAAATTTACAAGATCTGGTTTCTAAATTGAAGCCAAATTAATTTAGTGATTTTCAACCAAAGCTATCAGGTGTATAGACACTGGTGATTACATAAGCTCTCCATCTCCTATTTGCTGGGAGCAAGGTAATTGTTCATGTTTTGTTGTGCTTTTTTGGATCAAAAGGAAAATCTGTGTTTTAAGGAAATCTTAAGCTTTAGTACATTTAAATCCATTCTATCAGGATCTTTTACCTAAATACTCTGAATACATAATACTGAATTGGTTCAACATGAATAGTTTTCTCTGGACTTGAGAACAGCTTTTTTTTAATGATTTATGAGTTACTGCAACAAAGTGTAAGGAGACTGATTGATTTGGGTAACAGTCTGCCTTAGGCTCAGATTAAAATTTCAACTAATTTACCATCAGCCCAAATCATATCAAGCAGAGTGAAATATGTTACTTCTCTACTAATATTCTTTCCTGCATTGACTAATCGTGAACCAATAGATATTTCTTGGCCAGCTTTTGTTTTTTATTTCATTTTCTCCGTAGGCTTCTCCTTTGTTTGAAGTACACAGAGAGATAAGCAAGTGAGTGCTTTAGCTAGTTAAGGGGTTTTTCACACGTGAGTTTGTGCTGCCACACACTAACAATGCGTGGGTGAGTTTAGATGATCTCTAGAAACTGCTTGGCCTTCTTTGGAGTTTGAAGTGCGACCATGAGAGAGACAGATGGTGCAGTGCAGCGAGACTCGGCAGACACAGCAGATCTGTGAATATTTAAGGGAAATATATGGAGCAAAAATGACATGCGAGACAGCACACCACCTACTCTTCTTAATGTTACATATACACTGATTAACACGCTTCCTCTTCAGTATGTTATCTATGAAATACGTTCCCATCACGAGTGACTCAGTTCAGATGAATATGTTTGGTTTCTATGACAACACATAAAATATAAAAACATTAACAAATCAGAAACTTTATGATAACTTGGTTACTATCATTCCACCACCAAAATATTAATCGTTTTTAGTAATTAAATTACAAAAGTTTAACTGACGAATTAAATAGATTCATTACATGCCGTTTGATACATTTTGTATTTTGGTAATATAGATGATTAGGTCCTTTAGCTAATAAAGAGGGTTACTGTGTTCTGTGTAGTATATTCTCTCAATATTTTCAAATTATGTATTTTATTAATGCTTATAGTGGCTTGGAGGCAATCATTCTGTGGCTCTGCTGAGGTTTCATTGAAAACCTGCTGTTGGGCGCTAGATGCTTTATATGCGGCAATGTGAAAACCAGTATAGAACAACAAAACAGACCATTGTGCTATTTTATTTCTTGTGTCTTTAGAGTATTCAATAAGCGGAACACCTAGTAAAAAGCTATCAAAACTCGCTCTATGTCAGCCATTGCTGCTTGAGTGGATGTACATTTAGAAGCTGAAATAAATGAACTGTTATTGACCAGAGACGTTACTGCAATGGTAGGAAGACACGCCAGAAAAGGTCTAGACCCCCTGCAGTCCTTTTGGAGAATTGCTTTGCAACACTGACATACCAACGGAGAAGTATAAAAGGAAGACGTCTCTGTCAATATATCTGTGAGTTTGAGAGCAAACTTAAAGTATAACCCAGATTTAACTACAAATTTTTTTTATATTTGAAAAAATATTACGATGCACCTATAAGAACCAGATGAACCAATATGTTCAGATTCAGCACTTTTCAATAAAAGTAGTAGTATCTAGTGTTTTTGAAAAATTACTATTATTGTTGTTGGCGCTGTTATAATCTTAACCCACTGACTTCAGAGCTACTGATCTACGGTCGACCGGTTCACATCACCCTCATTGCCAGGCGCTCCAGCAAGTTCGCTGGGACCCGCTTCCTGAAAAGAGGTGCCAACTGTGAGGTACAGCTGTTTCCAAGGCAACAGAGACAATAGAAGATGGGGGGTGGGGGGAGAGAGATGAGGGCCGAAAGTGTGATTGAGATGACTCAGGTTTATCACAAGGGGTTAATTGCATCCCTTGCCTCTCACTTCAGTGTGCATGAGTATCTGTGGGGGTATTTTGTGGGTGGAAGAATGAACTCAAGGCTCACGTTTTGCTTCTCTCCTTTTTAGACTTTTTTTTTTTTAAACGAAAACAGAAGTTTTTAGACGTAATCTATTATTACTGTGATTTGCAAATTTCCAGTTTTGGGCACACATGAAGGAAAGCTTCAACAATATCAACCGCATTTCTTTGAATAAACATTTATCGAAACAACGCACTGAGGAACTTTCACTCTGCATTTAAAGAATTCTTCCCTTTAAGAACTTGTTCATGCTTTCATAACATTTTTGTTTTTCCTAGGGGGACGTAGCTAATGAGGTAGAGACCGAGCAGATCGTCCACGACGCCTCAGTTATGTCTTTTACAGCGGGAAGCTACTCCTCGTACGTCCAGGTGCGAGGCTCTGTCCCACTGTACTGGTCACAGGACATTTCCACCATGATGCCAAAGCCACCCATAAGATGTAAGACTGCTGCTTTAAATCTCATACACATTTATCAAGGAATAATCTTCATTATTTTGTGTTTTGAGCAATTAAGCCTTGCTTGATTAAAGCACAAGCTACTAGTCTTTTTTTTTGATAAATTAGAAGTTCTATATCCTTTATGGTTAGACCACTATGAGGCAGTAAACAGCCCCAGCCCTTATAATGTTTCAGTGTGAATCGCATTCTCCTTCTCAAACCCTAGAATAAACTGGTTGGAGCACAACGGTTTGGTTTCTTTCTATGGTGCCTCTGTTTCCGGTACAAGCACATACGTAAGTAGGATTTAAAAAGATTAGGAGATAAGGGCAGGGTGACCCCCTCTTGGTTTCCATATTTGTATTTGTCTCATTACGAATGGAATAAAAGCACTCTAACCTCGACCAAAGGGAGGTGATCATGTGAGACGGATGACTCTGGAGATTGACATGTTTTACTGTATGTGTATCAACAGGAGTACACCGGGGTTTACTTTCGTACAATGCCTGCATTACCTGATAATCCCCTTTTCCTCTGCTATGGTTTTTTGTCCCATCCTCAGATGACATTTAGTCATTCAGCATATCCCTCAAAATCCCTCTTGGCTTGCCTTATTGTCCTAGTCCTCTTTTGATCCTTGAACAGAGTCCTTATGTGACTTTTTAGAAATCAAATCTAGACCTTATACTGTCTGGTTAGATTGTGTACCATGTTTGTATACAATATCAATATATATATATTGAGATTATTGATTCATGACACAGGGTTTCGATTCACCGTAAGTCTCAAAGTTGTCATATTTTTAAAGATTACACAAACGAAATAACAATTTTTACCCATGTGCTTTTTTCCATAGTCTGATATGTTTTTCTTTCAGCTAAATTATTTTACCAACAAACAATACCTCTACATTAAATGTAATGCAACCAGATGATGTCACAAAACATCTAATAGGTGAACGGAGTATACCTATATTTAATTTATTCTGATTATAAATATATATGTTTCGTGAAGGACTCCAAGGTTTTCTGGAAAACATTACCGGAAAAACTTAGGACTAAGTAACAGAGCAGACATCCAATTTCCCAAGGTTTGAAAATGTTATTACAGTAAGTAGTGAAAAATCCATCATATGAAAATTTAGATGACTCACCTAAACTAACAAATTCTAAAAGGTGGTATCTCCTTATTACTACAGCTTCTGCTTTTCCCAGACATTTGATAAGCTCCTTATTGTAGACAGGACTGGAAATATCTGGCTTTTAGTCCTTATGCACAGCCTCAGTCTTTGACTCATGAGAAATTCAAAGGAACAATTTTATTATTATTATTCCTGTATTTAATCAGGTGATTAAACTCATTGAGATATCACATCTCATTTCCAAAAGTGACCTGGTCCAAGACTGTAGCACAGGAACAATACAGAGAATTACACATACATACATACATACATTCATTAAAATGAAAGCAAGATCACAGACAAAGAAAGTGACAAAATATTTAAAACATGACAAGTTGGTATAATTCAATATGTAAAGGAATTCCTTTTGCCCAAAAAGATGTTTCTTGATATTTTAAGGGCTGTAAAAATTGAACCCAATTTCAGATATATGCAAAGAATCTTGGCTAATCACACAGTTTCTTTACAATCATGTGTGCTTTAAGATGAGTGCCAAAGTCAATGTGACCAATCCACAGTCAACGCACATTAAATATTTATCTGATTCTGTTGCTGCCTGACATCTGTTAGAGATGTTAGCTTAGTGCCATAGCTCTACATAAAGTAACCATCCATTTCTTACTATTCCATTTTCAAAATGACTAAAGAGTTTTAGATATCCCCCATCTCCCAAAAAGTGACTTCAGTTGATTTTGAATAAAATTGAATTGTGTTCTTCGGAAAGTAATTGAAAAATCAGATATGGGCAAAAATGGGCATGTTTCCACTATCAGGACCTCAGGTTAATTTGATCAGCCCGTGTATCTCAATTTCCCTGGGCTGTGCCAACAGGACCATTTTTGGGGCCATTTCAGGAACCAATGAAGTACCAGTATGGGGCTATGTACTTGGGAAGGACGTGATGGAGTCACTCAGTGGGAGCTGCTTAAGTCACGCTGGCTGGTTGTAGTTCAGAGAGAAATGAGGAGACATCAACAAACATTCGGCTTTGTAAAAAATTAAATTTGCTGGCAAAGCAGTTTATAACAACATCAAACAGAAATGCAGCAACGAGCCCTGCTTCTTCCATGTCAATTGTCATGTTATTTATGCTCTTCTTGATCTTATTTGCACTGATCAGTGACGACACTTGCTGCTAAAACAATCATGACATGCCACGATTTCAGCAGTGGCATTTCACAACTGTTTAAGTCGGATCGGATGCATTTGCCTACAGTCTGAATGTAGATCTATAAAAGAAGATGTTTAACATTTTAACACAAGTAGATAAACAGCAGGAAGGCTATGTCTGCTATATACTTACTGTGTTTCCTGCGTGGGTCTCGGCAAAATAATGGGTACAGGCTAGTGCGTGTTTTTCTAACTCGATTGGTGCAGCAGCTGTAAATTGGCCCATATGTTCTCTTCATTGACCCATTTTGCAAAATAACACAGAATTAATTCTTTAATTTACTTTAAAGTCATTTTTTAAAAGTTTTTTTGTTGTTGTGCAGCACAGATTTTCTTTGCACAACAATCATTTCAGTAGTGCACAATTGCGCACACACGCAGTTAAGCGGGAGCATTGGTTACGACTGGACTAAGGATGACAAGATTGTGAAGTTGAATCAAGATTATTTATTCTTCTCCTCTGTTGTTGAGATTATCAGCAAACCTTAAGAGCAAAACTTGTCAATTTTAAGATGCACCTGCTTCAGCATTTATTGCCCTGGTAAACCTCTACAAAGGGAATTATAATAGATCCAGAGCAATTATTGCACAGTTTCAGAAAGTTTCTGAAAATGGCTCCTAATTTCTATGAAATAAACATAGTAACACTATTTTGTGTTTGTACTTTTTGGTTTTACATTGATCAGGGTGTCAATGATTTTTTATATTGTTATTAATAACATTCTGTTTCCTTGTGGCATAATTATGACGTGACAAACATGTACTTAAGTCAACTGCATCATATTTTACTTTAGGGCAGTCTGACCTTTATGTCATGTACTTTTTGTGCCATATAGCAGTTTTGCAGGTCAGGATTTGAGCTAGATGGAAACAGGTCATGTTTTACAGGTTTTAGAATGAATTGGAGTTTGGAAATGGAACTCACACACGGCACAGAACACGAAGCAAGACGTTTGTGGTGAAGTTTGACATAAAATGCTTTTCAGTCTCCATTAAAGTTTCAATTGTGAAAAGAAAATTGCACAGATACCAAAAATATAATAAATTGATTTTACTTTTAAAACTGACAATAAGATTTTCTTTATGCTTCTACCTTTGGAAACCACTTGCTTTCCTGGGCTTGTGTGCAGACTTTTTCCAAGCACTTAGGGGAATATATTATGAGGCCGTCTTGCCATAGTTTTTGTTTAAGACCTCTATGATCTTATGGTACGTTCACAACGCCACAAGCGTCAGGTGCGGCAAGATTACATGTAAAGTTTACGGTTGAGTCCGACAGAGGTCCGTCAGATTCTCTGCGGTGCTTTGTGTGTGTTGACTTTGTTTTTCAAGCGTTACTTGCGTTTCAAAAGGCAAAGTAGGAAACGCAAGCAACGCAGAAGTTCAGCTAGCTGAACTTTTGACGCACTTAACTCAGTGTGCCGACCAATCAGACCGTCTCGCTATAGTGACATCGATCGTTGTCGATGTTGTCTAGCCAATCACGATCCGCTAGTGTTTAAAACATCCGGCAGAGAAAGGCCCGCCGATGCGCCCTGCAAGCTTTAGCTTAAAAATACATTAATGTCAAACTATGACTGTGATGGTTGCTGGATGCTGACAAAGTGTGCAGTGTGAACACAAATTACACTGTTGCAGTGCAGCTATACGGGTGTCATGCCATCCGTTATTAAAAATTGTTGTTTAATCTCCTATCAGATATTGTTCTTTCTCACCTTGGTTATATTTAACATATTTATAATCATTGTAATTTAACTAAATAAATTAATGGTAAAGCAATGCTTCCATGACAGTATTGTAATTATTGTACATCTAGATTCCCAACATCCTCAGCACTGCACTCTGTATAAAACAAATTACCATATATGGGATACGATAATGGATTCTTTTAAAAATTACTTTTTTCGTTTAATGTTTTTTATTATTCTTGTAGTATATTCCATGTAATTCTGTTTTGTTCTTTGTTTTTTTTTGTTTTGTTTTTTTTTTACAGTGGACCAAGCAGATCCATATGCTAACATAGCTGCCCTGCATTTCGACCAGATGCTGCAGAGGTTTGGCTCACCCATCATCATCCTTAACCTGGTTAAGGTGAGAAGCACTTACAGAAATGTCGCTCTGAGATCAGAATTCTAATTTCCAAAGGGACACCTGACCAGAATGGCAGCCTACAGAAGCATGCATATGTAAAACACATAGGGCCTAATTTATCAAAGGTCTGCGGTGTGAAATGGGCGCAAACCGCACAGCGTCACAAAAATATGCTGCAGCAGATTTTCGAACCACTCGCAGGCAAGCCTGCGCCTTTTAAACCCGCTGCAAGGTGCAGGCAATCCATTTAGCGCTTTTGCCCTTGATGAATATGCAATGTAGACGTTTCTGTCAGAAGACGTAAAATATTAGGAGGAGATCCAAATTAGGCATTCCAGGCACATTGTGATTTATGAAACATCAAACTGTTGGCAACACATTTTTTAGCGTCTTTATTGTCTATTTTTTAAAATACAATTACATTTATTTTAACCTAATAGTGAATAACACTCTAAGGACCATAAACCTGAGGTTATGTGGATTATTTATTTATTTTTATTTTTCCCCTTTTTTTTGTAAGGCTCATTATAATTCCATGAGTGTTCAATGCTTCAACACCTGCTGTTTATTTATTTGGATCTCCATTAGTTTCCGCCTGAGTGGGGTACAGTTTATAAAATATAATCAGGTGCAATCCCACACTGACAATTACATATATGACATTTTACAAAACGAAATTCATACTTTTCAGATTACACCTAAAAAGTAGATGTAATTAACTTGTAAATTTCCAGCTTTCAATAAAATACCTAAAACATTCAGGCAGGTCCAAAGCTAAAATTAAACTTGAATCCTTTTTTTAATATTAAATGCCATTTAGTACTCTAATATTTTTAGATAAATTATTTAATATCTGGGACAGCAGGTTTTTACAGGTGGTGTCTGTTAGCATGTTTTACCTTTTAATTTCATACATTTAATAGAGGCTGTAAAAGTGCGGTGCATTTCAACAGTATTGGTAGAATATGGACATATCAGCGCTGTGAGCAGGCTTGTTCTGGATAACCTTCACCTTTAATCAGTCAGACTCTAAAATATGCTTGCATGGAGCAGGAGCATCACATATACACCGCACGCATTAGGTTTATTAATAACAAACAAAAAATATTATTCACAGGCATTCTGACTTAATAGTAGCCATAGACTTGCCTGTCGGGTTTTTCCCCCCTTTTTTGACAAAGACGCATTGTAAATCCCAGCGCCTGTTTCTTCTCTCTCTGGCTGTAGCGAGGCACCTGTTATGATTTCGCGCACGCAATCTTACTAGATCATCCGCAAATGAAGGATAACCCACTGTCGCAAATTTTTTGCGTTGCACATATTTTGCACTCTTTATTTAGAATGTTGATAAATCAGGCCCATAGCTATTACCTAAAGAATAAAAGAGAATGACACAGCCCTTAAAAAACAATGACCCCCTAAAAAGGAACATTGAAAGTCATCCCTCACTGCATTGTTTTTGATATTCTTGAAATTATTAATGGTTGTAAGGGTTTTTAGCTAGGGATGCACCGATACTCGTATTGGGTATCGGCCCCCTATACTGCCTATAAGTGACTGGTATCGGTATTGGCTAATGTTAACCGATACCGGGAACCGATACTTAAAATGTGGAAAAAACAGCAATAATTTCACAAAAAATATTAGTTCTTAACTTTTAAATGTAAGTTCTGTGGCCATCTTCATTAATATTTTTTTATCTAATTCACCATCATTTGTCATAACAAGCAAAGACAAAAATAAAACCTGACTCCCAATTGATAGCACTTTTTTGTGTGGTAGAAGAATCGGCATTGGTACCCTGTATCGGTAAGTTCTCTGATTCAAGTATCGGTAGTGTATCGGTTTAAAAAAAAAAAAGTGGTATTGTTGCATCCCATATTTTTAGCTTATGTTTTTTGTACGATATTATTTACAATGGGTGAACAGTTTAATTTTCGTTTTTTAAGACCACAGAATATGTCTCCAGAGATTAAAATTTACACCTCTATGTTCAGTTGCAAACTGTTGTCTGGCTTTTTCATTGTGGCTTTCTCCTCCCAGAAGAACCATTCAGCTCATGATGGTAAAGAAGTGGTTTCACTGTGGATAGTGACACTGTCTTACCAGTTTCGGCCAGCATCTTCACAGGGTCTTTTGCTGTTGTACTGGGAGTCATTCATACATTTTGCACTTAAAAACATTCCTCTCTATCAGTCAAAATCTGTCTCCTTCCAAAGCGGTAGGATGTTGAAACATTCCCATGTTAAATCTGGAAATATTTAGGGATGCAACAATACCACTCTTTTCGAACCAATATGAAAGCAATACTTTTATATTACTGCTTTCCGATACCAAGTTCCAATGCACTTCTACTGCACAAAAAAGATGCAATGAATTGGAAGATGGGTTTTATTTACTTCTCTGCTTGTTGCAACACACTATGGTGAATTAGATGAAAAATAAAATACTAAAAAAAGATAACCACAAAAAATTGACAGGTTAACCGATACCAGCACATTGGAAAGGTATCTGCCCCGATACATTCATCCCTAGAAATTTTTGCTAAGGATGAGCCACTTTTGTGGAGGTAACTGATTTTCCCATGATGTCAAAAAAAGAGGCCCTCTGTTTTGGGTGTACTTTTATATGCGTCCACAGGTTTGCCATCACCAGTTGGACTCAATTAATCAGAAGTCAGAATGGAATCACATGGAATTTTCTACTCGTTTAAAGACACTATAAGCTTGTTTGTAAATATGCATCTGGCTTTTATGAGAGTAATAGAAAATAGATCTCAGTTATTTGACTCTGGAAGTGTTTGCGTGGAAAGTAAAATTACTTTTTACTCATAAAATAACTGTATCAATATGTCTTTGTCACAGGAACTTTTATGGTTAGTGGCAATGACTTTGAAAAACAGATATTTAAATATTTGGTTAAAACTTATGATAAATCACTATAACAAAACTTAGTGTATACTGTGTAAAAGAAATTTAAATTAGTTAACCTAGGTGTAAAAGCAGTGAAATGTTAATATGTTAAAGTTATGTTAAATTGAATTTTTAGGTAGCTTAAAGTGACAGTGTGTAGTTTTTGCAGTACATCTTTGAAAATAGCCATTAAAATATTATGTAATAATAATTACGAGAGCCCGGATGGACAAAGCGCATGGAACACGCCCACTACTAAAACATTGATTTCCCCTCAAAATGCGAAAAAGTTTCGCCATAAATACATTTTTACCTCTTCCCTAGTTCCAAGCGATGAAAGAGAGACTGATGTGCTCGTCATGTTGCTGCAAATAGATAATTCTCAGGGAATTGAGCGTTTGAAAACAGCACTAGTTGGACCTCCGTTGTTGAGTTTCTTACTCGAAGACACAGATACCGCATGCTTGTGATAATTTAGGTATGTAAAGCCCACTACTGGCCGAAAATTACGCACTGTGCCTTTAAGGATCGGTTATTTGAATGTTAATTTTATGTATTTTATGTCACTGATGTTTCCCTCATTTTTTCTCTATTTCAAGCACATTTACTGTACAAATTAAATGTTTTTAGATCCTTACAATTTCATATTCCCTAGATTTGTTTTTGGATGCATGGCTAAATTGATTTAAGCATGGGTCATTATTAACTAGTTAATCCACCAAAAATGTTATCCCTTGGTCAGAAAGGTAGGGGTTATAGCTAATATTTACCTCAAGATAAAGCGTCTTACAACTTTGGCTTCGAGAGGCATGCTATTGCAATATCTCCAATAATTCTGCTCATAAAAAAAATCCCACCTTTTTTACTAAGAGAACTGTTTTTTGCTCTGTATATTATTTTAGGAAGCTAGCACAAACTGTTCTGCATTCTTTAAGTATTTTTTTTTTATCCACTGTGTCTCTCGGCAGGTCTAATAGGTCGAAGTGGCATGTGTAATCTCCATGGCATTCGATTGATTGCTGTTCATTAGCTGTGTGCTATTACAGTCACACTAAATTTTCTCAGTGCTTTCTGATCACCAGCTGTTGAAATCCTACCTCAGATATTGATGTTTCTGTGTTAAGAAACGTATCAGTAATGGACGGTAACATACCACTGCGCTCCTGTGCCACAACTGTGGTAATATCAGCCTTTAAACTTCTCAACAATTCTATAATACCTGTAAAGTCTAAATGTTTTTTAAATCAGCACTGGAACCTTTCCATCCTAAAGGGAAGCAGGCGAATTGAATGAAGTGTGCATATTTCATTTCCACCCAGCTGTCTATCACATTGTACAGCTTCAGTTGGGTACCCAGACATATAATTTGCGGCTTGGATTTCCAGCTCACGTTGTCTCTCACAAGGGGAGCAGTGCAACGAGGGACCAATCACCGACCGCCATTGTCCGCACAAGCAATAGCCATGTGAAATCTACAGACCGTGGGGAATAAAGGAGGGGTCTGACCCCCCTTCTTTCATTGTATACTCCCTCACTTATCCCTGAGAGACTGAATTCTTTTTTTTATTTTATTAGCCATAAAGCCTTGACAGCATATCTCTCTCAGTGGGAATACTGGGACCAGCAGGTACCCTGTCAAGTCTAAGATGCGGGCATATTTTTTTAAGAGTAAAGAGCACATGGCCAAGCATGTGAATGACTTTTACTATCATCAAACTAAAATAAAGTGTTTTACGAGTTTCCTGTTTAACAGAGGTATTTTTAATAAAAAGTAAATGTTTTTATGTTATCATGATTATTTGATTATTCACTCACACAGCTAAACTAGCAAAAGGAAATTACTGTGTGAAAAAAAGTCCTTGGCGGCCTGGACTAAAATTTGACATAATTACTCCTATGATTTCCATCTCTTCAAATTTGAAAGACCAGCTTGCTGATTGTCAAGAGCTGCACCCTCATAAACCAGTGACCAGCAAGCATTTCGGTTCATACATGTGGACATCTTATTGTGGCTTTTGTGAGCGCATGCTCACATGTGTAGCATACGTATAATAAATAGTCAGAGCCTGGAATGTGTGATTGTGTCTGTATGTGACAAGTTGAACAGAGTGTGTGCTAGGAAATGCTCTGGTAAGTTCGCTGGTTGCCATGTTACTTTGCCGTTGCTAGATGGTGTGAATGGAGATGTGAGCCTGCTTAATGATGCATCCATGACAATTATCACCCAGAGTGATGGGTCATAAAGGCACAGTATGTGAGCACACAAATAACTTAATGGAGGGTCCAAGTCACAGGGACAGATTGTCTGCATCCATTTTTATTGACACAAGTCTTTATTTTAAGGTTAGAAGCACACAAAGTTGAAACTGACTGTTTACATAGATTGTATCAAAAAATAAATCTGTATTTTATGAAATTAGACTCAAGATTTCCTGTTTTAGATAAGCATCACACTTATTCATTTGTGCAAAATGCCAGAGTAGGGAAGTATGTATGTGTGTGTATATGTATGTGTGTGTGTATATATATATATATATATATATATATATATATATATATAATGTATTCATATATAAAGTATGTATGTATGTATGTATTTTTTGGATCTAGCTCAAGGTTTTCAAAACACACAATTTCCCCTCTGCCCACAAATTTCTAATGGGATGAAATTAAGACTTTCACTTTAAAACTCACTGTTAAGGTTAAGATGGTATACATGTGAGAAGGGAGATGAATGTATGTGTGATCTCATATGAAAGATAATAAAAATAAAAAATGCTAATAAAGTAGAACTAACCAAAATTATTATAAGTATTCTTTTGAGTGATATAACTGAATTATTCCTTTTCTCTTTCTGCATTTTGCATCTCCTTTCGTTCTTCTCTAACTCCTGTGGTTTGAACTGCCTATCAGCCGCAGTGTATGACAGACATCTGTGACGTTAGTCTGATGTCATCCCCACGGCGGGAGGAAGTGGGCAATCAGTAAACCTCGCAGAAGAGCTGCGCCCCAAATGTTCCTATCTCTTGTATTGAAGCGGAGCTAATGCTCATGTACAACTTTTTCGACAGCCCATGGGCAAAGACATAAGCTCCCCATGGTGGAAATACACCAATGAGCGTTACAACTCAACTCACCATAAGCTATAGAGTATTTATCTTTCTCACCTGCAAGAAATCATTTATATATTTATATATATATATATATGTATATATATATATATATATATATATATATATATATATTTCAGTTTTGGGGAAAATACTTTGTAAATGTACTTAGTTACAGAATACTGAATACCTGCTTTAAAATTTATTTTGTAACGTATTCTGTTACTTTGCTGAATCCTGGTACTGTATTCTAAATACTTGGAATACTTCCCCTTAAAAACAGCGTTTAAGTCTATTAAATGTCACAAAATGCACTGGTAGTTACTCCCGCAGGACAACAGAGGGCATATTGTTGCTAAACATTATGTAGTGACTGGGAAAAAATAAAAATATTTATTATTTTTGGCACAACACTGCTACCTCTCAGTGACCAAGAACCAACCAACTAAACAAACAAACTGTTTTTTAGCAGTAATATCTCTCTACATTTTATTCAATTTTATATTTAGTCATTTGAAATGAAGTTTAGCTGTTTTGCAGCCACAGCCAATTAGGCTATTTGCGACTTTCCGTTACAAACATTCAAAGTATTGTAAACTGACATTTATTGCACTCCAAAATTCAAATTCACTTTATTTATCCGTTAGGAACTTCATTTGCAGACGAAGTGCCAGTATGGGCCCAATAAAAAATAAAATAAAAACAGTACATCCACAGACATACAACACAATCAACATGTGCAATAAATACATTAAAACAATATAGTGGGCCTGTAATAAACCAGGTCCTCACAGTCGATTATTCAGCAGGCGGATGGAGGTAGGGAGAAAAGTGGAGATCACCCTCTTTGTCCCCAGAGGGAGGGACCTGAACCTGCGCACTGACGGCAACAGGGCGTAGTGAGAGTGCAGCGTGTGTGAAGGGTCTTTGGATATCTAGTTTCCTTTCTTCAGAACTCTAGAGTCATAGATGCTACTGACATGATGCTACAAATGGAAAGCTTTTATCCTTGTAGCCATAATTTTCGGGAAACCCATCACAAGAAGATATAAGCAAGCTAACATCATGTCAGATACAACCAACACCAACACAGTAACTGTGAGAAATAATCTAACTAACACGATACAGACCCTGTCAAATAATGGACAAAAAAACAATAGTAGAGGATTATGTTTTGTTTTTATATATCGTTGCAGAGTCTTTTAATTGTTTCAGTAACTTTCACATACTTTGAAAGGCTTACCAGCCGGATGCTTTGTTTCTAGTTTGCTGTTGACGTTGTCGATGTGCTGCGTATTTTCTTGAGACCCTCCAGCAAAAGTTTATAAAAAAATACAAGAATTTTCCTGCCTGGACCATCAGTAACCTTTGCAAAAATATTTTAAGTGATAATACGAATATTCCGCTTCATTAATTGATGCCAAATTACAGCTGCTCCAGTAATCACTTGAGTTTGCCTGCATACTTTGCAGTTTGACACCAGAAGCATAAGCGGTGCAACCCTATGACTGGTGTTGCCAGATTTGATCTTTTCCCCCGTTTTAACCACCATGGCTTTAGTCGAGCTTTTGTCAGGAATGCTCGAATGAAATCTAGCATCACTGGAAAAAGAATTAACTGCGATAGTCGGGACTGTTTTGCCAATAGGATCTCTATGGTTTCGGCTGAATGTTGTTTAGGTGTATTATGGGATAGTCTACACCCATGATTCTCAAACTGTGGTACGTGTACCACCCGCGGTACTCAAGCTCTTCCTAGTGGTACTTGGAAGAATGTTCTAAATATTTATTTTTGAAAATAAAATCAATTCAGAAATGTATAATTCACACACAGTGTTGCTGTGGCTGACAACAATTACCAATAAATAATCCGTATTAGGAGTAATTAAGCCTCCTTTGTTAACTATCTATAGTTAAAAGGGTCTGTCTTCTCTACTGTATGTTTGGGTTGGTCATGATCGTGGTACTTGGAGAGCTCGACATTTTCTCAAGTGGTACCAAATGTAAAAAGTTTGAGAAATACTGGTCTACACAATGCAGAGACACACGTTTCCCAAAATGTATATATATTCATCTTTCAAGTGGAAAGTGGAAAACACACAAGTATTCCAATGGTATTATGAAAGTAACTGTATTCTGAATACCATGTTTAAAAATAGTAACTGTAACAGAATACAGTTACTCATAATTAGTATTCTAAATATGTAACGCCGGTACATGAATTCCGTTACTCCCCAACACTATATATATACTGTATTGGTCAGTCGCCACGGACGTCAAGTACAAGTAGTGTAGTTGGTTGATGTGTGTTATAGATAAAACAGCAAGTTTCGTTCAGTTTTATGCATTTAGATAAAGAAAATCTAAATTGATGGGCTCTTATCACTGTTCAGATACCATTTATTTAGCCAATACATTGGTAGAGCTCTTTTTTATGTGCACAACATTTTGTCTCTTGACTGAAAAGTGTGTCCATTGCTTCTTGCAACTTTATACTTCCGGGTCACTGTCAGGAAGATCGAAGCAGATACTATTAGAAATGGATGAAAGGCATCTGGATGTCTACTTTGACTCTGCATGAAATCACTTATTAGTACTATTTCAGCTGTATGTCTTTTTTTAATTCTACAGAAGCGTGAAAAGAGGAAACATGAAAAGATTCTCAGTGAAGAGCTCTACCCTGCTGTGATCAACCTCAATCAGTTCCTCCCTCCAGACCACCGTATTGACTACATTGCCTGGGACATGGCCCGCTACACCAAGAGGTAACCAATCTGGCAATGGAAAATGATCTATTATTATACAATAGAATCCTCGTAGTCCTTTATTTGTTCCTGAATAGGGAAAGTCATAGTGCATCGCCAGCTAAGGAATGGATCAATGGAGCACACCAGGGAAGAGACTTCAACAGAAAATAAAGTAAAATGAGAAAAGTAAAACATATCTCCTGAATTTTATAATTAATAGTAAAATATGGTTCCTATGATCACTCAAAACGTTGCAGTAATTTTGTTTTTCAAAGACTTTGTTTAAACAAATAAAAACACCTTTCTGTTGAGTTGGTGAAACCTGTTATAGATACTTGGAAAAAACAAGATATAATAATCTGTGATCTGCAAAAGAAGTTCTAATCAAATTAGTTTCCCACAAACGTGTTGTTTTTAAATGATCTATATTCCCTAAAACTGTCACCGCCCTAACATTTTACCCAACTTCATTCTCAACTTATGACTTTATTGGTTTGCGATTTAAACTAGAGAATAGAATAGAATCGAATCATTTTTTAATGTCCCATAGGGCAAATTAAGCTTTAACTGTTTCAGGTTGTTCACCCACCCCAACCCTCATGGATCCCGTAGGGTTGGTTTGTGCCCTTGAATTGTCTGCAGGCCCTTCCAAACCCCACCAGTGTTGTCCTGCTTCAACTGGTCCTCCATTTGCTTCCTGGATTTTTTTTTCCTTCCCTAATTTTTCAAGTCAGTTTCTTCTTCACAGCTCTCAGCTCCTCCTTGTTTCTAAAGGCTTTCTTATTTATCTTGTGGAGAACCTTTATTTTGGTTGCTCCAGGCTTGTTGTTGATGGACATAGTGTTGTCCTTCACAGAAGTTGATGTAGTCGGGCATGCAGTCTGTTATGCAGTCATCATCATTCCCTAAAGGAACGCAGAGGTTATCCCATGCAGTAGAACTGAAAGAGTCCATCAGAGCCTCTTCAGGCTCCTCAGAATATTGTGTATATAATGTGTACAAGAAGTTTATACACAGGCTGGGGATGAACCAGGTTGTGAGCTGAGGGCCCTGCACTGAAGATCAAGCCTCCTTCTTGCCTGAGGAGTGAGTAGGCAGGGTTTCCCCAGCTGGACATAGCGCGTGGAAGGATCACGTTATTCCAGCCAGGTCCTCCCCAACCCTTCAGGTGCCCCGGTCAGACTGGTACAATGTTTTTGTGGGAGTAGATCACATTAGCTGCTCAAGGGAACATGGTGTGGGTGCTGATGGTGTCTGTTCCTCCATATCATCAGCACCCCATGATATGGAGGAACACACATACCATAGCTTTTCCAGCGGGAATCAAACCCAGGACCTTCTAGCTGTGAGGTGAGCTGTCAGGTCAGCTGTGCTACCAGCTGCGCCACCATGCTCCCCAAGTGCCTTCCATATTAAGATGGCTTTTTTGACCTCCACATTTCCACGACGAGCTTTCTCAATTTGAGCTTGCAGTTTGTGGCTATTCTTACAATTTTATGTTACTGCTAGGAACAGTTTCCAGTACCAAAAGGTGGAGGTCCCTGTTTGAACTCCAAGCTCAAAATGTGTGTGATGGGGGTTATCTGCAGCAGTTATCTGACAAGAGGTGGGGTACGCCCTGGAAAGGTGACCAGTCTTTTGCAGGGTAACACAGAGGGACACATGCAAACACACAAATACCCAAGGGTAATTTTGAGAGCCCAATTAACCTAACAGTCATGCTTTTGGACTGTGGGAGTACCAGGAGGGAATCCATGCATGCACAAATAGAACATGCAACCTCCGTACAGAAAGTCCCCAGGCCCAGGATTTAAACCCAGAACCTCCTTGCTGCAAAGCAACAGTGCTACAAACTGCTTCACTTTTATAGTGAAATAATTATTTCAAGATTAGTTCTTCGCAGTGATTAGTAATTATTAGGAAGAGCAGCAGAGGAATATTCCAGAATGTTGCAGTTATGAACATTCTTGTTAAATATGGACATTTTGCCTACACTGATTTAGTTGAACAACGCAGATGTTACCTTATACTGATATAACACATGCACTCACACAGCACACAAAGGCACATGGGGTAGACACACACACAAGCAGGAGACGCTATGTTAGGGGAAAAACATTGAGTCAATTGAGCTACTTGTACTGTGGAAATAATGTTGAAACTCCTACGAAGACTGCATCATCCTTATCCTCATCTCAATCTGTATGGAATCCTGCCATATCACTGTACAGCTATATTTACCAGCATTTATTTTTTATTCCATTGGAAAGAATCAAATAGTAATAAATCCTGTTGTAGAAATGTGTCATCTATAAAGCTACACTTTTTGTTTAGGAATATGATGTTATAATGTCCGAATTCTTATTTGTTTTCAGCAAATTATGCAACGTTCTGGACCGCTTGAGCATGATAGCAGAGAATGTGGTGAAGCGAACAGGTTTCTTTATCAGTCGCTCTGACTTCTACTGTCACACCCTCAGACCGGACGACAGGTGAATCTTTAATTTTCTCTCTGCTAGTTCTCATGTTTTTTCCAGGAAAAAAGAAACTGAAACACACATAGTTGTAGTCAAAATATAAGCATCCAGATTAAAGAAGCTGTAAAACGTTGTCAGGAATATTTAACTTTCAAATTTTTGTTATTGTGAGAGATTAATCTTTTGTTTCTTATGTAGGATCAATAATTAGTATTGCTGGGATTTCAAATAGATTCATTTGTAATGGAAGTGACGCTTGATGGCGGGTTTAATGCAGAGAAACTTTTGCCAATAGGGCCAAGTAGATTGCCATCTCTGGGCTCAGAGTCTGGTTCCTCCAACGTCTGCATATTTTAATCACTTTCAGCTGCTATTACCATCCTGTTACGTAACCCAGCAGTCATACCCCAGTCGATATTTATTACCCTTTCGTCTACATTACGCAGTGCTTGCACAGTTGCTTGATTATGCATATTCATGCACACACAACCACAGCTCCTATGTAGACACTCATTGAAGTAGATAACAACTGACAGCACTTGTTGTCTTCATCTAACACAGGGGAACAGTTTTATCTGAATTAGGTTTTTAAACACATTCTTGTTTAAGTTACATTATTGTTTTGGGATATGTATTAGCTGATTTTGTGTCAGTCAAAAGAAAGTCACTGAGTTCATGCTTTGACAGAATATTCCTTGTATTACATTTGTTTAGCTAATACAGATGTGATTTTTAAACAGATAGATGGAAAGAATTCAACAAAGCTTAGCTATACGATGAGCTCATTATATACCATCAAACCCTTAAATTTAGTGTGTTTTGAGAGTTAAAATCAGTCTTAAACTGTTGCGAAGAACTGTTAAGATGTTTGCTTGCTGTAATTGAACAAACTGAAGAGATTTCCTTGCAGAGAAAACATGATAAGAAAATGCACTTAAAATAATACAATATCCATAGAGAGTTATTATTTTAAATAAAAGAACGTTTTTGTTATAATTCTTTTTTATTTTAATTTTCAGGTGGCGAGATGTGGGTGGATATGTTACATCCACTGGACGACTACAGGTACATCACATAGTTTAGGTCTAACTATTCCTGCAGGTTCTTTATGTGTGACCTTGAGAAAGGCAGTTCAGGAAAAAAAAATATTGCAGTAAAATAGCCTTCATTGTCTTTTCAAATTATAATGATCACTCTCGATCTCTACTCGTAACAAAATGTGGCCAAAATACACAATACAGAATCTGTCATGGAGGTAAAATTATTCACTCAGGGTTTTGCTCATCTGTATATTGCTGTTTTCACAATTGAAGCTTTGTTAGCATTCATAAAATCAGTAAATGTACTATTAAGCTCAAGTAGTTTAGCATTTGAACAATATAAATCCAATTGATTGCAGATGTTTCTCAACAGAATAACCCGTTAATTTGATGCTTCAAATCAGACTCAAACTTCAGCATCGATAGCTGGCAACAGTCCACAGCCTTATTTACAGGGCTTATGTTGTGCACAAGACAGTGATCCATCCACTTGCCATTGATTGTAGTCAAATAAGCAATTAAAAACTTTTGGAGCAGAGCTGAGCGATTTATTCATGTATAATATAATTTTTTTTTGTGCTCCACCCAAAGTAATGGCATCGTGGGTGGTGTGTTATATCAAAACTACTACTGTTTTGCGGAGTTATGAGTATTATTACTTCAACATAACTTTAAACCAGAATCTGTCTGATCTTTCTGAAACAATTATTTCAACAACAAAAAGTATCAATCACAATTTAGAAAAACATTTATAGTCTGTGAAAAACTGGTAATAAGTCGCAAAGACAAAAATCTAAATCGCTATTTAGAAGATTTTTAAGTTGGGGTTTTCAAGCTGAAGGTCATTAACTGATTAAGCCATCTCTAATATAGGCTTGAACTGAGAGGAAAGACTTTAAAATTACTGAAAGTAAGCAGGGACCCCCAACACACACACACACATACAAATTTGTTTGCGAATAGTTAATTTAAAAGTGTTTCATTTAAGAGTTTAAAAATGGTCTGGACACTTTTTTTCCCCACCCAGCTTGCCTATATGCACTTTAGTATTTTATTTTAACATTTAGGACTCGCGTATAAAAGCACACAATTACTTACTTCGAATGTTAAATGTAACTCAGGACCACAGTATTTTACAATTATGATATTCCATAGATTTTGTTAAAATTTATTTAATGGTTATTCTTCGAAGTAAATAAACCTCTTGTAGTTTAATTAAGACTTTGTTTTTGCAGACTGGTGTGTTGAGGACCAACTGTGTGGATTGTTTGGACCGTACTAATACAGCCCAGTTTATGGTGGGAAAATGTGCACTGGCTTATCAACTGTATGCGCTGGGAATGATTGATAAGCCCAAGTTACAGTTTGATACCGACTGTGTCAGGTAAAGCTGCCATAGTTTGTTACAAATTGACAAAGATTTACATGTTTACCATATGAATGTGGATTTTACTTCAGTAAACATTTCATAACTTCATTGTTTAAGACACAATCTGCTTAACAAAAAACCAAAAACTGAACCACAGAAATCAACTTTTTTATGTCACCTGCTTAATATAGGTTATTTGAGGAGCTGTATGAGGACCATGGAGATACTTTATCTCTGCAGTATGGTGGCTCTCAGCTGGTCCACAGGGTGAAAACCTACCGCAAGATCGCACCCTGGACACAGCACTCCAAAGATATCATGCAGACATTGTCACGGTACTACAGCAATGCTTTCTCAGGTATGTGTGGCACAGACACAAGCAGCTATACATGGTGCTTTAACTGAACTAGTGCCAGTACTCTTTTCTTTTTTCTTTTTTTTTTTATCAAAGTTGGAACATGAAATACAGAGATTTTTTTATGTAAATATAGCACAGTAAAATGAGGTTCCCCCCTATGTATGCATCGTAATGCAAATAGAAAAGGGAGGAAGCTCAGGGAACTTTGCTGAAAGAGATCTAACTAAAGACCAAAAAAAAAATAAGTGTTTGGAGACTGTTGTACACCACAAAGACTTATGGTTTTTTTTTCGTGCTAATTGTAGAAGTTCTCCGTTGTAGGTTATAGTTTGTACCCCAAATGTAACCGTGCTCCTTAGTTAATCTTTGAGCTATGTTGTCAGTTTTTGATGATTTTTGTCTGTGCACCATCATAGAGACGACGGCGGTGCACGGCAGTTAGGTGTCTGCCTTGACCCTCAAAATTAGGTGTAATACTGTGAAGAACTCAGGCGATTTCATTGCCCTAATTTGTCATTTCATGGGTTGTGTGCTGTCATAAGTTTATGTAGGGTAAATTGTGAACTGAATAAGTGTTCTGTGTGGTATTATACTCTAGATTGTGGAACTTCCACAGCAACTGATGTAGACAGTCTCAGAAATATTGTGACTATTGAAATACATTATATATACATATATATATATATATATATATATATATATATATATAAATGTTTATTTAGTAAAAAGTAGTGAGGAGTGAGAAAAAACACATTCATTCCAATTCAGTGTCTATTTTGTGTGAATTTAACACTAACATAGTGTACTTTCAACACTCTAGTATTGTTAGTTGTTAACACTATAAAAATATGTTTTTTAACACCGATTGGTGTAATAATTTTGACAATTTTAGAAGTGCTAATTTAACACTGCATCAGTGGTCACCATATAAGGGTTAGCTGCACAAGTGATGTTTTTAACTATGATGGTGTTAAATCTGCACTTTCAAATTTGCTGTGTAGAGAGTTGCTCAGTCATAGTTCTGTTAAGCAAGAGAAAAAAAGTACCAAGCTTTTCCAGCAAGATCAGTCAGTGGAAGGAAGAACTGTGTTTTTACCTGCTTGTCCTTACATTGTTGTATTGACTATTGTCATATTCTAATTACTTTCTTGTATTTTGATAATCAAAATGATTTATGCTGTGTTCGAATTTGAATCATGTAAAGCACCTTGAATTGCCTTGTGTTGAAAGTGTGCTATACAAATAAAATTGCCTTGCCTTACTAATCGTACAGGGACTTTGTAAGAAGGTTCTCAGTGCTCAGCGAAGGGTTGGATCTCTAAACAGCTATTTTTAGAAGTAGCTTTACTGAATACCAGTGCAAACCAGCCCACTTAAAGCGCTAGCTATACACTGTAGTTGTTAGCAAATTTTCAGAGAGTTAATCCTAAAGTTTACCCATCGTAAAGTCTTAGATTCTGTAAGCCCATAATACTCTCTCATTCTCGGATTTAATATATATGCCAAACAAGAAGCTCTTTGTCCTCAATTTTTGCTCTCACTAAATGCTTTGATCATGTAATAAAACCGTCAGGGCTGAGAACATTTACTGCAAGTTTAAGAATGTTCTGCAGGAGGATTGAACCAGGAAATGGAAGGCAACAGGATAAGCCACCTCAATTTATCTATGCTAAAGAACAGCATAAAGTGTGGCTAAAAATTAGACCCTATACTGTGATAAACTAAGCATTTCATTTTTCCTCTCTGTATTTTTTTAATTATTAGCAGTTTTAAGCCAAGATGAGCTAGTAAGTTTTTGGCTCCCATAACACAAATAAGCTCTCGGGGTTGTGGTGATGTGAATCACACACCAGCTTGTGGTTACATGATGGTTTGGCTACAGGAAAACAATTCTAACTTAATGATTATATTATTTTGACACTGTAGTGAAACAGCAAGTTTTACGTCACTTTTGTATAAAGACAGATACTCGAAGCTGCTCTAATTTACCTTATTAGTCAATGACGTTTTATTTGTAATGGTTTTTATTCAGGTCAGATGCATTTTAAGAAATCTAGGTCAGTTAATGGGTAAATTTCTTTGGCCAGGGTGAAGTGTTAAGTAGGAGTGACTTAAGTTATATATTATATACACTGAAGCATTATTGCAGAAAGCAATCCATATCTTTTAAAGAGGTAATTTCATAATTCCCAGGAAGTCCAACAAGTTGAAGAGGTTGACAAAGATCACAAGCAGGCTTGTAAAAGGCTTAAATAGGAGGAATTATTTTATTAAAAATGCCTTGCTGTCTGGACAATACCTGGTTTCCTCATATAACCTGTCTTCTAAAAGAAAAACATTAAATTACCACATAAGTGTGATGTCATTTATTTTTTACTTGGCTTGCAAACCAATTACATCTCATTAAGCTAATTGCCAAAATGAGCTTACTAAATAGAGCCAAAATCATGCCTCTCTGTTGCTCAGTGACTATAAAAAAGATCACGATTCAAGGCCGTTCACCAAATTTTTGTCACTTGATGAATTTCAAATTTTGTGGGTGAAAATTACTTCCTTGAATACCTTAACCTACCTTTTTTTCATACAAGAACGTATGCTGTGTCCAATGGAGTCTTTATATGTGGTCTATAATTCAGGAAAGGTGACTGGAGAACCATCCTAAAGAAAGATGGCCTCATGGCGTTAATTTAAACAGCAGGTTTTGTGGAAAAAGCTTAAAAGAAGATTGCACCTCCCCTATTTTCAATAGAATTGCACATGAGAAAATGGGCAGGCAGTGAACATACCTAACATGTGTAATCTTTATTCAAATGCTGTTATTAAAAACAGTTATACGTTAACTGGTGCTTTTACATTAGCTTGTACTAGTATCAAGACTCTCCTCTCTTTAAAAAAACAAAACAAAATTTAGTATATACTGTGTACAGTGTTTCTCATTCATACTGAATAGAAGGCTAGTTTTTTTATCACCAACATCTTTCAGACATGTCTGTTGCACCCCCACCACCCACCACCACCAAATCATCGCTTTTTTTACTCTGTGAATTTACCAGTAACGCAAAGCTCATAATTACCTGGTGAAAAAAAGACTGACATGCTTCAATGGGCTTGAAATTAGCTTTCAATTATCCAGCGTCACTGCTGAAGCATTATGCACGTGGCTTCACAGTTGGAAGGTGGATTAAATTAGATTAGGCAACATGCAGAACATGTGCCACCGGCTGAGCATACAAACATTTAAAGGGATTATGTTAAAGCTTTACAATCTGGAGTTACACTGTTATAAATATTTTTTTTTTTTGAAAGATTGTTAGGGGATTATTTGTTGTTTGATTTGTGATTTAGACGGGTTTATTGTAAATAGAAAATGTTAACTCTGACTTTTCTAGTTATAGTTATGGTCAGTAGAGAACAATACACTTTAAAATGGAAAACCACTGAAGATATATAATTTAATCAAAGTATTTTTTTTAATTTGGAAAAGTATATTAAAAGGAAACAGAGTGTAGAAGATATTTGTATTTCCTCACATGAGATGAAATTTATCTCTGGTCTGACTTGTGTAGATTTTATAACCTCATCTTATTTATGCTGTTTGGACATTTCAGATGCAGACAGACAAGATGCTATCAACCTGTTTCTCCAAGTTTACCAGCCGTCAGAGGGTAAGCCACATCTGTGGGAGCTTCCCACTGACTTTTATCTTCATCAAAAGAGCACCATGGCCCTTCAGTATAACAGACGCAGGTAAAGACATGACTATGTGCTTAACAGTATAATTCCCCTTTAATGTACACACAGGGCTTAACCTCTGAACGAAGAAATTGTTTTGGAATCTGTTTTATACACAGTCAAATATCTTAAGATTGCCCTTTTAAAAGGTTTTGTTATGTTTATTTCATACCTGGGCGATGAATAATTCTGAAAGGAAGAATGGTGCAATTAAAAAAAGATGGCATGAACGGATTTACTACTGTTTTGACATTACAGCTATGAAACGATTAATCAAAAATAGCCCTAGAAATGGGTTTTTAGCCTTTACTTAAAATAACTCTGTTATAACACATTTGCAGTGGTCTTGAAGTTTTTTCCAGATAAAGAGAGCATAGAAACTTATAGCTGCTTCTCCTTGTTCAATTCTAATTCTAGGGATGCTGAGCAACATAGAACTAGAGGACCTGAATAGTCTGGTAGCACAACAATTCTGTTTGTATTAAGAAAATTTAAAACTCGATTCTCAGTTCTTAACATCTTTCATTGTTATTTGGTAGAAATTTTGCACATCAGGATTCTAGTTGTCTTCGTGTTTGGACTTGGCAACACAAAAATACAGGATTAAGGACCAGAATGAAACTAACTACTGAATTTTACCAGTCCACTCTTTTTTTTTGCTTTGCATAGCTGATTTTCACTCACATTGAGACCAGAGGCTGAAGTACCATTGAGGAAACCAGAGAATTAAAACTAAAGGGCTGTTACAATCTAGAATGAGTCACTGTGTGTTATTAATCATTTGGAAGGGGTTATCAAGAGGGATAATGGTTTTATGTGTCATCGTTAAAAAAATTGCTCAACTTTGTTGTGCCAAGATGCTGCATTAACTCAAGAACACTGATATGTCACTTTGGTAGTGAGCATAAAGGGTTGGAGCATCTACACATTTTAGTTGAGCTTTAAAACAGAAAGTGAGAATATATAAAAGAAAAATTCCAAACCCCACTTCTCTCTTTGGAAAAATTGGGGGGGGGGGGACCTCTAAATCACTGATTGCCAGAGCTGGAACTGATTTGTACCCTGTACTTGCAGGTACCAGCTGGTCCAACCAAAACCGCAGACTTACAAAATGGATAGGGAGGGAACGACCACTTAGTTGGAAGTGTAAATACTCTCTATATTTGTAATTATAAATAATCCATCATATTATCAAAGGGTGAAGAAAACACTGATGGTGTAGCTGATCCTGCAAATCTACGCCAACATCTCTAATTACGAGCCCACACACTGTCTCTTGACCAGTATGACCAACCAGGCCCCATCAGTCTTACACACAGCCCCTTCTCTACATTAAGCCACAATCTTCCAAATATAATTTTTATCTTCACTCAGAACTGAAGAAAAAGCCCCATTGTCCCGCATGGCACCAAATATTCCTTTTCTATATTCTATAGGGAAATATTTGGTTTTCTAGAGCAAGCAGTCAATTTAATCTTGTGTATTGGTTCTAATGTTGATTGGGGACATGCTTAGCATCATTTTTTATCATTTTGTCCTTCATATTTTGTTCTGACTGAAATCTGGGGAGTGAGCTAGAGATTAGGGGGGTGTCAAGGGGGCCTTCCAACCTTTAAAATGTATTCTTTCACAGTGTCATTTTGAGAGATTCAGGTCGCATCTTTTATCACAAACAAATTATTGCTTAAACAAAAAAAAAAAGATAAATGTAAATATGTAGAGGTTTGAATAATTTTTTTGCTTACACGTGGGCAGTGTCCCTGCAGTATTACAGAATTATATTGGAGGTTTTAACCCAGTGATACCTGTATATCCACTTTCTATGCTGTCTTGTTGTTTTCATGGTAACACTAAGGTAGACCCAATTTTTACTGGACCACCAGCCTCTGTGGCAACAATGAACCCAAGAACAGTACTCACTATTCTAAGAAATTAGCAAGGCGGCAGCTGTATTCAGTCTGGCTGCCAGATATTGTCCCGTTTCGCTCTGACTGACATGAGGGGCAAATCACATCGTAAATGACTGCAAGTGCATTTCTTCTTTCATAACAGTGAATAGGAGTCAGGAGTATTCAGCACTACCGTAGGTGGTCATGAAAAGCCAATTTTCATATCTGGGTTAAGTAAAGTCTCAAATGAGTGCAGATAAAAGAGAACACGTTACTTTGTGCGATTTTTTTCTGAACGGTTTAATAAATGTTTCTTGTCTCACCTCTTTCAAGCTATACATTTTGGTGGTCAGAGGGAGTCCTGTCCTACCTACCTGTACCATACGATGAAGGTAATTTTCCTTTTTAGACCAGATCTGTGTCACCAGAGTTGAACTGTTCTCTCTGCTCAGTAGGACCCAGAATGGAAGTAAATGTACAACAACTAACCTGAAGTAATGTTTGATCCAGCATCCACCTGCTTCTCCATCTCCCGTATTTGTCACAAAAAATAAAATAAAAAAATGGCTGTGCCTCATATGTTATATTTATGTTATATCTATATTTTCAACCAATTTATTTCAACCAATTTGTATTTTTTTTTGCTTTATATAGATTTTTCTTCTTTTATTTTTAACTTTATAACAAAAGAGACACATGCACAACTACACAGACATACATAACCTTAAACAGTTTTCATGCTTGAAAATATTCCAAAGCGGCTGATTAAAAAAAACAAAAACAATATTTGGCCAAAATTACTCCATAGTGATGCAAAGGACTTCTCTTTTTTTTGTGCCTGTCTGTAAAAAAAGAAATCCTCAGTTTGTGCCTTTTTTATGCATTCAGTCGCCTGTGAAGACACAATGAAGACCGTCAAAGTCAAGAGAGTGAACCAGTTTGATGAAAGTCTTGACATCTACACAGAGTTCTTTAAGCCTTATGAGCTCACCTCCTTTGATGACACTTTTTGTATTGCCATGACCAACTCTGCAAGGTACACATGCACACACACCTGAACATTTAAGATTTTGTAGATTAAATATTTAATCGGTTGTACTGCATTGAGGTTACTGATTCATTTACGGAGAAATTCCAAATTGACTCCTATAACAATTTTGTGATGAATTAGTTATTTGTTTATTAGAGTTATACAAATTGATGTAATCCCCTATTTTTATTCGTTAATAAAGGGAATTTATGCCAAAATCAGTGGGAGTGGATCCAAGTCCATTTACTGTCCGCAAGCCAGAGGAAACTGGAAAATCTGTGCTGGGGTGAGTTCCTCTTTAACACTGTTCATTTTTGCACACCAGGTCTGATGTTATTGTTTTGGTTGTTTTTTTTTTTTTGGGTAAATCCCATGTCACCGTGCCCTTACACACACAAAAACACACAGTTTCATTAATCATCATGTTCTCAGGTTTCCAGAAAATACGGTCTGTCCTTTTCCCTGTTTTTGTTGAGCGGACACATTGATGAGCTGTATTTCTGAATGCATGCATTTCTGAGATCAAAAGCCAAAACAGGCAAACATTACTGGGAAACATAATATCGCTTCATGTGTTTATTCTCATCGGCATCTTAACGCAGCGTAGCATTACCACAAGTACACATTCGTGACCTGTAAAATGTGCTCTGCTGAGTCATAGTTTGACCTCAAAACAAAACACTGGTCAAGCTAATTGGTGTGAAATTTGGATACATTTAATAAAACCTGTGTTTCCGCTTGTGTGTAATTTAATCTTCTTAAAAACACAACTGTTTTTGTGTGGACTGGAGGGCTCTGGATAACTCTGGAGGAGATGTAGAGATCCACAGCTCATGTGGGAGAATCGGTTGATGGAGCAGGAAACAAAATTTACATTCATTGATCTTTCCCTCTTTTAAGTCTGACCTTTAAAAAATTGCGGCACGGTGAAAGCCATAAGAGGGCCTGTTTGAAAATTACCATAAGTCATGCAGAATAAACGGCAAACGTGAAAGAAACCACTATATGTCATCTTGTACAAGGACCTTTCCCGTGGTGACACATGGTGGGGGCGGCATCATGCTGTTTGAGCTTATGGTGTTCATTCAGTCTTCCTGACTTTGAGCTATTTCACAATAAGGAGTGTAAGAAAGTTTCCATTTTTAGAATTGCAAAGTTGGTAAAACCATACAATTAAGGAAATGTAAATGCAGTGAAAATGTGTTATATAAAACATTTACTTGAAGAGGCTGAATACAAATGCAGACAACACTTGAGAGCCACTTATCCTTTTCCCCAAAATATTTGGAACCTTCTAAAAACAATATTGGATAAGGGATTATTTTTGCAAGTACTTGTTAACTAAATGGAACGATACCCTCTAAATACTATAGATAGATTGTACAATACATTCATTGTATACATCATTGTCATACATTTTCTTTCAGCATTCAAACTTAAAATCATGGATTTAATATGCTTCACCTTTTCATCAACAAGTTCAAATAAGCTGCTTATTTTCTTCAGGTTTTTCCTTTTTTAAGTGAGTTCAGACTAGAACCTTCACCTTTAGAAACTTTAGAAAAATGTCCCAAAAAGAGGCACGTTTTAGTTGGTTAAGTTGGCAGAAACCGTTAAAGTGGGAAGAAATTGTTTTAAATGATTTGAAAGAAATTCTTCAGAGAGACTCAACCAGACTCTCTTGTTTAAGGCTTTGGTCAAGTTTTTTTATGCCTGACACAATTTAAGAAAACTATTTATAACTATTATGTTGCATATGCAAATTCCCCACTTATGGAACTAGTAACTGCTATATATCTATCTAATAGATACTATTAATGTTTATTTTGTTTATTTTCTGTTGATGTTAACAGTAAGAGCAGCAAGGAGGAGACGGTTCTCCAAAGGAAGACTGCAGCCAGTGCACCACCTCCCCCCAGTGAGGAGGCCATCTCCAGTACTTCTGAGGACGACTCGGAGGAGGATCGGGACGACGAAGGGTCTGTCTCACAGCGCTCTACCCCAATCAAACTGCTGACAGAGTCTGGGGAGAGCAGTCGCACTCAAGAGGTACATTCAAGCCACTTTCTAACTAAGTAAACCTGCACATCAGAAAAAAATATCACTGGCTTTAAATATCACTTCCTCTGAGATCCAATTTACTATCTGTTAAATTAGGTCTAAATCCCAACTGCTACCAACTAAATAGTTTTATAACTGTTGGACCTATTTCTTAGATTGAAGATGGAATTGCTTCCTTCAATCTGACAATCCAAATATAAATAAAGTATTCTAATGTCTTAGGGAAATACAATGGTAACTCCTTGTACTTTAGACCTCAATGGCATTTTGCTTTCCAATGTGAAAATCTACCCATTTCCTTTTTTCAGCTTTTATTGAAGTCTCTCACAAAAAAATATAAATCTTTTCTGTTTTGATAAAACTGATTGCGACTGCCATATGAAACTCCTCCTCCCACTGGCTTTGGCTTGTATGCCAAAAACAGTGCATCTTTTGTTTCATCTTAACAGAGCAAGTTCTTAGCTTGTGACAAACATCTTATTGGTATCTTTCAACAAGACTCTTGTTGTTGCCACTCTTATTAAAAACTGGCTTTGTGGAGTGGCTTATTAATAATTATCTGTCAACAGATTTTCTAACCTGAGCATAGTTGTGCTTTACTCCTATTTTCTTTAAGCAATTCAGTGATTTTGCAAGAGGACAGATTTTGTGAGTACGAAAACAAACGAACTAGTAAGTTTTAGTATCAACAAATATTCAGCTTTTGAATTTTTCCTTTGTTGGAAAAAAAATATCAACGACTATTAGCACCTTTGAAAGGCGCGTATTTAGCCTGTTAATTTGGGGGTGTGATATCTACTCACAATATCATTGAGCTTATCCATATGCTCCTTCGTGTAAAAAACCAAAAAAAAAGCGGTATAAACCATGGTATAGCTTGATAAAAACGGAAATCTCAATTTCAACAAGTATTGATGGGTGCCTGAAAAACAACTTCGTAAAAGTATATTTACCATTCATAACAAAGTCTTGTGTTCCACCGTCTCTTGTGTACGACGCAGCGTCTTTGGGTGAGGCGCTCATTAGCGTGGCACCAGCCAATGAAGAGAGGTCTTTAATCACTCGAGATGCGCAAACAAAATTTCTAGTTTTAAAAATAGATTACTTTTTCACTCAAACAAAACTATGTGTTTTCAACATAGTTTTTTTTTTCTTTTTAAAAGAAATACATTCTAACTCCAACAAAAACCATGATTTGATTATTGATTCAGTCTTTAATAGAAAAACAGTGTTTAAGGAGAGTTTTTTCAACAGTTTTTTTGTTGTTGTTTTAATAGATTTTTTTTTTTAATTTAATAGCAAAATAAACTCTAAATTTGAGCACCCTGTTTCTCTCAGAGATAGTGTATCATAATTCCATTTGTTTTCTCCTTTAAATCAAGCTATGTTTCAGGAGTCTTAAGCATGTAGGCCATGTGCGGTGGGATTTGTCTGCTTTTAATATGTGAGGTGAGAGTCACATGCAGGCTTCTGCTTTTTTAGGATTCAATCACTCCCCTTTTGATTTCTTTGTGTGCTTGGTTTGATCTATGTTCCAGCTGCTGAACTAAATCAAAGTAGCTTAGAGTTGCTAGTAATCTTAACTTATAGACATAAAAATATGTTGCCATTGTCAATACGGTAAAGCAAAAAAAACATTTTGCAGCCACCTATTGTGCATGTTGCCCTACTTAAAAAAAATAGGTGAGGTCTGTAATTTTCATCATAGTTACACTTCAGCAGTGAGAGACATCATATCAAATGAAAACATTTATGTATCAAAATGTCATATGTCTTTAAAATGATAGTGTGATTCAAAACTATGATAAAATACTAGTTCTACGGAATATTTTTTGTTCTTTCCAAATCCTCAATATTAATTACAAAATGGAATTAATGTTGTTGTTTTTTTACTTATAGATATTTTAATATTGCATACCTACTAAAATAACCAAAATGAAATTATGCTTTAGGCGATCCAAGGGGTCCATCCATCCATCAGTCATCCACCCCGTCTGTTAATATATTAATTTGTCTATCCATCCATTTGTCTATAATTCATTTTTCCATCCCTCCACCCATCAGTCCAGCAGCCTGTCTGTCCATCTTTCAACTACTCATCAGTCTATCTCTGCCCTTTCTTCCTTGCTTATGGCTTTAGTTTTTTGTTCAAGGTAAAAACTGTTAAAACTGAAAAAAAAAATACCAGCTATATATAAAGGAAGATAAAGGAATTGTAGAAGAAAAAAAGGGGCTGAAAACTGTAGGTGTAGATTTTTGACATGAAAACAGTGAAGGTACCATAAAGAAAGCAAGTCTGGATTTACTTCTATACCAAAGACTTATTTTAAGATCACTCAGACTTTTGTTCAGAAAAAAAAGCCAGTTCAATTAAGTTGGCATTTATATCCATGCTATACAAATAACTTTTTCTTTGTTCCTTCCACCTGTTTTCTTTCTTCTTTTTTAGGAGTGTTTGCTAAGCAATCTGAGAAAATGCAATTAGAAAGTTTTCCAAACATGGCAAATACTTTAAAAAAAAACTTTTAGGTGATCATCAGTCTAGAACCATTAGTCAATTTCTATTTTTAACCACTCCCAGTTTTAGAGAATGAAACAAGTATTATTTTTTTTTCAAAACCATGTGTTCACCTCTTTTCACACTTTATAGTGCCATCAGTTAACTTAAATAACTTAAAATTCATCAACTGTCTTGAAACTTCAAGACTAAAACTTATGAGGGTCTACCAGTTGGGGAAAGAATCATGGGTCTTCTAACATTAAAACAGAAAATAATCCTTCCATGTGTTTGGTTTGCTCTTAATATATTAAAGGAGAGTCTCCTAGCATCCCTTACGCCAGGTCGGTGGCCATTTAGTTGACCCTAACAGTTTCCAATTGGTCAGTGCTGGCTATTTTGTTGACCCTGAGTAGCTTCCCATTGGTCAGTGATGGCCATGGATGATACCGCTGAGCTGATATAAGGCAGCCGCGATGACAAATTCACTCTCTTCCAATCAGCCTATACAGCTGAGGAAGGGGGAAAATTCAAATATCCGCAAGCAATCCATTTCCCTTCTCCCTTCTTGATTATACCCGGCTGGTCTGAAAGGATTCATCCTGAAACTTCACCCTGGGGTTTTCTGCACACCATCCAAGAGGAGCGCTCTGTCAACTGCAGTCTGGAACGCATCTCCAAACTTCGTCCCCTTTTTTTGCACACATTAAGGTGGACGATAAACCTACCCAGGACTTAACCCTCTAGGCGCCGGGGTTTTTTCTATAAAATATTCAATTTTGATATCACTATATCAAAATGTTGTAGCTTTAATATGGTTATAGATAAAGGTACACTGTAAATTAGAAAAATCTTCAGTATGATTCAAAGTTTGTGACACGAGCAAAATCATACATCTAATTTGCATATTATAACGTCATCAGGCTTTGGCACTATTGGATTGCATGACTTTTACAATTTTTTGCTTTTTTACATTGTTTAAAACTTTTATTTCATCAATAATTTTATTTTTTTATTTAGATTTTTCTATATATGTATTTTCTACATCTATATGTTTCATTTTTTGGCTCTTTTCAAGAACAGGTGGATATATCTGTTTATGTCCTTACTTATGTGGCTCCGTTAATCTATTCACTATATAAAATCAACAGAAAGAAAATATTGACCACAGAATTTTACTGATCCGTCCCAAAAATAACTAACAGGCTCATCAAATTGTCTGATCCACTCGTGATTCTACTCTCGTCATCTGTCAAGCAAACCTCGCCAAAGTCATCATCATCCTCACTTGCAGCGGGGCAGAGAACTTTTGTCTCGCCTGTTTTCGATCGCATCTGCTATTATTTCCACTTATTTTTACATCCCTCCCACCTCGGTCACAATTAGAGTTGTGATGACCAACTTGCTACCCGAACACATACATTTCTCTCACCGGGAGAACGTGATGCAGGGCTGCAATGTTGTTGCTTTTGGAGCGTCATGGCAAAACGGGACTGGCTGTTGCTGCGGGACATTTTAGTTTCACTTTCTCCCGAGACAACTGAACAGATCAGAGGTAAATATTTCTCTTCAGAATCTGAATAAGCTAATACTTCATGGCGGGGAACTCTGACATCTCGGCCTCATAGGTTTTATCTTTCTAACACTTCATTTCTCTATATTGTGACCGCAGTAGCTGCCCCTCGCGTCCCCCGCTTGCGGCGCTGACTTAAAGGCCAATTTACTCCAAAAGTTTCAATGGTAACACACCCAAAAAGGTGTCCAAGATTAAAGGTACACATGTCCGCCATCTCTTGGTGTAAAGCAGTAATTAAATTAGTGGCCCAATCTCCAGCCGTGGCTCATTTAAGTCAGCAATGTTGCTTGTCGCAATATTGCAACTTTGGCGCCTAGAGGGTTAACACAGCATTTCTTCACCTCCTCTGACATCTGATCGTGGACTGAAGAACTCCTCAAAAGTTGGAACGTTCCAGTTTCATACTTCCTGGGTGGAGCTATGTTTAGCACATAGATATATGTGTGTATGTAGTTTCTACTGAAAATGGTTTTTGGTTGTGTTTAATGTTTAGTTACTCATTTTTCTTTTATGTTTAAAGTAGAACTGGCATAAAATTCCCCGCAAAGTTTGGGCCCTTTTTAGCCACACTTAATACTATATCAAAGGATCGTTTGCCGTAATTCAGCATTGTTGTAGAATTGCAGGTGTGACGAGGTAGCCCTTCTGTGAGCATTAGCACAGAACGACCGGGTTTTGGAGGGCGGGGCCTAGGTTATGCGCTTCTGTGGTCAATGTGTCTCTAACGATATTTCGAATGTTCAACTATAATGTATAATCTTTTTTTCCCCAAATAAAAGCATAAGCTAATTCTGAATGTTGGCTATGAAGCTAATTGAAAAGCGAACAACTCAAACAATGCCACAATGTGTACTAACAGCTGAAGGACATTATTGAGGAAATATGCTTACTTGTGCAGTACAGGGATATTTGCGGGTTAACAGAGAGTTGATATTATTTCTGGTAGAAGTTTTAGACGATCTGCAAATCCACTGCTGTATTGTCCCGAGTTGGAAAAACAGTCGTCCTAGAAATGTTTGCCATAAACTACCACACGCTTTGGCAGTCGGTCGGGCATATTCCCTGCATAAATAAAATCTATCCGCAAGCTTTTCAGTGAATCAGACGTGGGGAGGACAAAAATATTTATGTATCTTTTGTACACCCAGGTACAGTGCAGTTTGGATGCGGTCTGGACTCCATGCTGCTCCATGATTTGTTGTTTGCCTGTTACCGTAGCTCTCTGCGCCGCGGAGGGAGGGACTTGCAGGGTGTAGTTCGGGGAAGGGGGTAATTGGCTGGAACTCAACACGCAGTATGACGAAACGTGTCGTCATATGCTGAGCTGCAAAACAGCCCATTTCTGAGTGCTAATTTCACTATATAGGCAGACATACCCCGGAACAAAGGAAAGACTAATCAGTCATTTTAACCCCTTAGGGGCCGTAGGCAGGCTGGGGGAACTAAAAGATATGATCAAAAACCCCCGGGCCTAAATTCGGGCCCTCCCTGTGACGTCAGTTTGTTTTGATTTTGTCTTCCGCATTTATCCTCTCCCTGATAGAATTGATACACCCATTTAGAACTGTAGAATAGTTCCCTTTAGACTAGACTGAATTTATTTGTGCTGCTTGTGATAAGGGCTGAGCAATTTCAAAAAAAAAATCCATAAAGTTGAGACAAAATCTCTGTTTCTTTTGATGCGGATTGATTCAATACAACGGTAAAATAATTCATCCTTCAGACAAAGACTCATAGTCTAGTAAAGTTAGTATTGCTTCATATATAGATTAAGAAGCTGGTGCCCTATTTTGATCATTTGTCTCTGATAATTCAAGCTTTATTAATAATTATCCCAGTATTAGGTTAGTGGTATAATTATACCAAATTATTATTAACCAGACAACTATAGCCTCCTCTGTATCCCCAACTCATGTGAAATATTTAATCTCACTGTGCATATAATTGGAACACGATTTCCCATAATCGCTTTATGAATCAACACATTTGATTATATAGGTTACCATATGTTGGCTGTCACAGCATTCACAGTCTGCCCTCTCAAAATCTGTATCTGTTTCACACCCCAGGTGGACTGTTCACACGTTTACATCCCCCCCATTGACCCAGATCCTGTATTCAAACAGGAACATCTAGTGCAGGTGCAACGTCACCGTGTCAACAGGATAGATCAAATGTACCTGAGAACATCATACTCAAAGAGCACTATTCATAAGAAATTCAATATGCATATATTTCAAGAGCCAGCAATAAGAGTAAACTACAAACAAATTCCAGCCTTCGGATGGTTTTGACATCAGCTCACATCTATTTCCCTGTCTTCATTTACATGTAATGAAGCTGTGATTCACTGGTTTTAAGATGAGCGTGATTGCTCCCACAGCATAGAGTGCTTTCTTGGCTGGTGACTCAACGACTGGGCACCTCTGTGGAAGGATTTTTGGATGATATTTTTTTTTTTTGGGGGGTCAACAGAACTTTTCAAAGGGATGCTTAGTTTATTTCCAAGAAAGTGTTATCTATATGTTTAAGAAAAAGTCAAATTATTACCTTAGTCCGACTGAAATCAGACTTTTGAAATGCATGTATACACCTTTGTCAAATTTGAATCGAACCAAACTGGAGTTTCTCAAATCAGACTATTCTACCCATAGAATGTGATTGGGAATCACATTTCTCTCTAGCCAACCCCCCATGTGTACTCACGCACCCCCTAGGGAAGTGAGTAAACGAAGTAGTGCAAATCCACAACACCACTAGTAGAAAAAAAAGGACTGACGAAGAGGCGGTACTTGGTGATTGTGCAAATCCTGCTTTTGCTCAGTCTGCTTCACTCCCACCAGTAACTGTTTACGGCCTCTGTGCTAAACCAGACCAGCAGTAGAATGTTAACAACAAAGGGGCGCATGTCGCCATCTATTGTTGCAGGGTCAAACATACTTCATTTGACAATTCCATGATTCGACATGTAACTTCGGGCTCCGCTGTCAACGTGTGGCAAGCCCTTAGTACACTTACTCCAAAAAGCTGGATTTAGACATGCTTATAAACGTATTGACTGCATCTTCTTCTGTGTTCAAAGACTTGAATAAGTTAATAAATGAAGGACACCTTAAACATTTTCTTTTTTTAGTTGTTTTTATGGTAAATCAGCAAACCATTTTCTGTGTCATTCCAGGCACCATTTACCATCTAATCAAACTCATCAGGTTGTATAAATTATTTTCAGGATGTATTAAATCCCAAACCATGTGGAATATCTGAAGATCTGAAAATCTCCTTTACCAGTGCAGATCAAAAATACAGTGGTAAGAATTTATTTACTTGATATATAATAGGCTTTCTTCTTAGTTACTTTGCTTAAAGTCAGAAGTGTACCTACTGTACACTTGGGCAGGATACGTCACCTGCCTTGCCTACTGGTGGTAGTCAGAGGGCCTGGTGGCGCCAGTGTTTGGCAGTCTAGTTTCTGTCAGCAGCTGTGGCTACAATGTAGCTTGCCAACACCAGTGTGTGAAGAGGGAGCCAAAGTCTCCTCCCCTTCTGGTCGGCCTATGGGTCCCCTGACCGTAAAAATAATGAATGGAAGTCGATGGAGTGATTAAAAACTATTTTCTGGTCCGCTTTGTCGGACATCACATATAGAACTTAAGTTTGATACCAGTATCGCTCTTACTGAATGGTAAATGGTAAATGGACTGAACTTATATAGCGCTTTTCTAGTCTTACTGACCACTCAAAGTGCTTTACATTGAAGCCACATTCACCCATTCACACTCGCATTCATACACCGACACCCAACATGGCTCGGTAGGACAATGTAGAATTTGAAGACATTTGATGGTCCAAATATAATTAATAAATATTCAAACATATACACATTCAAATATTAATACACAAATTAACTTTGAATATGATTACTGGGCAAAAGTCAGAGCTCTAATTTGTAAGATTGTAATTCACAACATCAGAGTTAACTGAAGGTTCATTTGTAGATTTATTGTAAAGCAAAACCTCAAACACCATACTTCTGGAGTGATGCCAATGGAAAAATTAAAACATATCAGTCACAATTATACTCAAATACAAACACAACGAGAATGTTCAACCATCTTACTGAACAAAAAGGGAACAGGTTCTGAATACCAGAGATGAAGTTTTGATCTAAAAATGATAGGGGTAGGACTTTAAAGCGTTAATTACAATGAATTGATTACATAAGATTTATCACGTTAAAAAAAATTATTACACTTATTACAATGACGCACACTTGAGGCTATAAGGTGATGCTGTAAATATAACGGGTGACCTTTTACGTCGATATGAGTTCCCCTTGTCGCTCGCTGTGTCTGGCTTTTTACATTAAAGCACAAGCCTTGCGTACGGATCGCATAAGATAAACCATCTGGCTGCAACAAATGGGCAAAGATCATCATTAATATATCTGGCACATGTGTTTCTGCTTCAAAGAACCTGCTTTCTTTTTGAATCTTTTTGACACTGTTTCTTTTTACTTTCATTATACTGAATAAAAAATTCTTTTCAGAATATTAATTCAGTTTTCTGTTTCATTTTTGTAAAATAAAAAAGTAAACTATCACTGGTACTGATAAAATGTCTAACTTAGGAGAGTAATTATTTCTATTATTCTAAAGTAATTACAATTACAATTTTAAAGTAATTTTTAATAGGTAAACCTGACCCAAAACAGGAAATGTTTAGTTTGGTTTAATTTCATATAGGTAGAAAACAACGGTTCCTTTTTTAAACTGCATATATGCAGCAATCCATAACTGGTGTCTTAAGGACGCCTGATTGGAAGCAAAGATTTTTACTATCAATTGTACTAAATTTTACTATTCTAAATAACCAATGAAAACTGGGGAAACTTTTTAAAAGTTTCTGAATAATAGCACACACATACACAAAAAAGCATTTATTGAATTCAGCAGGAGGTTTGCCCTCTTTAAATCTCAGTCTTTTAAATTATTCTAGATCTGACATTGGAAGTGAGAGGTTACACCTAGGGTGGTTGAGGGGCTGTCGTGCAGCAGTCAGCCTTTCATTAAGGGATTTTAAGCGACAGGAAAGCTTTGCCTTTGTGTTTTAGTAATGCAAATTAAAAACCTTCATATACTTTGACCCTACTAACAACTATTGTCATTTCAAAAAATTGTTTGAGGTAAATTGGTCTTAATCCTCTGAGCAGAGAAGGTTTGCTTGGAGAACTCTCAATAGGTCTTTTGATCCCCCTCCCATGTTTTCTCCATCCATCTGCTTCCAACTCCTGATTTATGATGTATTGTTCTTCAGTTTTCTGTCTTGTCAAGACCTTGAGCAATGATCCAGTCATGAATAAATGCATTTGGGGCTGGACATGTAGCTCACGTGTTAGCCACACATATTATGTGTCTCTGCCTGCAGGCAGTCACTGAGAATGGATCTGGTGCCAGCACAACACACAAGCGCTGAAATATTTAAACATTAGATCATTACCACATTTGCTATATACTGCATGCGCTCACTTTTTTTCTGCCTCACTATTTGTCTATGTGTGCATGTATGAGCAAGTTTGTGTTTCCCCTAAAGTGCTTATCCTATATGTTCTAGTTTTTTTTCTTGTCTGATTTGCAGAAGGTCTGTGGATCTTTATGATCAAGCTTGTATGTTTTTTTGTGTTGTTGGACGCTATTTCTTGGTCATGGTCTTATAACTCCCTATATCATTCCCCTGCATTTGCAACTTGCATTAGTACAAATACTGTGCATTGCAGCAATAGAGTCAACACTATGCCTTCGATTTCAAAGAGGGGAATTGGCCTCGGTTACTGCTCTCTGTGCTGTTACATAACAAGCCCACGGTTCTTTAGAGCAGTCGTTCCCAACATATGTATCAATTTTTCAAATGAAAAAATATTTTAGACTGAGGTAATAAATAAAAACGAGATTATTGAGATTATTTATTTTTACTTTACGGACAGGTACCAGTCCGGGGGTTGGGGACCTCTGCTTTAAAGGTTCCTTTAAAAAATAAAAAGACATGTAAATAACCTCTACAATTCATAATCCATCCATCCATTCTCCATTCCGCTTGTGCTCGAAGGATGGAGACAAGGGCTGGTGCCGATCTCCAGCAGTAAATTGGTGAGAGGCGGGGTACACCCTGGACAGGTAACCAGTCCATCGCCTCCTCAATTCATAATGTGTCAGAGAAATAAGAATTTTATTTGAGATATTTTTCTTTGAATATTCAAACTTGTGTTGAATATATGTATTTTAAGAAGAGTAGTCAAATTTTCCAAGAAGTGTCTTAAAAAATGCACAAAATTCTGATATAAACATGTTGCTCTTATGATAAAATGGTTCAACTCAGCACAAACACAGTACTTCTTATAAAATCGACCATAAAGAGATCAGACAGCTACGCCATCTGACCAATACCTTAGTAGAATTAAAGTTGTCACTGAGATATTTACCTTTAGGATATTTACTGTGCTGTAGAAAGTATTTGCCCTCTCAGGTAGTTGTTTTTGTCTTTTTATCACATTTACATACAACAGATCATCAAACAAGTTTCAATATAAGGTAAGGTAATATAAGGTAAAACGAATTTTACTCCGGCAGCTTTTCTCACTAGTACAGACTTAAATAAATGGAATAAAAAATAGATACAATTAATAAATAATAATAAAGGATAATATATACACCAAAGCGGGTTATTGTACATTGAGTGTATACAGCAGTGCAGAGTTATAGTTTATTGTTCATGTGAATGACTCTGTGACTACACAGAGTTCATCAGAGGGACAGCCTGGGGGAAAAACTGTTCTTGTGTCGGGTGGTTTTGGCGTACAGTGCTCTGTAACGCCGGCCTGAGGGGAGGAGCCTAAACAGGTTGTGGCCAGGGTAAGAGGGGTCAGTGGTGATTTTCCTAGCCCGCTTCCTGACCCTGGAGTGGTACAGGTCCTGAATGGAGGGAAGATCATTACCTATGATCCTCTCTGCAGACCCGACTGTTCTCTGCAGTCTGTCCTTGTCTTGCCTGGTGGCGGATCCGAACCAGACAGAGATGGATGAGGTAATAAATATAATAAATAGTAATAAATATTCTGATGGCAATAAACCTCACAGTCATGCCGGGGGTTATTTCCCTCTTTTTCTAAAGATCGTTATGACTCACTGCGCGCATAGCGTGTCTGCTCCTGCTGTTTGTTTATCTGTTTGGATCCTCATTAGTCTCCACAAATTCTTTAGTAACTTTTTACTAATCTTCTTGGCATCCAATTAATAAAGCATAATAATCATTTGCAAGAAAAACTCATAATGGTCACAGAAATAACTTTAATCTGACAAAAGTAATAATAAAAAAATAATTATATAAATGTTGACCAATGAAAGTCAGACATTGCTTTTCATCCATGCTTCAACGGAATTATTTAAAAAATAAATGCATGAAACAGGCCTGGACAAAAATGATGGTACCCACAACTTAATATTTGGTTGCACAACCTTTTGAGGCAATCACTGCAATCAAATGATTCCTGTAACTGTCAATGAGACTTCTGCACCTCTCAGCAGGTATTTTGGCCCACTCCTCATGAGCAAACTGTTCTAGTTGTTTCCGGTTTGAAGGGCGCCTTTTCCAGACAGCACGTTTCAGCTCCTTCCAAAGATGCTCAATAGGATTGAGATCAGGGCTCATAGAAGGCCAGTGTTTTCCTCTTAGCCCTTCTTGGGTGTTTTTAGCTGTGTGTTTTGGGTCATTTTCCTGTTGTAAGACCCGTGACCTGCGACTGAGACCATGCTTTCTGACACTGGCCAGCACATTTCTCTCTAGAATCCCCTGATAGTCTTGAGATTTCATTGTACCCTGCACAGATTCAAGACACCCTGTGTCAGATGCAGCAAATCAGCCCCAGAACATAACATAATCATTTTTCCGTCTGTGAACATAGAGCTGATGTGCCTTGGCAAAAAGTTAAATTTTTGTCTCATCTGTCCACAGGACATTCTCCCAGAAGCTTTGTGGCTCATCAGCATGTAGTTTGGCATACTCCAGTCTGTTTTTTTAAATAATTTGTCGTCTCCTTGTTCGTCTCCCATGTAGCCCTCTTTGGCTCAAACAGCGAAGGATGTTCCGATCTGACACTGATATTCCTTGAGCACAAAGTTCAGCTTGGATCTATTTTGAAGTCTTTCTAGGCTCTTTTGTTACCATTTGGATTATCCGTCTCTTTGATCTGTCATCAATTTTACTCCTGCAGCCATGTCCAGGGAGGTTGGCTACAGTCCCATGGATCGTACATTACTGAATGACATGTGCAGCTGTAGTCACAGAAACATCTAGCCTTTTTGGAGATTGTCTTATAGCCTTTACAGTTAACATGCTTGTCTATGATTTTCTTTCTCATCTCCTGAGACAAGTCTTTCATTTGCTTCCTCTGGTTTATATTGAGTGTGGTACACACCACGTCACCAAACAACACAGTGACTACCTGGAGTCCTATATATAGGCCCACTGAGTGATTACAGGATTGTAGACACCTAGGATGCTGATTAGTGGACATACCTTGGATTAACATGTCCTTTTGGTCACATTATTTTCATTCTTTTCTAGGGGTACCATCATTTTTGTCCAGGCCTGTTTCATGCATTTATTTTTTAAATAATTCTGTTGAAGCATAGATGAAAAGCAATGTCTGGCTTTCATTGGTCAACATTTATATAATTTTTATTTATTATTACTTTTGTCAGATTAAAGTTATTTCTGTGACCATTATGAGTTTTTCTTTTATTTAATGAAGGGTACCAACAATTTTGTCCACGTCTGTATTTATATCTATATATATATCTATATCTATATATATATCTATATATATATATATATATATATATACATATGAAACGTATCTATTTAGACATGCTCATGAGTAACTGATGCTATTATTGCCGCTACTATTAAATTTTCTTTATTGTTTCTTTTGTAAATATTAGTTTATGCTTCCTGGCACGCACAGAATCCTGCTCTTTGCGCCTCTTAAGAATTGTGCCCACAATTTTAGCAGATTAGCCTCAAATCAGGGATACACCCTTCACCCTTCACTCAAAACTGCATTGCAAAATGCAACAGTTTTGAGGTCTTTACTTGGAATATTGATAAATCAGACCCTGCGTGTTTCTACGAACTGGACACCGTGTGCTAAAACCCCAGGAGGTTACAGAACACAAACACAGAGAATCCTAAAACGGCCTCTTCAGACACCACCAAATTACTGTTAAAGCTGTTCATACTGAACTCCTTGGGTGGCAATAATTGGTGACTAAGTTGTTGAGGAGCATCTAAACTTGATGACCTTGTCTGAATGGGTTTATGTTCTGAGAAGAGCCTCCAGAACGGGACCTCTTTGTACCATCATTATGGACGCTGAATTTAATGTGCAAATAATAATTGGAGACCTTTATTTATTAGTTTTTATGCCGCTCACATTCATGTTACCATTTTTCTTACCTCTGTAGGAAACCCAGCCGCACCAAGCCATGAAGGAGCCCTATGGTCGCAATCTTGCAGAGTGTCCCGCAGAGGAGGATTTGCTCATTTATGAAAGGTGAAGGTTACAACTAAAAACGTCCCTTATAGATCCCCTTTTATAGACTGTTCATATCAAAGATGGATTAAATTTTTTTGAATAAAGTGAATGATTATATTGTGAAATATCAGATGATTAACTGCCTCTCTATAAAAAATATAGAGAACTCTGTAATATTCAATAGTTTTGCAATGTAATGAAATCTAGTCCTGTTGCAAACTATGGTGAATGTCTTGAAGACAGTATGTTTTCTGACAAGTAGCAAAGGAAAATTATGTCAGATATCTTGAATGACCTAAATACTTAATTTATGTCTAATTAGAAGAGTCATTCTGATATTCAAAATGTTTTATTTATTTATAAGTCCTCAGGACATCTAAGGGCAAAACAAGCAGCAATTTTTTATTTTTAGTAGGCAACCAGTCGAGGTAAAATAATGAATTTTGAAAAAATATACATGTTCAGATATCCCCAGCTCAGTGCATCACACTCCTGACCTGACTGTTCTTTGTCCATCTTCATCCTCTTATTCTCTTTTCTGTTTGTCCTCTCTGTTACATCTTCTTCTTTCTCCCAGATGGCACCCAGCAGTGTTGATAAATAGGCCTCCACAGGCTCTGAAATTGAACATAACTATTTGTTCCTTGGAAGCATACTGAATGTTTGATGATTAAGGTTTAATACCATCTTATTCAGACACAGCTTTCAAATATACTTGGAAGACTATAAACCATTTGGAATTTATTCATTTGGCAAATATTTTATTTTCAGTAGGCAACCTTCAAGTGAAGAAAAGTGTAAGGCAAGTATAAAATATTATATTACCGTATTTTTTGGACTATAAAGTGCACCTGATTATAAGCTGCAACAGCCTATTTTAGGGAAAAAGCACAAACGTGTACATAAACAAGCCACACCCGATTAAAAGCCGCGGTTGTTTTAATGTTTAATTACCGTATGTAAGGCTTCGTGCAGTGGGGACTGTCGGGAAAGTGATTGGTGTTTGGGGAAGCTTCGATTTTATAAAAATGTTGGAAACACCTCAGCCCACCTCTCTCTGTGTGTTCAGCCCATCTTCAAGAAAGACTTCAAGTTCGGGCCATATGCTTTTATTACCTCTGAAAGTTTTTTTCGTCTCATTTCAGAATCTGCAACTTCTCACCATTGAATCAGTGCTGCTAACTGTACTTGACGCCGCTGCTACTCTATTTCCTTCTTTAAAAGCCAGATCGACGGCCTTTAACTTAAAAGTAGAATCATATCTATTTCTTGTTTTGTCTTCTTTTTTTTCATAATGAGAGTTTGTGCATGAAAACTTGTTTTCACAAGCTGTCCTGTCGTGATGTCTGTCTGTTAAACTTTGCTTTGATCGTTCGCTCAAACTTCCTCCTCTCTCTCTCTCTTCCGGTCTTATTAAAGTGCAACTCACCCCAAAATCAACTTTTTTTGTTTATAAACTGTATAAATCAGTCTGAAATAACACTATCTACATGTCGGGTCATTATTTTATGTATTTTGGTACATTTGAAAATATTAATTATGTTCCAAAAACTGTTAGTTTAGTCCCTCAAGTGGTTAAAAAAATTACACTGCACTGGAATTCACTTGAATTGGAATCCTGCATTGCTAACGGCTCAGCTTGGTTTCTGACGTAGGCTTTAATTAGTGATATCAGCAGTCCAGCCGTTGTGGGGTATATAACATGTGGTCTCGGCCACATCTCCGTAGCGAGCTGCCATGAACTGCCTGCAGCACAATTGGATGAAAACCTGGGTGCTCCGTTATGCAGCTGGCTACCCCTTCTTGCTGACATTTGCTCATTACCTATGTCAAAGGAAATGACTGATATCAGTAAATGGAAAATAAAATCTGGGCTAAGAGTTCATTTTTAATGCAATAATTGTGATAGTATGAAATGTTGTTTTTTTTGCACATTCCTGAATGATTTTCTCGTCGTGCTTGGATACTTTATTTATACCTTGAGTATGTCTCTGTGACACACATTTTCTATTGTGGACAATGACGTACAGTGGCCACAGGTGCACCTGTCAAGGCAGAGTCACACAAAATTACTCAAGCTAATCTACATTTAGCATTAGATTTGGCCAAGAACAATGTACCACTCAGAGACAGCGTCTATTCTATGCTGCGATGCCGCCACAGGCTCGGCATCTGCTCCTTCTGGGCAGAGAACGAGACAGCGGCTCGAAACGATGTGGCTCAGAACCGCTCGCCTCCTCCAGAGAACCCATCTCCCTGTACTCTGTTCACTCTGGAGAAGGAAGTGGAGAAAAAAACTCCACCTCCAGATTATTTCCCTCTTAGGGAATGTCGCTCGCGTTGCTATGGCTCTCTTCATGTTTATGGCCGTCTTTGACTCTGTGCTGCTGCAAAATGTCAGTCACAGCCCAGCCCTTCATCCCCCTGTTTTTTCAAAAATAAATGTGGGCGGGGTTATACTCTGGTAGGGGTGTGAGTTACTCTTTAAAGGCACAGTATCTTTTGGTGAAGGATTAGACTTGTACAATCCAAAGATCTAGGAAGCCCTCTATTGGCTGTTAGCTGCAAAAATGCATAAATAAACCGCTCCAGATTACAGGCCGCATGGTTCAAAACATGAGAAAAAAGTAGTGGCTTATAGTCCGGAATATACGGTATATTATATTAAATTAATTATTTAAGATTTTTATTGTATTTTTGCTAAATCTTGGCCCATCCAACATTGAGCAACCCCATAGTAGGCATGTTAAAGTTATGTCCGATAACAATCATTCTGGATTTTTTTCCGCCCACATTTCTTCGTTGTAGACGATGTTTCCGAACTTTCCTTCCGGTTTTTAGCAACGCTTTGGTCAATTCTTATCCCACTTTTAGACATTACTGCAAACTCCTTAGATGACATACTGTACTGTACTTCGGGTTGTGCAACTCCAGCTCTCGAGGGCTGGTGCTCGACAACTTTTTCTTCATCCGTGCTCAAACACACCTGATTCAAAAGTCTGAATTACCGCCTTGGCTTATCAGCAAGTTTGCAAAGTCTTGGTCATGAACCATTCCTTTTATTCTGGTGTGTTGGAGCAGGGACACACCCATTGAAGGCTCGTACCTATATACTAAGGTAAATCCATGTGGCAACTTTTATTTTGGCTTAAAAATCCTGCTTGCCAATGCCAAACAGCTTTTGATGGAGGCAAACGTTGATTAATGGAGGATAGCATGGGAGATATGGAACAAGTAGCTTGTTCTCTTGTGCCAGCAGATTGCTTTCGGACACAAATTACAATGGCCTTCCCTCCCAGTCTTTATTTTGTGGTCCAAACATCTTCAGCGCTTTTGGTTTCTTTCTCATCCAACTTTGATTGCAGACAACAGTTGTGATCAGAGCTATGGAATTTGCCTCCAAATTGCAGTGAAGATTGACGTTCCTATCCCCGACCATAGTGGCTCGTAATAAGAACAAAATTACATTCATTATTGAAACTGGAAGTAGCAACAGCTCTAAAGATGTCAGTGAAAGCCAGAGCTCCACTAATTAGTGCATTAATAATAAAAATCATAAGCCAGGACTAGTAAACCCCCCCTGCTCTTGCACATTATTGTCATGCAGATGGGAAAATTACTAGTGGGAGAAATTGAAGAAGTACTTGGAAAAATGGAATATGACACAAAAGTGTTACAGGTTTCATTTGAACTGTTTTTTTGTGAGTTTTTATTTATTTATTTGTAGCGTTTTAATTTAGATTCTTTCTTTTTCCCTTTTGCAGGTTTGCGCGTCTTGGTGAGAGCCAGCACACCGTGGAGAAAACAGAACGCATTAATGTGGCAAACATCATTTGCTTGTAAGTAAAACATGTGAAACATTAAAGCAAAACAATTGATGTCCCTTTCTAACAGATCGGCACAATTGCTCAAGTTTGGTGTTTTAATATCAACTCCAGGACTGTCAAACGATTAAAAATGTTATCCGAATTAATCTCTAGGTGCCTGTGAATTGATTAATACATAAATGATCAAACCCAAATAATCAACATTCTTAAATATGACTGAAAAACTACCACTTTCGGTGTAGATATAGGAGAAAATCAGATACTGTTGCTCTTTTTTTTTTAAGAAATAAAAGAGAGATGCATGAAACCTTTGTCTTGTACTCCAAAATGACATTTAAAGGTGACCTTTTCGACCTGTTTATCTTTAGGTAGTTGTTAAGGCAAATTAACAAGTTAACATTTTCAGAATGTAAAGCTGACATTTTTTTTCAGAACAATAGAGTGAGTATTTGTTTATCAACACAGTGGATGCACAGAAAAAAGGGGTGCAGCAAGATACATGGGCCCTTTACTTAGCTACACATTGCGGTTATTTACACTTGCAGTGTTGGTTAAGGATGTTGGCATTTTTATCAGCCAAATAGGCTTACCTGATATGAAACGATCGCTTCAGGTTGTAGAATCTTTATTCTTTATTCCAATTGCTTCATCTCATTGCTTGTAACCAAATATGTATTTTGTTTGCCTTGGAAGAGGTGCAAGTCGCTGGATTTAAAATAAACCTGCATATTTTCTTGTTTTTATCCTAGAGATTTGTGCAACCTACAGCACGAGATATGATTGCTTCTTTTTCTGCATATGACATGTGCAGTAGAGCAGGGTGTGGCGTAGAGCGATAATCCCACTATATGGCCTTCGGGTGAGAAGAGACGTTCCCAAGAGACCGTGGATGCAGTCGCATGCTGTTTAAGTGACAAGCACTGAATGCAGGGAGGGTTGAATTGTGGAATAAAAAGGGCAGGTTATTCTGTACTTGGGTCAATGCATCAAAAACTTATCATGTGAACTTTACAAATTAATCAACCTAAATTAAAGCATTAACTTTGACATCCCTAAACAAAATATAACAGTATATCACAGTATGTGTATGTATGTATGTGTGTATATATATATATATATATATATATATATATATATAAATAATAACTTTTTGATCAGAAAATGTGGGTTTAAAAGGTTTTCTTTACTCTTTTATGTTATGGTGTATGAAATCATTTGAAAGTCTGCTGACTTTACCCTCTCCCTTAGGAACTTACTCAAAATCTCCACAAGACAGCAAGCCACAAATGGCACTGCTAAAAAAGTAGGCCTTTTTGATTTCTGCATCCAAGCTTGTTAATAGAGAGTTCAGTGGAAGGGAAAAAACGGTCAACAAGAGAGTGATCGCATACAGAGTTATTCAGGACATTTTCTACAAATGTACGTTTTCCTTGTTTAAAGCCCTGAACCTGAAACACTATTCCGTCTTTTGAAAAACTTTTTTTAAATGTGGATTTCATTTTCTAGCAATAATGCCTCATTCTCAATGGGGGTGATAGGTGTGGTTGGGTTTCCGTATAGCTGTTTGATGAACTGCCGTTCACACTGGACGCAGTTTTGCACAACGTCTTCAGAAATTTGCTCCTGCCAGGGCTCGAAATCTTGGAGGTTAACGCGATAATAACTACATATGTAGAGAAAGGATTGGAAACAAAAGCCGCACTCACCTTCTCCTGCCTTTGTTGAAGAGTATTTTTTCACTGGGGTTATTCTACAAGTAAATTTCATTCTTATGTACTTCAGTGTTATCATGTTTAACTAGGTCTAATTTATTTTTTTGTCTTTTAAGTGACAGTGTGTAGTTCCCTGGTGATAGGGGGCAGTACATACATGAATCATTGTAAGCAAGCGGTATTTTTGTGTTTGAGTGATGATCTTACCAATGGATGGCCATAAAGGCCAAAAATCGCAATTGCGCAATTTTCTACTACACCGTCAGATCATTTCACCTCCTGTGAAATCATATATGCAGCAAAATGACAAACACATCAGACTCTTTCATTAAAGGCAGTGAGTGGTACATTTGTAAAACATTTATGAATGGTGATAGTTTTCAGCATTTTGTAGGTTAGCGATGTTATTCAGATATTTTTGTTAAACAAATGAACTGTAATGTTAGACGAAATTACCTCAGTAGAAAAAAATGACTAATTTCAGGGTAGTTTTACACTATATCACCTGACTGGCTACCTGTCAAGCACAAAGCATGGGACCTCAGTGTGTTTACGTTGCTGGTCCTTCAGTTATTTCCATTGAGAGAATGCAATGCCGATGTTTACTCTAGTTTTCTGGCGGTGTTCATTGTCTCCTTGGGCTTCTGAGTCTGACTCGAAGCCAACGATTGGGTCCATGTCGCAAGAAGGCTCAGAGACAACAGTTTAGGGCGCACTTCTCCCCTCGTGGGGAGCTGTCGTCTGCTAAGCACCCGAATTAGGTGCTTCTCGGATTGGGTTAGTCAGTCAGTCGAGGTTTGAGAAAGGGGTTCGTTCAGTCTTTTCATAGAGTTCTTCATTTAAACTTCTTATAGAGGACGAGGGGTTAGTGATGTAACTGCCTGTAAATATGTTTTGTCCACATGGGCTCATGTAGAAGGAAACAAGGCGTTCAGTATGTCTAACCCATACAGTGGGACCCATGCATTTTAGACCCGTTTTTTATGATTATACTATATGTTGTGAAGAGGCAAATACTGTTCAATGATTGGGCATCATTTTATTTATTTTCAACAGTACTTTGTTTGATATTTCTAGAGATTAACGGTAAAAACTACACACTGTCTCTTTAAATATCCAATTTTGTATACTTTGGCAATGGAGCTACGTTCTGTAGTCCGATCGTTTTATATTACCACTAAAATTTGTTTGTTTTGACATGATAAAAAAATGGAGCCAGCATCCGAAAAAAATGGACTTGATGCGTAGTGTTAACTGGGCTCCGCATATCCATTGCACGCTTTTTTTTGTCCGTGCAACAGCCATACGGACACTGGACCATACACATACTGCAACTGGTGTGACTGCAAGCAGGAGAAAGTGCCTTACTCCTCAATGACAAAAGAATGACTCTGCTTTTTTTGGCCACCAAATTTCACCGACCTAAAGTATGTAAAGAAACTATGGGCTCTAAGCTGAGAGGCACCAGAACCAACAACATAGGCAAGCTAAAGGTTGCTTTCAAAGAAACTTGGGTTTTTTCAACATCTCAGTAGTACCACAAGCAAATTGGCTTCATGCCACGTTGCATTACCGTAATTATACAAAAAGGGGCTCAGTACACAGACACCTTTTTTTCCTTTTTTTCTTTTTTAACTTTTGAATTATATTCAAGCTCTCTCATTAGCTGTTTGAAATAATCAGCAAAATTATACCGTTGAAATATATCACTGTATCTAATAAATCTGTATATATAATTTCCACTTTTTGAATTAAAATACTCTTTTTGGATCATTGTTTATTGAGATACACATGGAAACCCCCCAAGCAAACACGTGTAGCTAAGCTTAGTTGTCCAAGCCCACATGTTGTTAACCATTGTCATATACGTTTTATCATAAAAAAAACCTGTGGAAATACAAATTTTCTTCCATGTCTTCTTGGGAGAGGGACAACTCTAGCAAGGCCTCTAGCTATGCACTCTTGTAGTACTTTTGTTATTGCTTTTCATCCTAACCTCCTTCCCTGTCTGGTCAAGCCTTTACCCTCCCTACAACTGCAACCATGACCCAGTAGGATATGGAGGCACTGCACATAACCACATGTGTAATTTCAATGTGGACCCACTGAAAAACGCTTTCGTTTGATCTTCGAGATTTATGTATTTTCATCGTAAAAGAAACAACTGTATTCTCGTCCAAGACTTTATATATAACAATCTCTAATACGTTAAAGCAGGACATCTTCAGTCTTATTTTTTTCAGTTGCAAATTGGGAAAAAAATCATTTCTTTTCACTTTTTTAAGCCTTGCAAGAAAACCACACATTTTTGTATTTCCTTTTTTTTTTGTAATTGAATTAATAAAAGTAGAAGATGTGTAATTATTATTGATGGATTAGAAACAAAAAAGCAGCATGATTTTAACCAGCCGTGATGGACTGGTAACCTGTCCCTGCCTCTCACCTAGTGATGACTGGAGATGGGCACCAGACCCCCAATTACTTTTTTTGTCCCATTGTAGAGAAGAAGATGATCTGATCAGATGAGACCAATACTGAATTTTTGACTCAGGTTGTGCAGAACCGCATCTGGATGGTTCTGTTCTTTGAGGACAGGAGTTGCAGACCCCTGCTCTAGATGTTCAGAACTGTTAGTTACGCACCACAAAATAACCACTGTAACTATAGGGAAGGATAGCATCATAATGTATTGACTCAAGGGGTTTGAGTACAATTTTCTAGTTTTATTCTGTAAAAAAATAAAATATATAAATATATATTAGTTTTACAGCTGTTCATTTCTCATATGAGTCACTGGCATAAAGGCCCTCAGATCTGGAGTGTTTTGTTGTATTAATTGAGGGAAGGCAATTGATTGTAATAGATTTTATTCTGTGATATCAATATAAAGAGGGCTGATTACATATTTACATTAGGTTTTTTTTGTTTGTTTATCACATAAAATCTTGGTAAAATACATGAAATGTGAAAAAGCTCATGGGTTATGAATACTTTTGCTGCTATATGAATGGAAAGACTACCACCATTAGTTAAAAACGCAAGTTAACATTCCCAAGAGCTGTAATTCATCTGTTAGTTGTCCAATATTTTCATCACGTTATAGAAAATGTTTGAGTAATTTAAAAAAAATCATGAATGGAAATATTTAAGAAGTAATATCGATTGTGGTTTGTTCCCCTTCATGCATTCATTCTTCCCAGAGGGCATGGATGGATGTAAATGAGATGAACACCTGGCTGGAAAATAGTTAAGCATTCCGGATTTTGCACATTTTATTAGACTGCATCAAAAGAAAACGGCATCTGGGGAATTCACGTGGCAATCCTTTTTTTTCTTTTTTTCCTGCATTTGTACATTGCCTTATGAGTACAAAAGCTGCAGGGCATGTGCTGCTGAAGCACGCTCAAGCAAATTGTATGAGCTGACCCTGAAAGAGGATGTTTTCTTCCTTCTGAGTGAGACACTTCTGAGAAAATCAACTGAAGTCACAGGTTAATATATGAAGATTGTTGTAACACTAAGTAAAATAAAAAAATAATAATTTAATAATGGAGGATTTTCTGTTCAAACAAAGAATGACTATTTACTTTTAGACCTTCTAAAGTATGTTACACATCTGGTCCTTAAGACATTGACACTGATTTGACACTGCAATTATTATCAATATCATATTTGACATTTATAAAATAAGACCTCAGGGGGGAAATATATTATCTCTTGGAGGATTTTCAGACTTGTTGCTCTTTGATGAGGTATCTTTGCGAGAAGCAAATTTTGTGCAAAAAAGGAACCAGCAGGTGGTCAAAACATCCCTTCATCTTTTTTCAGTTTAAACATCCCATTTAAAAAAAAAATGTTTTGTCTCCACCATCATCACCTCTCATCGTGTTCTCCTGTCAGGTCCGTCCGCACGTTGCGACAGGAGTGATCGTTGTTGCGCAACAGGGCTTTTCTAAGTTGTTACAGCACCCTGAACGTGTGGCTCCTTTTTGGGGCGTATTATTCATTCACCTCCCTCTGTGCAGTTCCTCTATTGATCCATCAGGAATAGGCAACGCTGACTCAATTGGTGGAGATAAAAGTGGATATGGTTTGAATGCTGGGGCCAATTCCTGTTCAGATACATTAGAAAGATGAGGATATGAATTTTCGTCTGAATGATACAGACTCCTCAAGTTGTAGAGGGAAAACATGACTGATTGCCTTTGTACTTATAATTGATGCATTTAAAGCTGCATTATTTCATCATTTTGTTAGGATAAAACGGCTTTTCAGGTTAAAACAGCTTTAATTTAATATTTGGAACCTGTGGTCAACTTTCTGTGTTATATACATATTTTTTATCTATTTTATCTATTTATTTAAACCTTCTAAAATCACTCTAAAGTTTTTGAATTTGGGGGAAAAAAAAGGTGCTTTGTGATAATTATATTTGACATATGCATTCGCAGGTGAAAAAAAAGTTAAAGGGTACGTTCGGCTTTTTTTTTACCTGGGCCATATTTATAGAATACATTACGTTATTTACTCAAACAGACAAATTTGGTACCCCTTGGAGTCCTTTAGGAGAAATTTATATCCATTTACGATCATTGTATATCCATATAATGGGAGTTAACGGGGGCACGGCAAGTGTAACCTCTAAATAAGGCATTATCTGCCACAAAACCCCTTAATTTCACCAATATTTTGTTATGAATAGCTAGCACAATTCCCCTGTGAGTTCAGAGCGTCTCGGAGGTGCTTAGTTGTTGTCTTAAGGTGTTTTTTAATAGGCTGTTAACTCAACCAGTGACGTCGCAATCATTGCCATTGCAGCTGTAGTCTCATTACGTTGTGGAAAGGGAGCCTGTGGAAGCTGTACTTAGTCCACTTGGTAATTTCTTTTGTGCAATTTGGAAACACGAACCATGTTGATGTTTGCAGTAGCAAGTTCTGTCTAACCAACCACCACAAAGCGCAGAGTAAAAGCGCCGCTCAGACTAAAACCAGGATGCAGTCTGTGACGTAATTGAAATTGTGTTTTAGTGTAGTTGGATTAAAAGCCTGTAAAACACTCCTGAAGACAACAGCAAATCACGTCCGAGATACAACTCGGCAAACTCCAAGGGGAACAATGCTAGCGATTGATAACAAAAGACTGGTGAAATGAAGGAGCTTTTTGGCAGATAATGTCTCATTATGGTTTATGATTGCGAATGGATCAAACGTCTCTCTAAGGACTCTAAGTGGCTCCGAATTTTTTGGGTGAGTAAATGACGTAAAGCATGCTATAAGCAAGGTTTAGCTTGAAAAAAAACATAAATAAAAAAAACTTTCCATTTAAACATTGAGAAAGTGATTGAGAATTCCATCATGTTGCTTATATTCAAAGATGGTGATTGTCTTTGTATTATTTCAAGAAATTCATTACTTGCAGCTGACACTTATGTGACACTGTTGGTGTCCTATGAATAACTATTAGAGGAAACATGAACTAATTCTATATGACAAGCTATTTTTCAGTTTTAAAACCCTAATGGTCATGATTTAAATCTCAAACCTTTTTGTTTTCAACAATACAAACCTATATTTAGGGCCTAATTTCTTGTAGAAGGACAAAAATTATAATTGAATCATTATATATATGTATATTATTTCTCGCCTCAGCACATTGACTTGACATATGATATTTTGAGTCAATGCTGAAGTTGTTTCTTTCATTTAGACACAAACTGCTCACTTTTCGTCCCCCTATCAGAATCATTTTGCTCCTATCCTTTGGTCAGCATTTGATTTAAAACCTTGAATCCAAGTATCCCGTGTAGATGTGGTGCCTTGTTTCTTGTACAAAGGCATGCTTCAGTACTTACCTGAGTGCTCATTACCAACAAGGTTCTGTTGAAACCCAGCCATGCTTTTCTCTGTTCAGCTTCTGTCTGATCCCCAGCTGCTGGCGAACTGACTGACTGAGTGGACCATCTGACAAGCAGAAGCTTGTTAATCCATTGTTTGGATGGAGAGACATGCTTTGGTGTTTGGTTTCTGAGAAAACATGGCAAAACAGCTAATATTCTGCTGGGAAAAGTGCCCATCTTCACAATCCACGTGTTACTTTTATCATTGGCGTGGCCATTAGCTGCTGTTTTAAGCATGTGATTTTCACACAGAATCTTTTTTTTTTTTTGTCAAATAAAAATAACTATTTACTAAATATGTAGAAAGATGTTGAGATACACATATGATCAAATCTTCTATTGCTACGTGATTGGTGTAAAAGTACTTTTATGTTTGTCTGCTTTCAGAGAACCAGTGTCTCGCTTCAAGGATGACAGCATCTATGGCGTCTCTGTTCCTCAAGTGGACAGAGTCAGTCACGAAATGTTCGAGAGCCATGTGATGGTGGGTCAGGGCCAGGTGAGGGTGCTGTGCAGGGAGGACATGTTGATGTACAGGGAGTACGTGAAGAACAGATACATGTGAAGCCCAGATAGCGGGAAATGGTTCGCGACAAAGACAAAAATGTTACTGCTGAAAATATTAGTTTTGCTTTTGACTCCAATTAGGAAATAAATACACGTCGTTTACATTTCTGCTGATGATGTTGGTGAATGTAATAGCGTACGGATGGACAATATGCAGCTAAATCTGGACATAAAAAATAAACAAAAACTCTTGATACATTCTGTATTAATGCTTTTTCAGCTACTTTTTATTTACAGTTTTTATTTACCCTGCCTAAAAAGGTAACAATTTATTTTTTTATATTTTAATTGTAATCAGTCTTTTTTTGACATAGTAGCTTCAGCAAATATCAGATGTGCATTTTGATGTTAATTTTTAATCTTACAGAGCTACAAAATCATAATATTGAGCTGTCTATAAAAGAAATGCTTATTTGGATTCAGCATTTTATCTCTGACTTATCTTTTATTCCTTTTTTAATTTGTTTTTCTTGTTTTGTTTTACATATTTTTATTATTCCAAAAACATGTCTATTTTGCACATATAAATTGTTTTTGTAATTTTTTTCTCTCCAAAACTTACTCTTTTTTTCCCATCCATTTCAATCATTTCAATACATGAACTGTAAAAACTAACATAATTTACAGAGTTGGTACTGTCTGCATTTTATTTCCATTTTGTATAAACATATAACATATATAGTAATAAACTGAACTTCTAAATATCAAACCTACACGAATTACTCTTTTGTGAAGCTTTGTTGTTTTTATAGTGGACATGCTTTAGGAAATGCTAAAAAAAATTGCCTTGAACATACTAAGGAACAGATTTGCACACAGGTTTTTAACAATAGCCCTTTCAAAGTTCCCTTTAAGTAGTTGGATTTCATGTTTCTTTATTTATTTCCTGTTAGCTAATCAGGCGATTTAATAATGTGGTTATACATTGAGTTAATATTCATTATTTCAACAGCTTAATGCAAAATTATTCATTGATTTGCGTAACATTATTCAACAACTGAAGCTCCTGTATTGTGATTCTGATGCCCCATCATTAAGGGTGCAATCAGCTCTCCCTAACTCACTACATTTTCATAGATATTGTACCTTTTATGCAGACTTTTTAATTGTTAATTTCCCCCTACCATTAGGTCCTTTTTCCGATTTCACTTTACTTTCCGCTAACACTTTATGCTCTCTTTCCCTTCACACTTTCAGCTCTCAGCTTTCAAACACAGGTGTCAGAAAATGTGAAATGTTCTCTGTTATAAACATTCAGACGTCATTCAGACTTGACCACCAGCGGCTGCGTTAGTGCCACGTGAGAGTGAGGGAGGAAGAGCAGAGAAGAGTATGGGATACATGTGATGAGATGAATGACGAGATGTATTTTTCCAATGTATAAAATGTAAATATTAGGTGGAGAAAAAAAAAAAAAACTGTCATATTTTGAAACACTTCCGGCTATTTAATTGCAATGAGCAAAGATTGTATTGTTGACGTCAGGAATCCAGTAATGACATGTTGCACCTAAAGTGACAAGAGCCTCTTGGCGGCTTCAGAAGGCTTCTCCTGCCTCAGTGGGGATGGTTAAATGATTTTGGGTTGCGTCATGATCCATTAGATCCAATGGTTTCTTTGTTTGCCAAAAAACAGTGAGGTGATGGTGCTAGCGACACCTCAGGTGTGACGCCATAAACTCACACCATGCAGCTTGTATTAACTAGATATTAGATGATACTACATGGGACACATTTTCAGTTTAATTCAATTTAAACTTTTCTCAGTTGGCTTAAATACAAAAAGACTAATTCAGCAAATAGATTATAAACAAAAAGAAAAAAATACCATTTTGTAATAATTAGTTACATTATCTGTAATTCTGTCTAAAACATTGCTTAAAATGTTAACAATGGGACTCCTCTAACCTGAACGTCTTTCATTTCAAGTTTTGATCTATTCTGCCAGAAGATTCCCAAAATCAGTCCTCTGCTTGCAAAAAGTGTACTTAAATGCCTCAGATCTTAAGGAAATAAACATTTCTGATAAAATGGGGAAATAAGCGTTTCTGATAAAATGTTTACTTTAGGAAGTACAAGTTTTTTTAATGTGAAAATACTTTGGTCTCTCTTTATTACTGAATAATAAAAGCTTCCCCAAGAACTCATAGAGGAAGTTGGCTAAAATAGGCCGTTGATTACACAGGATAAGCAACAGTTAAATATAGAAGCTGTAGCATGATTGAACTTGGATTGCATAGCAGCATGAATCTATGTTTGTGGACAAGTTGAACTGTTCTACTCTGGAATAGAACAGTTGTGTAACCCACTGCGTCACCTCATTAATTTACATTTGTTTTAAAATACTTTTTAGGGCAAAGGAGAAATCATTGCCATCAGTGATTCTCTGTTGCAAATGGTCAGGATCTTGCTAAAAGACAAATTTCCACTAAAGACCTGAGTTTTTTTGTTCAAGGACTTATTATTTGCCCCTTTTTTAATTCGAAAATGAACAAAGTTTCTGTTTCTGTCTTAAGTTTGCATTCCACCATCTTTTAAAAAATAGTTTAAATGAATATTTTTTATTTTATAATTATGTTTTGGGGTTTTTTTTGTTTCTGACCAAAAACACGTTTTGTCTTGACAGTGGCCCAGGGGGGACATAGGGCAGCCTTGTACACAAGATTCAGATAAAACAAACAAAAAAAAACATCTCTTGCTGCATCTTGATAAGTTTTCTATTGCTTTTAGACACTTTTAGTCGATGGAGAATTGCTTATTTTGGCTTCCTGCTGAGAAAAGGGAGACTATTTTATGTGCTTTACGCACAAAAGCGCACTTTTTTTTTTATCCCGCCTCAAAATGATTAGTTGGGGAGCAAAAAAGTGAGGGGCTTACACAGGATGCCATTCATGCAAGAATCACTACCTTCCACCACCACTGTTTAAAACCATTATTTACTTATTGCTAATATGTGCACAGTTGAAGCAAAACAAATGAAACTTTTGTAGAATCTGGGTCATGGTGACATTTTCTGCCCACTCACTGCAGAACAGTGGGTCAAGCACATTTATCTGTTTACATGACATCTCTTGTGATGGATCCACTCGATTTGTGTGAGTGACTTTGAGGGATCCGTGGATGAGTGCAGCAGACTTTAGTTGGAATTAGGCCCATTTGTAAGTTGGGGTGTTACATCTCTGCTGTGGCTCTATTTAGTTATCAGGGACAGGTCTTTGTTTTTGCTGTCACAACAAAGCCCTTTTCTGCATCCCGCTGACTTGTGTAATTTTTTTACACTAAAACTGTTCACCCATAACTAATTAAGCAGTAAGTCTTCACCAATACTTTGTGGTGTATGTTTATTTAAATTTTCTTTGGCAGCAAGCCCTTGTTATTGACCTTTTCTCTGCGTATTACAGACATGCTTTGATTCGACTGTTGTTTAAAATCACTATAAGGGCATTTTTGAATTTAGGGGTGAGTCACTGGCTGGTGTTTTTATAAACAGGTGTTCTTCCCCTCGTGCTGTCCTGCTGTTTGTGTGTGGACACTGTTGACTGTTGAGATTTGCTTGCCAGCAGTGGACTGTAATGAGAGGAAAGAGCATTTTGATGAGAAAGTCTTGTTTTATTTGGTCCCTAATGGCAGATTTCTCATTATCCTGGGACCTCTCACAGAACACATGGATGTGGGTGAATAAATGCAAACAGCTACAAATATTTTTGAGCTGCTCTTTACAGGCAGGCCTCTCCAATATAGAGCAGAGGTTGAATATTTGGATCAAGCAGTGGAGTACCCTGGTTTTGGTAGCATAGGAGCCCGTTTAACAGTCAACAAGGAGAATAAAAATGACCTGTGTGTTTTCTTTTCCTGTTCGCAGTATGTTGTCTTCCCATCTCTTTGATATAAAATTCTAGCCACTTCATGCGACTGCTCTGCTCATGAATAAAGACACCCCCATCATCTACAGCCCCCAAGCTAGACAAAGGCTAACCAAAGCGCTGTTACCAGGAAACCATAGCTGGTTTACATATTGAATTACTACTACTATGCCTCTCCTTCGATCCCCTCTTGTTTGCATTCAACATACAGTAGATGCCCAAACACATCACTGATTAGTTTGAAAATGTTACTCTTTTTACAAGGTGGAAGAAAAGTGAAGCAAATAACAGCTATTGAAACTGTGTTATAGTGTATTTTTTACAGAGAATTTTGCAATATTTTTGCATACACTCGTTGGCCACCTTATTTGGTAGCGCTTGCTAGTGCAGTGACTCCGCCTTCCTTCTTCATTGGATGGAATCGATTGATGCTCACATCTTAACTGTAAGTTTATTGGTTTACAGTCCATGATGTGGATCTCCAGTTCCTCCACATCTCAAAGGTGCTCAGTTGGACTGAGATCTGATGACTGGTGGCTTTATGGTGTGCCGTGAGCCTGTTGTGTTGAAGAAACCAGTTTGAGATTATCTGAGCCAAGGCTGGAAGCAACTATAAGAAGATTGGTTCACTGTGTTCATAAAGTGAAGGACATAATCTGCAACAATATTCAAGTAGGCTGAAGTGTTTAAACAATGCCCCCAACGTGTCCACAACCTTTTCACTTCGAGCATAATTACGACTGACATGGAGCATTTAGACTTTCCTGAAATAGAATATTTACTCCAAATAATGTACTTTCAAATTTGCAATTGGAATGAGTTGCTCTCGAAAAAATACACTGATAAACCTTTAAAAACGTAAAGATTTGTCAAATTTGCACGTTTTTACTATTTGACCGTAATAGAGATACTATAATTGGAGTCTAATATCCCGGACTGACTCAATTAAAACCAAAGTAAAACCGACAAGATATATGATGAGACGTCTCCAAGTTTGATTTTAAGACTGCAAGGTGTCTATCATGCTTTTACTTCAATAAACACCACAACTTTATGCTTTTGGACTGTTTGCTCAAAAATGACAAGTAAATCCTGTAAATATAAACAGTCTGAGCTGTTCTTTGCTTTCTGGAAAGTTTATTTTTTAACGGTAGCCAAAGTGGGAGTAAATACTTATTTTCATGCTGAACAATCAAATGACAGGAGACTGGATGATGTTCTTTATGATACCGTTTGCTGGATTAATCCAAGCATGGGACAAAGACCCATGGACGAGTTCTCTGTCTTTGTCTCTCTCTGTCGCTCTCTCTTTCTCTCTCTCTGCTGTGACGTCTCCACAGTTTAAAGCGTTCTTTGCATGAGTCTGTCGCTCCCCTCTCTGCTCCTCCTCCGGCTCCTCACATTCACCTCTCTCCATCAAGCTGAGCAGCAGCCAATGCTTTACACTGCTCCTGCCTTGGGTGTGTGTCCCATGCCTGGGAAGCACAACAAGATCAAGGGCTTCACCTGAGAGGGACACAAGGACCTTATTCTCCATCTTTTTATGATCCGAGGCTTGATTTCAACAAAAAATACGCTTCATACAGCTTTGTCAGGAAGGTAGGTTGTTTGGACTTTTTATGAAATTGCTAAGACTGTAAGAATAATCTTTAGATTAATTTCTTTATTTTAGTGTTTTGAGTACTGACTATAGGTATTATATAATTTGACAATCATTGTGCAGAGAAAAGCAAGTAGAAAACGTGACATGATAGTTTTTTTTTTTTTTTGCTACTGTCTGAAACTGGAATACTTTATTTATTTTTTTAGCAAAACCTTAAGAAAAATTGTTAAAAGCTTTGGATGAGAAGAGCCGCAACTTGAGATTCAGATTTTTCAGGACCAGGGACAGCTCTGTTACTGTAGTAGTCGTGCTATGAATAGAAATGCAAACTTTCAACTTACTCCCTGAACATTTAATTCTCAGTTGTTTTCTAAAATAAACTGAAAAATAACTTTTAGGATAGTATTTCTTTAAATTTTTCCAGTTTTCGTTGAACAATCTACTAGAAAGCGGTGAAATTAAATGATATAGACAATTCTGATAGATATTAATTTCAAAATGATTCTTCATTTCTCACTAAAGAAAATATTTGGGGAGTTTTAACCCATGTCTCAAATGTGGAGAAGAACGTAACTTGACAAATTCTAAAAAAGACTTTATTTGCAAATGCATATTTACATTACCCTCTTCTAACAGAAGATACTTGCGGGTCACCTTCCTTGTTAAATTTAGTGAAGTGCTAAGTTTAAAGCACTTTCTGACTCAGAAAAAGGGTGTTTAGCAACTAGATGCAATCATCTGGGGTTGATCAGGCTGGCATCATTTGTGTTACTGTATTGTATTTAAATCAAGATTAAATTGGACTCAATATCTTACTATTTGAATGTGTTTGATTTGACAAAGTTTTGAAATGAGTAGATGCTATCTGAGTCAGATATGTCTGTCTTTTAAGGTGGATTGATATACATTTATTTAGCAAATTAATGTTTAAACTTTTATAAAACTGTTGGAGCCCTTAAATAGAATCAACTAAAGGTATATTAAAAGTAAACATGTTACAGTTTCTTTAAAAACAACCTTGCTCTTGCTCTTTGACAGTGTGGAGCTATGAACGAGTCCCTGGTTGTGAATGACTCCTCTGCAGCTGGGGAACCCGTCCCATGGATGGAGGCTGAGTCTTTGGACCAACGCAACAGCAGCTTAGAATTGTCCACTGATCCTTTAGAATTCCCTGTCAACCCATGGGACATCATGCTCTGCATGTCTGGCACCGTCATTGCCTGTGAGAATGCTATCGTGGTAGCAATCATCTTCTACACTCCCACCCTAAGGACTCCCATGTTTGTACTGATTGGGAGCCTGGCCACAGCAGACCTGCTGGCTGGCATGGGATTAATCCTGAACTTTGTGTTCCAGTATGTCATCTCTTCTGAGACCATCAGCCTCATCACTGTGGGCTTTCTGGTAGCATCTTTCACTGCATCCATCAGCAGCCTCCTAGCTATCACTGTGGACCGTTACTTTTCCCTCTACAATGCCCTGACGTATTTCTCAGACAAAACTCTGCAGTATGTACATCTGATGTTAATCGTGACCTGGGGGGTGTCTCTGCTGCTCGGCCTGCTGCCAGTGCTGGGCTGGAACTGCCTGCATGAGCCTTCCTCCTGCAGCATTGTCCGCCCTTTGACCCGGAGCAACGTCATGCTCCTTGCCACCTCATTTTTTGCCATCTTTGTGCTCATGCTGACACTTTACTTTAAGATTTGCAAGATTGTGTGCCGACATGCCCATCAGATCGCCCTGCAGCAGCACTTTTTTGCCACACCCCATTATGTCGCCACTAAAAAGGGCGTGTCCACTTTAGCCATCATTTTGGGGACTTTTGGTGCCAGCTGGCTCCCCTTCGCCATCTACTGCCTTGTAGGTGAGAAGGAGTATCCATCGGTGTACACCTATGCTACGCTGCTGCCTGCAACCTATAACTCTATGATTAACCCCATAATCTACGCCTACAGAAACTCTGAGATCCAACGCTCTATCTACATGCTACTGTGTGGCTGCTTTCAGGGCAATGGGTCCTATCGATCTAGGTCCCCAAGTGAGGTCTAAAAAAAATTGCTTCTGCTGAGTGTGTTTGTGTGTGTGTGTTGGAAGAGACAGAGCAAAAAGACAAACCGAACATTTGGCTTACTGCTGACAGTGAATGCTTTTCAGACACAAATAGGGCATGGAAACTGTACCTGCACTTTAATATGTCTCAACACAAGTTCGGAGAGGTTAGAAATGCTGTGAACAAGATTTATTGCTATAACAAAAAGACAACAAATCTGTGAATGTATTTAACTGAGGGAAAAAGAGAGTGGAAAAATATTTTTGCACTTTACCAAGTGTTTTGTTTTTAATACCAAAGCAGTATTGTTAGACTTTGGATGTGTTTAAATGTTTGAATCTGTGTGCATCCTGTGCCATTTTTTTGTTTTTGCTATTTTGTATTATATTGGCTATGAAGTCTATTTTGTATCAAACAAATAAAGGAATAAACTCCTACTTTCTCCACATTCTGTGTCTTCATTGTTGCATGTGTTTCCTGCTCCCTGTGACTTGTTTTTGTATTTTTCTGCCAGGTGGGTCTGTTTGTATAGGCTAATAGCCCACTGTGAAAGCAAGTCCTGGAAAATAGCTAGATTTGACCCCCTAGACACATTTAAATCATGTTTGCTCTGCATGTGTGTGTGGGTGTGTGAACTCAAGTGTTTGAGACACAATAATCCAGACAAAGATAAGAACTGTGAAAACGTGCTGGCTGATCGAATGTCTTAAGTCTGCATTAACATCTAATCAAGTGGGTAAAAGAAATCTAAATTAAGTCAACTCCTTTGGTACTGTGTCGAATGAGACTGATGATCGACTCTACATGACCTCCTTATCATAAAATGACAATCATTCATAGGTTATTGTTTTTTAAACTCTTCTATTGTCTTTAACATTTCCAGTCATAACTCAGGATCAAGCTGACAGCAGGCACATATGTGTGTGTGTGTGAGAGAGAGAGAGAGAGAGAGAGAGAGCAAGGCCAGCATTGATGAGCCTTCTGCCTGTTCTGTGAAGGCTATGCAGCAACAGACATGGTTGTTTATCTGGCAGGCTGTTTAAACAGGTAGCAGTGAGGAATCAGCGTGCCAAAAATGATTTACTTAAAAATTGTTGCTGCTTTTATAAAATAACATCTAAAATAGAGCTGGTCTCAGCAACCCCGAGCTCTAATAGGAGAAAACAGGTAAACTTAATCTGCCATTTGATTCGGCTGAATTTAAGTGGTGTGTAGCAAGTATGTGGAGTGGGAGTATTTGATGAATGTCTAAATAAAAGAAAAACCCTCCATATTTCAAAATGCACTACTTTAACATGGCAAGTCTTTTAAAATGACATTTGAACCTCAATCTGCTTTATTCGCTGTTTCAGGGTAGAAGAACAACAGGTTTGAATTTATTCTACCATGCTAGACCAATCCAGGACTTACACTCGCTGGCCACTTTATTAGGCACACCTGTCAAACTGCTCGTTAATGCGCATTTCTAATCAGCCGATCACGCTGCGGCAACTCAATGCATTTAGGCATGTAGACATGGTCAAGAGGATCTGCTGCAGTTCAAAGTGAGCATCAAAATGCAGGAGAAAGGTGATTTAAGTGACTTTGAAGGTGGCATGTTTGTTGGCGCCAGACGAGCTGGTCTGAGTATTTCAGAAACTGCTGATCTACTGGGATTTTCACGCACAACCATCTCTAGGGTTTACAGAGAATGGTCCGGAAAAGGGAAAATATCCAGTGAGCTGTTAGTTCTGTGGGCGAAAATGCCTTGTTGATGCCAGAGGTCAGAGGAGGATGGCCAGACTGGTTGGAACTAATAGAAATTCAACAATAACTTAAATAACCACTTGTTACAACCAAGGTATGCAGAAGAGCATCTCTGAATGCACAATTCACACAGGCTCACCAAAAATGCACAATAGAAGATTGTAAAAATGTTGCCTGGTCTGATGACAATGATGTCAATTTCTGCTCCAACATTTGGATGGTATGGTCAGAATTTGGTGTCAACAACATGGAAGCATGGATCCATCCTGCCTTTTATCAAAAAAATGTATTCAAAATTTCTTAAATAATTTGAAAAAGGTTGCCAGTATTTCTATTTAGTCCTTTTTTTCGATACCATTGAATAAAATCCAGTAAAACCAGCTTTGTTCAGGTGTTCTTTGAAGGTGTCACAGTGAACAAACAGCATCATAAAGACAAAGAAATGCAGAACTCAGGTCAAAGTTGAAGCTGAGGGAGTGGGGGAATAAATTGACGACACAAAGGAGCTAGGTTTGAACGCCTCTTTATATCAACTCCAACTGAATAACGGTAAGCCAGATCACAACCTATTCAGTACATTCAATAATTGCGTCAAAAATTCATACATTTGTTAAATCCAAACATCCTACCCTCTGGGTGTGAGTGGGGGGTCCTGGTGGTTTGCTACACATGTTCCCTGAACACCCAGTAGCGTCCATACCTAGAGCAGGATCTGGGGCTTGAGCAAACATCCAGAATGGCTGAATCTGGGCCCCTCAGACACAGTCCAGAATGCCCTAGTCTGAAGGCAGGGTTGAGGGTGAAAAAGGGAGGCCGAGGATAAGGTGACCTCTAAAAGGCGGACGAGAGTCTCTACAAGGAGGAAAGCAGTTTGTCAACAACATGGAGGGGGGGGTCGTCCCCTACGGGAAGCCTTGGCTGTTGCTACCACATTATCTTTCACAACATGACCGGGTTTAAGCTTATCAATACAGACAGTCTCTTTACGCCCCCACCAAATCTAAAAGAAAGTTGGGCAGGGTTCGAGGACCCTGAAAGAGACATCATACAAAGGGCGTAATGGTGTCCTGTGTCCATCACGTCTAGCAAAAACAAACATAAGCTGTAAACGGGCAGCCCTCAAGAAAAAAACGAAAAAGCCGTGTTGCCAGGTAGAGCCAGCAGCTCTGTCAAAAACGCTGTATGTATGCTCATTGTCATTGTCCCGCAGCATACGGTTGAAAAAGGCAAGCATTTGCCAAACCTCACAGACCTGCTGCTATAACACTGCTATGTCAGAGGTGTCAGTAGTCAAAGCCATCTGCACTGAGGGGAAGGAGTGGGTCAAAGCGCGGCATTTGCTAACGCAGATTTAGCATTATGAAATTCTTGGACGCAGTCTGGGGTCCAGTCCACATTTTCGGTGGCCTTTTTCTTTTTAAGCGCACAGTTGCACTTTAGTGGGTAATGGAAAAGCGTCACTGGCAGAAATGCGATGGCCCAAAAGGTCTATGAGTGGCAACCCGAGCTGGCATTTTGCTGGGTTGACTATCAGGCCATGTACCGCTAGGCGTTGAAAAACCTCCCGTAGATGGGACATGTGCTGTTCAATAGAGCTGCTGGCCACCAGGATGTCATCCAGATAGACAAAAAATGAAGGGTAACCCACGGAAGACCGAATGCATCAATCGCTGAAAAGTTTGGGTGGCGCCTTTAAGACCGAAAGGCATCCGTAAAAACCCAAATAGGCCGAATGGAGTTATTACGGCTGTCTAAGGTATATAGATGCAAAATCAACTCAATGCTTTGTCTTAACCTAATTTTTGATATTGCCTTACCTCGATATAAATTGACACAACAACTTTGCAATGAGTTTAAGTTATGGTTTTATAGACTTTTTTTTCTGTCAAACATCTGTGTCTAAATACCCAGATGAGCTTCTAGCAGAATGATTAAAATTCCCATAAACTCACTACTAAACCTTATGGAAAGCCATCCCAAATAATCAGTTTAAGCTGTTACAACTGCAAAGGACAAGCCAACATAGCATTATTCATTATTATTATTAACAAATGGAAGACCACTCAAGTACGTATGTTGCATTGCATGGGGTTTTTTTTACTTTCAGTATTTGTTCCATTTTTCTTATTCACAGCTTGCATCTTTTGTTTTTATTCCTGTCTTTTTTTTCTGCAATTCCTATTTCATCTCTGATAAAGAGTACCGTTCCGATTGATTTTGACAAAAGCTCACTCACAGCAATAAAAAATACCTAACAGCTGTGACAGACAGCGAAGCTGCCTTTAGCCAGGTTGTGGCATTAAGTGGGAGAAAGGCAAGAGACCCTGAAGGCCGTTAATAGACCACACACTGAGGTTTGACCACTCTGAGAGGAGGCTGTTTGCTCAACCCGTTTTTTTTTTCCTCGCCTCAACAAAGGCCGCTTTGATCCCCCACAGAATCAGGTAAAAACTAGATCCTTAAAGTACACTAAAACTAACCCATGGAACTGTCTACAGTTTATCCTAATTTAGCCTGTAATAGATTTTATTTCAGCAAAGGATTCCATTTTAAAGATGGTAACAAGTGTTTATCAATATGTTGTTAAGTATCATAACCCTTTTATGCAAAATGGGGTTACTACTCATTTACCAGTAATTAAAAAATAATCGTGTCAGTGCAGATAAAGTCTTATACAGTACCTGGGAAAATATTTGACCTTTATTTTTATCAGAGATGCTAGAGTCTGTCTTCTTCATTCATTGCAAGTCTAGTTTTGGTGTGTTTAGGATAATTGTTCATTTGGAACATCTATATGTGTCTAAGTTCACCATCTAGTTATTAATTTTGGGTTAAATTGAGAACTTGAAGGCAGTCCTTGTTCTTTATCACTGCCATTTTGCCTGATGCACAAGTATGAGTGTGTTTGTCATGAACGTGCTACCACCACCATTCATGACCAATGGTACAGTATTCTCAGGTTCTAAAGATTTACATTTGTTTTTTTAAACATTATTTGTGTTACTGTGGCCAAATAGCTGAGTTATTGTTCTTTCAAACCATACAGTACTCTCCAAATTTGACTCATAGCCTAAAGATTCATTTTGGAGCAGGTATTTATTTGGGATCAGAACTTTCTTATTACACATTGCCTTTCTAAGGTCTAATGAAGCTAAATGTGTGTTTGGCTTTAATGGTCATTTTTAGATTACAAAGGAAGGAGGAATGAGGGGATGCATGCCACCAAATCTTTAGATCCTATCAACCTAAATTCAGATCAGTTTCAGATAAAGACAAATTTAATAGAGTATAAGAATTTTTAATATTTATAGGCCATTAACAGTTCAATCTGGTCATAGTTTTGTATTATGATTTGGTAGGCTATAAAACGCTAGAATAAAAACCCTGTTCCAACTGGTTCTACCTTGTGCAGTTATAAGAGATGTGTAATAATAATCTATTCTGGGTAAGTCAGGAACTGGTCCAATTTTTTTCCAATCATTTCTTTATCTTTTTGGTTCCTGACTCAAAGGTCTTTAAATAATTTTTTTCCACATTTCTCATGGAGAGATTTCATCCAAAAGATTATCACACACGCAAGTGGTCTTACTCAGTTTTACATGGGGTTTTTTCTCTGTTAGTCATTTTGCAATATCCAACTTGCTCTCTTTGTATGTTTCTTCTGGTCTCCAGATGAGACAGGTTTTAAAACCAGGCCAGCCTTTCAGCTGTTTTGTTGTATGGCCTTTAAATTTTTTTTTCCTAGTCTAAAGATATAGAATGGACTACATCTTTTATTAGTAACTGGAGGTCAGTGATAACCATAGTAAAATGTACTCATGGTACTCTCTGAATATAGTGTCCATTAGACAAAGTAGAAGCTGGTAGCTTTGTTTGAATTATGTAATGCAGAACTGGATTGGCTCAGACCTGCAGAGCTCTTTGGGCAATCACTAAAGTACACAGTCAAATGATTCCCTCATTAATAACATTAATTACAGGGCTGTAGCAAACGCTCTCCATAGAAACATTACTATTACTGACTTTGTCATTAGGTTGATGGAAAAATGCTTAGGTTTATGGATTATGTAATGCCTTGAACAGGTGGTTTAACTCCCTTACTGGTTTCTCTTTTCATATGAAAATGAATATGATATCCCAGAAAAGTCTTGAATACAATTGATTACATAAAACACAGTGTGAAAATAAATTATTACTCTATACTGTGTCTCTTCACAAAGATGTTTCTGGGAACCATGGAAAATGTGTGAGTAACTCTTCAACTGTTCATAATGACTTTTTTGACTTTATAATGATCAAGGCACATGCATAAGCCCAAACTGTCTCACAGAACCAGAGAATATAACTGAACAATTTACTTCATTTTGTGTAGACTTGCTCCAGGTAAGATACTAAGCTGTCACCAGAGGTAATCTGTGGTAAATGTTAATGACAGTGAAATTTTACTAAACATAACACTAGTAGCATATGCCTCACTGACTAACTAGTCTATTAACTAATGTATATCTTTGGTTTTTGTATAGATCAGCAATATTGAACAAAGATAACTTGAGAAACAACTTTCAGATTATAATTTTATTTATTTGGACACAGTATATTCAAAACAACCAGGTCCTAAAATAAAAAGTAATCAACTCCTAAGCTTAACAGCTGGTTAAGTTAGATACAATAAATAAATAAATTACATCATCATTTGAACACTGCTTTTCATACTTCTTCCAATTAAATTCATCTGATAATAAATTTAACTCTGTGAAAAATAGCTGTAATTATAACTGTGGGGATACATTTTTAAGACCCTTGTATTTTAGGTCTTCCACTAAGAAGTTTGAAGCTTGGTCTTCAGCAACAGCCACAGTGAAAACTCCTAAACTCTCATTATAATGATAGTTACAAAGTGAGGGATCACCATATAAATAACCATATAAAGCAAATATAATGAATCCTTAACTATCCCAAAACTTTTGAAAATTATAAAATGTGAACATAAAAAATAAGAAGATACTCTTTTATATGCTTCTTTTCAGTAAAACATCAAAGCTTTATACCTTACATTATTATAAACAGGCTTTTAATACTCTGAAAAGTATGACAGATACTATAAAACGACTCTGAAAACGGATTCTGGGCCCCAAAATGAGTGATAGCTACCTACACCCACCAGTTTACAAATCCTAAAAGCTTTTATTGGAAAACAGATTTTATGCCTCTCTCAGAGGCTTGTTTCTGATTACCAGTAGATGCTGTTTATGTTGCTGTGTGTGTCGGTGTGTAGGCACAAATTGGCACAGGACTGAGTTGCTTGAGTGTGCTTGTTAGCAGCCTGGCACCTGCAAGGATTTGTCATTACTGAATTAGCAGACTGAAGGTAGGTGTGCATGAGCTGCCCGAATGCAGTCTCCGATGTGTGCGCAGCGTGCCAGAAAGCATGCACAGATCAGAGTATGTCTGAGAGCGCGAGAAAAAAAAAGCAGCCATAAACTGTTACCCCTCAGCCTCTGCTTTCTCAGAAAAACACTTTGTGACGTGGCAAGTGAGCCTAAGAGAAAAATTTTCAAGCTACACTGAGCTTAATAAGTATTATGGCCACTCAGCAACATGTTGTTTAAGCACTGTACTCCCTGCTCTTAACTATGTTTATTTTAGAGGTTCAGCTACAAGTAAAAGGGCAAAAGGCCTTTCCTCAATAAAAGGATCTAGTAAGCATAGGATTAGTAGACTATCTTTTGAGAAAGTTTAGATGCTTTGGTGTTAGCCAGCAAATTCTAGAAGCTTTTTACAAAGGAACTGTTTAGAGCCTGGCCTGATTTGGTTATATCAACTGCAGATTGAAAGGGAGACTCTTAAGATTGGTCTCTTGGGCAGGAAAAAAAGTTGGCAATCCACAAAAAAACCGTAAAAAACATCTTCCAACTGGCTGCTGAAAGAACAAGAAATATAGCAAGGAATATTGTAGGAGAAAAATATAGTTTTAGCCAGTTTGAACCCCGGAGCAAAAAAAAAAAAAAAAAAGTTTGAACCCTGGAGCTCAGGAAGGTGCTATAGGGTACCTCTGGCAACCAAAAATATATACAAAAAGTCATTTATTCCTAATGCTGTAATACTTTTCAATGAGTGTAAACGATAAGATACAACCCACAATATATTGTTTTTACAGTGAAAGTGCACCTGTATGAATGTTTCTTTTATTCTGAAAAGCCGAAGAAAATTTTCCACTCAGGTGGACAATAAAGTTCTATTCTATTCCATTCTATTCTATACATGTGCTCTATTTAGATCAAATTAAGTTTAAGTGTAATGATATTTTAGAAAATTGATTTCAACAAAATAACAAAACTATGCTTAATTATTTATTTCTGTAATCAGGAACTAATCAATAAATAAAAAGAGAATAGAGTTATAATGGACAATGAGAACAAAAGCTCTTTCTTTGTTCAGGAGTTTTTCTTTCTGTTGTTTGAAGTTTTCATATTTGTAATAATAATAATAATAATAACAACAATAATAATAATAATAATAATGGTTTCTCTACAAAACTAGATTTTTTTTAATTTATAATTTGTTCTTGCAATTATATTTAAAAAAAGAAATCTCCACACAATAGAATAGGTGAGGAAAAAGAAAATAAAGAAATCTATCCTCGATCAATAGGTGGTGCTAATGTCCACATTAATAATGCATCTAAGTAAAAAAACTGTTTGAACCCCTTCCACAAACTGCAACCCAGGCCTTCTTTGTGTTTCAGTGAAATAACGATCGCACCCCTTTTTTGTCCAACACTTCATTTTAACAAAAGTTTTACATAAAGTGTGACATTTTAGGATAATGTCATTTTGATTTAGAAAAAAAAGGTATTTGCTTTAGAAAAACAGTGTTTTTTCCAGGTCTTTAGAAAGCTTTAGAAGTCCAAAAATGCAATTTGATGTATAGGAACATATAGGAAAAAAATGCTTGGGACCAGTAGGACATTGGAGCTTCTGTTCTGTCTGTAGTTAGTTTCTATTTCATTGATACTTTTTCAGCAATTTGTAAAATTAGAAAAGCTTTTTGTCTCCTCTCTGATTACATTCGTTTCATATTCAAATTTAGAAGAACTTTTTCTCTTTTTCTCTCGTTTTTTGGAGTACAATCCTAGCTCCCTTATTGCCACAACTCTATGGTTGTCGTCACTGTTTCCAGCTGTGTCCCGTCAGCGACTATGTATAATTTGTCTGCACACCCAGTTTGTTTACCCAGCTTCTGTTCGCCTTGTCTGTGTCAGCCGCAGATAATCACCTGTTTGCTCATCATCAGTGATGTTTGCTGTTCTTTGGATTTGTGTCTTTATAGAATTTTGGTCTAATTGAACCTTGGTCTTTTGTTTTTCACCTTTTTTGGAGTTTTGTACTGCTTTGGCTTTGTTTGCATTTGGGTCCAAACATAGCCACTCTTATTTGGAAACTCTCAATCCAAGTTTATATTTCACCGGCAGCAAGTTTGCACAAATACACACACGTACTGACAAAGACATTTTCGTTTTATATTTGTCCATTGGTGTCAGTGTTTTAAAGCAATTTTCCACCTGGACAGCAGGGGATGTAGATGTTTTTTGGCATGCTGTGTGGGTGTATGAGTGGTTGTGTAACCTTCCTCTCCCTTTTGATGCAGCTCGGGGAAATTGCCCATATGGCTGTTGGGTATTTAATTGAGCCATCCTTGTCTGGTTAATAATAATTTGGAATAGTTATACCAATAACCTAATACCGGGATTATTATTAATTAAACTTGAATTGTCAGTGACAAAAGGAGCAAAATGGGGAACCAGCTTCTTAATCTATATAAGAAACAGTATTTATTTTACCAGACTATCAGTCTTTAGCTGAAGGATGAATTCTCTTACCAATGTATTAAAACACACAACACCAAAAGAAGCGCAGATATTTTATTTCAAGTTTAAGGAGTTTATGGGGAATTCCATTTTTTTCAACCTGGACCTTATGTTTTTTAGCAAATTTTATGTTTTCTTACTCACTCTTAGAATTTTGGAGCCAGTCTGAGTCGTTCAGCAGTATTTATATTCGCTTCCTCCATCAGCTGACATCCATAGAACGGGAGTGCTCAGGGCAGGACCAATTCCACTCGTGATAAGGTTTAATCTGCCCGATGCACAGTCAATTTTACCATCTTTGTATTCCCCTTGGATTTATGAACACCTCAGAAGTGCTTCTTGATTCTCTTCCCGGTTGATTCGGATGTATTACACATTTATGCTGCAGCAGGACTGTTGGAAAAAAACAAACAAAAAAAACTGTCCTATAACACTCCTGTTGTGTCCTTTAAAACTCCTAATCCAGTTGTGATCTTATCAAGGCACACTCGGTTGAACCAGGAGAGACAAGAGACTTGTCGTCCTACAAGAAAGACTTAACGTGGTAGGAAAATGAGGTATAGTCTTTTTTTTCCCCCAAGTTGGGGTAGATGACAAAGAGAGGGAATTATAGTCACTTGAAATATGAGCTTTAAATTTCCCAAAAGAAGTCAAATGTTGTGGAGAACTGTAGATACAGTACATTTACTAACTCTTAAAACCAGACTAATGTCTTTCAGTTTCTATGCTCTCCTTGTCTGGAACAAACTTCTTGACGGCTACAAAACTCTTTAAACACTAAGCTGCTTTGAATCAAAACTAAAAACTCTGTTTAGAGCTTTCTTAGAAAAAGTAGTATATCAACAACTCACTTACTTTCTCCTGTCTAACTATTTGTTTGATACCTTCCAGTCAGGCTTTAGGCCCCACCACAGCACTGAGGCAGCTCTGATCAAGGTGACAAATGATATCCGCATGAACACCAACGCAGACAAAGTCTCCGTTTTAGTCCTGCCGGACCTGAGCGCTGCCTTTGACACAGTGAACCATGGGATCTTACTTCACAGGTTAGAAAACTGGGTGAGAATCTCTGGTACTGCTCTAAACTGGTTCAAGTCCTATCTCGAGGACAGGACGTACTTTGTCGAAATTGGCAACTGTGTCTCAGACAAAATTCCCATGACCTGTGGAGTCCCCCAGGGGTCAATCTTGGGACCACTTTTATTCAACTTGTACATGCTTCCATTGGGTCAGCTAATTAACAGCAAGAATGTGTCTTACCATAACTACGCAGATGATACTCAGATCTACCTGTCACTGACGGCAGGTGAACATGAGCCTATAGATACACTCGGTCACTGTATTGAACAGATCAGTGTGTGGATGCAAAACAACTTTCTCCAGTTAAATTCAGACAACTCGAGATCATTGTTTTTGGCCCACAGACAAAAAGAGAAAGTGTTATCAGTCATCTTGAGTCTCTCTGTCTTTAACCAAAAAATCAGGTTAGAAATCTAGGGGTAATCATGGACTCGGACCTGAACTTAAACAGCCACATCAAAGCAATAACATTAACAGCTTTTTACAATCTAAAAAACATTGCTAAGATCAGAGGAATAGTGTCGAAACCAGACTTAGAGAGACTTATCCATGCATTTGTCTCCAGCAGGTTAGACTACTGTAACTCTGCACTGGCTACCTGTCGCTCAGAGAATAGAATTTAAAACAGCTCTGCTTGTGTCCAAGTCTTTTCATGGTTTGGCACCAAATTACATCTCTAACATGTTAGAGACATTTGAACCATCTCGGGCCCTGAGAACTTCAGGGAGGGGTCTCCTGGTGGTTCCCAGAGTCAACAATAAACTCGGTGAGGCTTCATTCATTTTCAGGCAGCTAAAATCTGGAACAGTCTTCATGAGGATGTGAGACAAACCTCAACTCTGACAATGTTTAAATCCAGGCTGAAAACAATTATTTTTATCTGTGCATTTGATAATTGATATTATTTTATCTGCACTCTTGCTTTTTATTGTAATTAACTATTTTTTAAGTTGATATTGTTTTGTTTTTTTGTTTTTCCTGTTTATGTTTTCTTAATTTATGCAACTGTGAAGCACTTTGAATTGCGTTGTGTATGAATTGTGCTCTACAAATAAACTTGGCTTGCCTTGCCTTGAGTAAGCGATTAAAGTCATATGTATGCGTTTCATGCTTTGTTAATGTTTTTCATGCTCAATTGTGTATCATGTGTTGTTTGTTTTATGCTTAAGTGCTGTTTTTACTTACCCTAATGTTGTATTTTAATGCTTTTACTTCTTATTATATGTCATATGTTTTGTTTGTTTCACGTTGAATTACCCTGTTGTTGAAAGCGTGATACACAAATAAAATTGCCTTGCCTTGCCTGAAGTAAAAGTAGAAAACTTGTTGTCTTTAAAAAAGAAGAGCAGGTTTGGCTTTTTTATAAACAAGATGAGAAGAAATAAGGAACACAAGCTAGTCAACTTGAGCTGCACCGCTTCACATTCAATGTAGCGCACATACTGCATAAGATATGAAATCCTCCCAATCTGGTCAGGTTAATCATTATTCAAGACTTCCTTCCTGACTCATCTTCAATATGTTCCTGCTGTTGTTGACAACTTTTTAATACATCCTTGCATCTACCTAGATAAAAAGATTCGGAAAAGAAGCAGCTGTCATTACTATATACAATGTCAAGAAGCATGTCCAGAAATGGATGGATGCTCCCACTCCAAATTTGAATTATGTTCTTGAGTAAAGATCTATAAATATTTATACATTTTTTACAGTTACAGTTTTTGGACTGAACATCTTCAAATACCATGAGGTTTTCCATCTGCTGGGAGAGCAGTATCTGTGAGTCAAAAAAAAAATCTGGATAAAAATAAGAGATGTTTGGCTGTGTCCTTCTTGCTGCTGAGACTTGACTATTGAAAGAGGGATGATGCAAAACCTGTTAAACAGAAAGACAATCTTCAGTTATACTTCATCATGAACTGACATTAATGTATACCAATGTATTTATCTAAAGGACTCTAACTTAATGATTTTTTGATCAAATTTACCATGACCCTGACCAATTTAGACATTTATATCTTACATAATTTTCATTCAACTGGTTGTCACTGAGACAGACACCTCACAAAGAATTAGAAAATATAAGAAAATAATGTTCAAAACACATTTTGACTAAAAGTAACAGTATAAAGGTTTTTATTTCCCTTTTCTTTCTATAAAATAGCATCTTTAACAGCCTTCTGAGTAATCAGTCATAATTACTTAATTAGTTTTTGTGGCAATATGCGTTTAACTCATCACAGTACAGTATTCTTTTTCTGAGAACAGCTTGAACAAGACCCTCCTTCTATGCACTTTTAAGATCAATGCCAAGGATGCAAATATCTGAAGCTCCTCTACAAAGTTTTTTGCATTGAAATCCCCATTTTGATTATTTATTACCTCCTGTAGAGTAAAGCTCCAAACATGAAATCAAAGATTCAACAATTTAGCCCGGAAGCCCCATTAAAACTCTATTTCCCAGTTGAATGTCAAACAGACCAAAACACTGTTCCAGTTATGCAGCCAAATGAGGCAAACATGAAATCCTGGATGAAATATCTGCAATAATTTCCTGTGTGAAAAAGGTCAATTTGACCTGCAAGAAAGTAAGGTAAGGAGCTAGAGCCAGAGCTTTCCGACACATTCAGGTGCTACCATTCACTCAACCCTTACTCTCAATATGATTACCTGTCATTAGATAACTTCATCACATCCTCTTATTTACACTCATCGAACCTTAAAGGACAGTGAAGATAAGCATGTCTTTCACAATCTGGAAGCTCCACTCTTCCAAAAAAATGTCAATGACAAATCAATCTTGTGCCTCACCATGATTTACACCCATCGCCCTGCTATTCTCTTCATTTTTACTAAACTCTGCTTTCATCTGATTTTAAGGTGAAATTGTTGATTGTTCCCCTCCCAACGGCTGCGATGGTGACTAACACAGAAATTAAACATGGAGAGGGATATTCAGCCACAAGCAGCATGACACTCTCATGAATATGACTTGCATCACTCCCAGGACTCAAAGACTTAAATGCTCATGATTAGCTGCTGTTACAGCTGCTTATTTGTGAAAAATTACTTTCAAATGTTTCTAAACGTCGCTCTGAGTGATTCTTCGAAGTGAACTCTCCGGTGATATTACAGAGCTTTTTAAAACTAGTCATATGTCTACACACTTCAATTTACTTATGGAGACCTTACATGATTCTTAAAATGAAGGCAAGTTACACTCAATTTTATACGTAATAAAGATCAGAAAAGTGTCTCAAATATTCATATTCTGCCCCCATGTGTCAGTACTTCAGAGAACCCAACTGCAGGTCCTACTGTAGTATGTCTCTACCAGCTATGCAAATTGGACATTGTTGCCTTATTTTATTTTTTTTTTCAAAACAGTACAAGCTGATTTAGATTGGATGGGGAACTCATCTAATCAATTTTCATGTCCTGCCACAGATTGTCCATTTGATCTCAGCCTGGACTTTGACTGGTCCATTCTAACACATGAATATCCTTTGATCTAAGCCATTCCCCGATGCTCTGGTTGTAGGTTTAGGGACATTTTCTCTTGAGAAGTGAACTGCATAAAGGGTTTACTTCCCAACAACCTGTGGCTCCAAAACCGAAAGGAGCCTTTTGGGATCATCCGTATTGGCTCTTGATAAGTTTGACTAAAATTATTATTATGAAAAAACAACTGTTTAATGTGTGGTTTTTTGCAGTACATCTTTGAAAATAGCCATTAAAATATTATGTAATAATAATTACGTAAAGCACATTAGTTGTGAAATATTGGCGTTATTATAAAATATGACTTTAAAAATCAGTTTTAAAGTACATAGGCGCGGGTCCTCTATTCAGGGGAAAGCCATATAGATTACTTCTTTACTTCTACAAGAGCCCGGACGGACAAGGCGCACAGAACAAGCCCGCTATTAAAACATTGATTGCCCCTCAAAATGCAAAAATGTTTTGCCATAAATACATTTTTACTTCTTCGCTAGTTCCAAGCTATAAAAGAGTGACTAATGTGCTCTTCATGTTGCTGCAAATAGATAATTCTCAGGGAATTGAGCGTTTGAAAACAGCACTAGTTGAACCTCCGTTGTTGAGTTTCTTTCTCAAAGACAAGATATGCTAGTGGTAATTTAGGTATGCACTGCCCCCTACTGGCTGAAAATAACACACTGTGCCTTTAAAAATAGACATTAAATAAATGCAGGATTCACCAGGTTTTTTATTTCATAGAACAATTACAGAATAGAATTTCAGAATAGAATGACAGTGAATGTACCAGTACTATATTTTACATGAATGTTTCTTCTCATCAGATTTGAAACTGTGTGTTTCTGTATTGTATCTAGCTTTTTTAAATTTTGTATATTTTTCTTTATTTTAAAATTTTAAAATAGAAATATATATATTCTACATATCTATAAAAATATGTTGTCTTTTCTGAAATGGTTATGTAACATTAGTAACTTTAAATAAGTTTATTTAGCTGCATTGATGGTTAGAGCTGCCCTTTGGACTGGAAAAGTTGTTGGCCCCAGCTCCACATCATATTGTGTGGCTCTATGAAAATCTGCACTTTTTACTACTGTAAAAGTTAAAGGAAACATCAGAATGACTAATACAGTAACTTTCTGTTTTTTCTTAATCTTACACATTGAAAATGTCTAAACTCTGGACTTCCACTGTGCTGGGAAAGCTTAAACATTCTTCTATACAAGAAAAAGAAGAATTCAAAGAGACATCTAGCAGTTTTCAGACTTTTTTTCTGATGTGAACACGGAGACATAAAGTGCTATTTAATAGTTTTACTGTAATGGAAAAAGAGTAAGGTTGGTTTGTACTAATGTGTTTTTTTATGCAGTCTCTGACCTAACAACTAAGTGATTATTCAAATTAATTCAGGGATGATGATGAAAATAACGATCATTGATTAAATCTCACAGAAGGATTGCATAATGGGTTTGTTGATGTTTGCTTTCTCTTTGAATAAGAGAGCAAGCAGATGGAGGCATGACAAAGTTTGTATTGGTGCTAACATTGAGTGTACGATAGGTCACACAAACATTTCCCAACACAGTAAAAGATCTCCCTGAGCAACATATTAAAGTTTGCTCTCACATTTTCTGATTTTGACTGATTTGGTATTTTTTCCCATCGGAACTGTCATGACAAAACTAGCATGGTGTATTATCTGACTCTACAGACCATAAAAGAGGATTTATATACTTAATACATATAAGTCTTTAGTAATCTGAGACATCCACCATCTGTATGGTCTGTTCTATGCAGCTTTTTTGTTTGTTTTGTCACCTACAAACAAGCACGATTTTTGGCTCTCACAAACCTGTAACTTTGTCTATAAGAGGCTCCTCTGTCCTCCCCTCATTACATGTATTAATTGCGTAAGGTTTGCCAGAGACCATCTGGGTGATCCAGAGGAGGGTTTGGAGAATATGATGTGGTCAAATTAGACAAAAATAGAACTCTTTGGTATAAACATCACTCACTGTGTTTGGAGTGGGAAGAAACATCATGCCTTGGAACTGTTTTTCTGCAAAAGGACCATGATGATCAGTGTTAAGAAAAGGACGAATGGGGTCATGTATTGTGAGATTTTAGGCAAAAACCTCCAATCAGTGAGAGCATTGATGATTAAATGTGTTTGGATCTTTCAGCATGACGATGATCCCAAACACACCACTAAAGGCAAAGAAGGGGTGGCTAAAAGCATTTCAGGGTTTTGGAGTGGCCTAGCCAGTCCCCAGACCTCAATCGAAAAGAGAATCTGTGGAGCGACTTCAAATTCTGTGTTGCCCAACAACAGCCCCAAAATATCATTGCTCTAGAGGAGACCTGCTTGGAACAATATGCCAAAATACCAGCTACAGTGTGTGGAAACCTTGTGAAGATTTACAGAAAAAATTTGACCTCGGTCATTGCCAACAAAGGGAATCAAAATATTGATTTACTTTTGTTAGTCACCAAATACTTATTTTATACTATAATTTGCAAATAAATTCTTTAAAAATCAGATCGTGGGATTTTCTGGAATATTTCTCATTTTGCCAGTCAAGTGTAGGTAAATCTATGATGAAAATTATATGCCTCTCATCTTTTTAAGTGGGAGAACTTAAACAATTGGTGGCTGACTAAATACTTTTTTACTCCATTATAAATTCTTTAAAAATCATACAATAGGATTTCCCGGACTTATATATACATTCTATCTATCACAGTCAGTTATAATCGTACCTATGATGAAAATTGCAGACCTCTCTCATCTTTTTTTTAAAAGTGGTACAGCTTTCACGAACAGGTGACAAATACTTTTACGTCCCACCGAAATAAAGGATATTGTACCTCATTTTCAGAAGTAAGATCAACACAATTCTGCATCCAGACTCCTGGAATGCCCCAAACATCTTTTTAAGGAAAATAAATCTAACATATACATATGTTTATATATGAGAATACATGATGCAAACTATCCTTAATGAAAAAAGTGGCATCTTCTTTTTGCTATAGCGAAACCAGAAAAGACTTCGGTTAAACAATGGTTTATTTACCTCTTCAAATTTATATTTATAGAACACTCCAATAAGCAGTATACCAAATTAGAAATGTTTTCCACTTTTATAAAGAAAAACATAAAAAAACAGCAATTTGATTCTATGTAGCTCCATGTATTAAATTCTTAAATTAATTTCAAGATTATTTCATTTTCCCCCCCTTAGTTTTTAGTGTTTGAGCTCTATTATGTAATGTACAGTAAAATTAAATTAAACCTATGGGTTACTGTGTTAAATTTTTTAAACTATCATCAATTCTATTAAAGTAATCATCTGGAATGTATGCATCTTTTAAAAGGGCAAAGTCCAGTTCACACTAGATGACTCACATAACTGAGCAGTTTGTAGGTAAAAATGAAATTCAGTTTTGGTCATTTATGAAACTTCTTTGCGTTAAGCCAAACTAAGTGTTACAGTGTGTATTAACTGTATACATTGGCAGACAAAAAAATACATAAAGAATACAGGAATTGCAATTGGATCAACTTAAATTATTGCTACATGAAATCACCATTCCACAGATCCTACTGTAAGTAGCTGGTAAAACAAACTCTGAAAAAAAAACTTTTGGTGGATATAATCTGAAATATAGAGCACTTTCTATACTAAAGCACCTTCTTCCTCACAAACGAAATGAGAAAAATCCAGGCTTTGGTAGGAGGTACCATTCTTATTTTGACCAAATATTATACTTTTTTGGAATAAAGCAGGACAAAGGTTAGAGAAAACCTATATGAACCTAATATTAAATAGAATTTAACATTTAAACCTAATATTAAATAGCATTTTTGAGGTGTCATGATCTGCCTTGGATAATTCAAACAAGAATGAATACCTAAATTAGATTTTTATCAAGGGAATTTTTTTTCAACTTACATTGTGCTTTGAAACTTTTAGATGGCTGTAAGAAATTTATGAAATTTTAACCAAACTAGTTAAGAGCAGCTATAGGGTGTCATCGGTTTTTCCTCAGTTAGAAAGCACATTTTTATTGATGTTTATTGAGTAAAAAAAGGCCCATTTGTATCTTTAATTGCATTCAAATGATGTTCTTTTCCAGAAGTAAATAAAACTTTAAAGTTAAATCAATATGTAAACAATTTCTAAATAAAGAAATTATTGTTTAATGGTATGTCAATTTTTCGCACTAAAATAACATGACTGGAAAGTAGTATACATAAGGTAATGCTTCAACAAAAATCAGGCTTCCAAAATTGGTTAATGAAGTTCATTTACAAAAAAAGAAATAAATCAAATCCAATGGTGCAGGTTTGAAGTAAGCATAACATTTGTCAGTATGTCTGTCAGTTTTTAGTTAATAAAAACTGTAAAAGGAATACTCAAATGCATTAGCTGATACATGTGTTGTTTTTGTTAATTTTTTTACACACAGGCAAGAACTGGCTTAGGCAAACTTTACATTCAGTGTGCGAATTAGGTTGCCCATATGTAGTAAGGTTTTATAAACAAAGATGTTAGCAAACATGCTGAGGGACATGTTGACTCATTTCACAGGCAAATCAGGTTTTATCATCATTGCTGGTCACATGATTCAAAACAGGTAAAGAATCCGGAATGAAGAAAGTTTGGTGGATTTTGGCAACTTAATATCAATGCAAATGATACCACCTAGAGGCAGGATTGTGGCATTTCAATCAACTCTTCAGCTTGGTCATTTTAATGTGTTACAGTCCTTTGGTTAATCGTAAAAAGCTCAAATAACCATCCCATTACAAGGCTGTGCTGGGCTTGTTATGAGTAGCAGCTTCTTCTGAGGTTCTCGGCGGCATCATGTCTCATCCTCATTGTAGAAGAACACATAGTAGAAGAGAGCGCTGATAGTAAGCAGGGCCACAGACAGCACCATGTTCCTTCGATTTTCTCCTCTCAGCATCGCAAGTTCGTCATCTAAGGACAAAAGCATAATATGAACAGTAAACAATTAGTGTTAGTGTTTTGTTTTTGTACAGAACACAGTAAAAATAACTGAAGTTTAGAAAAGGTTCAAGGAACAGACTTACCTACCTAAAAAGCATGTTAGCTAGCTTAAATGCCAGTTTTAGTAAAATGGATTGCAATACCAACTTGGTTAATGATATCTTCCTTTTTTTTATATTAAAGGCGTATTATTTTCAATCATATATTATATTCATGTCAATTTTAATGCTTATGTTTATCATGTACCAATGCTGACTTTGTTAATATAGTTAGAAGTGCATACAGCCTGACAAGAGAGACAGAGTAGTTTCAACAGAGACCGGTAGAATAAGGGCGTTTTCACATGGTACTCGAGTCCGTATTTGGATACCGTATTTGCTCAAAATCCACTTATTTTGTACCATGTGAACACATCCTGGACCGTGCCAGGATACGGGCCGAGAGACATGCCTTGGATGTAGTATTCGAGTCCAGGTACGAGTGGATACGGATCACGTGAACACAAACTGTACTCTGGCCGTATCTAAGACAATAGGCACGCTGCAAACGGAAGCGACGACACCGTCAACCGAAGTTACCGAATTGCCCCCTGACCATTAAGAGATCAAAAAACGCTGTGCAAGCATCCCACAGCAACATACCAGGTTACAAAGCAGTGGGTTTACTACAACAGTCACCCTATGGCTTCAGTTAGCACTTGACCAATAGACCAATGTGTTGTCATTCTAGGCCGTCGCTCATTTTATTATGTCGGTACTTCTCACTCCCTTGTTTGTTGGATAGCTACAGAATTATTTGTATACCACAACCTACTATTTTGGTGTCGTCTGTCATGTAAAACACTGGACTATATGGGCTGAGACCCGCACCATATGAACAGAAAAAAAATCACATTTTTCTCTGCCCGTTTTTTGGCACGATCAATCATAGAGCTGTGGAATGTAAGAAGGAAGCAACCGGCCTGAGATAACACCAGCAGAGCAGAGGGATGACGTGCCTTGGTAACAAAAAGTGGGAACCAATCACGTGCAAATGTAAAATATAAGAATGTGATGTTCAAATAAGGAATTTGTCAGACCCTGTGAGCTGACCCAGGTTGAGCTACTACTCTGTAAACTGAGTATTAGATCTGTTTTAATAAACTTAAAGAACTGGATTCCTCTCCTGTGATCCCTGATAAAGTAACATGTATGGAACTATAGAACTGAGGGTTTTAAGCAAGGCGTTTTAGTTCCGACAATGCCAATAATTACTTAAACATAAGTCTGTGTAACTGCCCTTTAAATGTAATCACTGTTTCTCATGTGCTGGAACAGTAAAATGGCCAGTGTTGCCTGCCTGCTATCTATGAGACTGCATTGAAAACCCTATTTTAATCAGAATTCAAAGGTACTGCTGAAACTATTTGGAATTAATCTACAAGTTGTTTTAAATCTCTTACGAAATCCAAGAAACATGGATTTTTCAGTATGGCTGTAATGTAAGGTAATTTTCTTTTCTACCCCCAGAGGGAGCTCCAACTCTAGATCCCTCCACACCATAAAAGTCCTGTCCTTTTCCAACCAATCACAGACTAGCTGTCACTGCACAATACAGGGACACAGACGTACGACAGTATTGCCTTCTAACTTTTCAGCCATTTTAACAGGGAACGCAAACTCCGAACAACTCTTAATATCTTGAGAGCCGTAAGGCCTGTGGATATCGCTGATGCACCGTTTTTAATTGGAACGCTTTTAGTGGAACGCTCTCAACCTACTCAATTTATAGAAAATATAACATTACAGCTGTAAATTGATACCAAATATGTGAATAAAAAATGAGAAAAACTGAAAACTCCTTGGTTGAGAAATACTTCCTCTAACTCAGAAAATATACGGGCTATCAAAATTATTCTTTCATTTTGAGTATAAGCCGGCTTGATGAAAAATTATAATTTGCTTCTTGTCTGTACCTCAACATATCTAGGGCAGTGATTTTGTAAAAATGAGAATGATTTTGGTATGTCTGAATCTGAGACGTGTGTGATTTTTTTACACTGAAACAAGGAACATTTATGGAGAAATGTTAACAGGTATCATAAAAGTTGTTGGATCATGAGCATCACGAAGGTCTGAAGTTATTTTGGCACATGGCTCATGTTTCTATGTCGCATCGTTTCTGAGATGTGACTTTACGAATATAGGTGAGAATCAAGCTGTCCTGCTCTGAATTTCTATCTCTGTCCCAATGCATTTCCCAATTCACTCGAGAATCCAGCCTTGTTGCTTTGGGTCGATTTGCCAAAAATCTGTGACTGCCACATTAATTTTGCTAACATTTCCTAAATCCAAAAACCAATAATTACGTTTTAATGTATAATCTGTGCAGATAGAGTGAAAAATGGGCGAGTGAGTGGAAGTTGTTCATGGAATATCAGAAGTGCCAAAAAGTTCAATTCAGTTTTTGTGCCACTCTAGCTTAATAGCCTAGCGCCCATAGCATGTATTTTCTGAAATCTGATCATTTTGCGACCAGAACCTTGAGGAAGGATTGTGTGAAGTTCAATTCAATTCAATTCAGTTTATTTATATAGCGCCGTTTCACAACAGATGTCATCTCAAGGCACTTTACAAGAAGAGTTATTACAATACAATGTTTGTATTGTAATAACAGTTGGCAAAAGGTATGAAGAAGCCGATAAATACAATAAAATTCGAAGGTTGTTACTACGTTTTAAGATTTGAATGGTGTTTCTAAGTGGATGTATGTGGAAGTAGTTAGCTTTGCAGTGCAGGGGAAATTTAGGCGAATTTTTTAGGTTTCCCATTCATTTTAATCGGAGCAAAAGAAGCATAAAAAGATGAATATTATAAAAAGTATGAAAGTTATGAATACCATGAGATATACCCAGAAAGAGCAGAATGAGCTGAATATTTGAATGTTTAAAAAATAGCACAAAGTATGCAGATGTAGTTAAAGGCCAAAGAATAGGAAAGCAACTACAAGAATTAGAAGAATAAAGAGAAAAAGGATCTCAAGAGGGTCACCAAAGAATGAGCACTGCTGTAAAAAAACGAAAGAGACAAGCTCGAATTCAATGAAAAATGAATCCTGAAGTCCTTTCACTTCTTGACCAAATACCAAAACATACAGAAACACACTGTACCACTTAAGTGGAGTATATCTCCCCCCAAAATTACCGAGGTATATGCGCTTACCAAGCTTTTGCACCCTTTCATTTATGATTGCCATTTCGTTTTCCAGTTCTTGTCTGTGGAACAAAGTGGGATGGGGAAATGGTTTGGATCAATAGCTCATAGAAACAAACAAAAATGATATACACAACCTTATATCAAACAAGTAAAAGACAGAGTGTCTTGCAAATGTATTCATACCCCTTAATGTAAAGGTTTGTTGTTTTTTTCAATCTGGACCTTATTTTTAGTAAATATTACGTTCAGTTACTCACCCAGAAAGTTTGGAGCCACTTGTGGTGATTTGGGAGATGTTTGTATCCAGTTGTGATCAGCGTATATTCATATAATGTATATGGAACCCAAATAACAATGCCTTTAATAAGGCATTTCCCAAAAAACTGAACGTAATATTTGCTAAACATAAGGTCCAGGTTGAAAAAAAAACCAAACTTTTCCTCTAAGGTTTTTCAGATTTTGTCACATTACAAAGCACAACCTTTAAGAATATTTGTTATGGTTAATGGTAAATGGACTGAACTTATCAGGATTAAAATGATGCACAGTCTTGACATTTTGACATGTGTTCATATATAATGCACACTAATGCTTTCATGCTTTGTTTTTTTGTCTTTCCTCTGTAAGAAAATCCCTTCAGATTTCTTTGTGTATGTATTGTGCTCTATACATACACTTGTTTTGCACATCCCCAACCCAGGTCCCGCAGCATGACACTGCAACTGTACAGTAATTGTAGTGGCGAAGTTTTCAGTGTGCGTGTCACAAAAAGTGTTTTTGCATACATAAAGCTGACACCTTCATCTGCTGTATCCACCCTCACCTCTCCTGCTCGGAGAGCCTCGCCTTCCTACTCTTAAACTCGGCCTTCTCCAGGTTGTCCTGGCAACGCTCCCGTCTTTCTTCCAGATGGTCAATCTTTACAGGGATAGAGACATTAGGCGAGGTTACTGTGCAGTGAATATAACAACTCAATGAAAGGTCATCAGGTCATTCCCCTGTAGTTTAACATGTTTAGCATGGCTTAACAATCAACATGTCAACCAAATTATGATTGAAGGAACTAATATACTGTATAAGAAATCTACCAACAAATTTATCTGAACCTATTTAGGTACTTTATCTACTCGCATTATGTAAAAATAGATGGGATGATCTGAGTAATAAACAATGGAATGCAAAGAACTCTTATTTGAAATTATACATAGGTACTACCCAATAAAGGCTATATTTGTCATTGCCTTCCTAATATACAACAAATGTTCTTAAAAGTTGATGTAATAGAAGTATTGGACCTTTTTGGGGAATGTTCTCATGTGGTAATACTCTGGTCAGATTTTAAAAGTTGAGTTACAGGAAAAAAATAGCAATACATACATATATATATATATATATATATATATATATATATATATACATATATATATATATATATATGATCAAAATTTCAAATATTACTCATCTTTCACAATTCAGCCTTTTTCTCTGAGGAAATATATACTCAACTTAATTATATTCTTTGCAAACTTTATCCACCTGATATAGTTTGAGTGAAAAATCCTCATCATTTCATACTTTTAAAAAGTCTGATTTACCAACATATTTTGCCTCTATTGAAAATTCAATTAAATTAATTAAATTAATCAAAAACTTGGAAAAAACAATTAGACTACTTAAAAAGTTGAATTTTATTTCATAAACAGACTCCTTCATTTTTTTTGTTAATGTCTTATCTTGACTTTTTGTTCTTTGCAACTTTGCATTTTGTGACACAGTAAAAGAGCAAGAGGGTTTCATGTCCAGAAGTAGTAATCCTGGAAGGATTTCAGCCATAGCCATGCCTCCGACGTGGACCCAAAGCCAAGCAACTCAAGTACGCATGGACAAGTACATAGGAACTGGGGTACCGAAAAGGGGTAGCAGGTGCTCCAGACTGTTGAGTCAACATTTCTAATATTTGGCTTGAGCAGAAGGCAGTATACTCATCATAGGGCTGGAGAGCGGAAGAATAATGAGCGTCTGCAGGCAACCGTGGAGCATGGTGGAGTTTCCCTGAATGATCGGGACTGCGTTTCAGGAAACGGAGTTGTAGATTTTGCCAGGATTAATGGTGTTCTCAATGCTGAGAAATGAAGGCAAATACTTATCCATCATGCAATACCATCAGGGAGGAATATGACTGGCCCCATATTTAATCTGCAGCAGGACAGCGACACGAAACATACAGCCAGAGTCATTAAGAACGGTCTTCACCTTAAAGAAGAACAAGAAGTCCTGGAAGTGATAGTGTTATGGCCTGATCTCAACATCATGGAGTGTGTCTGGGATTACATGAAGAAGCAGGATGTGAGGAAGTCTACATCCACAGAAGATCTGTGGTTAGTTCTCAAAGATATTTGGGACAATCTACCAGGAAAGTTCCCTCAAAACCTGAGTGAAAGTGTACCTAAAATAATTTATGCTGCTTTAGAGGCAAATGGTGATCACACCACATATTGATTTGATTAAGATTTCTCCCCCTTGTTCATTCTCTGCATTTTGTTGAATGACGAAAATAGATGATTAAGACTTCTTTGTTTACAGATTTTTTTAGCCTATATATATATATATATATATATATATATATATATATATGAATGAGAGAGAGAGAGAGAGAGAGAGAGAGAGAGAGAGAGAGAGAGAGAGAGAGAGAGAGAGAGAGAGCAGTACAGTGAATGAATGATCAATGCCATTCAGTAGAGGTTCAATAAAAAGCGACGGATGCACAAATACAAAATAAATGAAGATTAAACGTTTCACCTCGGAAGCAATGCTGATGTTCTCTCTTTTCTTGTCTTTCATTTTATCCATTTTGTGACAAAAGCGATATTGGCAAAGTGCAAGCAGCTGGAACACGGAAGGGATTTTCTTCTTCGCAATGTTTAATGTTTACCTTCTCGCTGGCCTCTGTTGCCCTCTCTTGGTGAAAACTCTCAACACTAAACAATTACCACCTGGTTCACTTAATCTTTCTTTAAGCGCTCCCTTATTTATTTATTTTTATTTTAAACCAAAATAACCTAATTAATTATATATCTGAGATGTTGCAATATTCTTTCAGAAAGTCATGACTTTCACCTGCTGACAAGTGAGGAGAATAGAGAGAAATGTTATTGATCGTCTATAATCGGATTACCTGAGTTAGGTGGACACAACGTGATCAGTAGAGAAGAAAAGGGACGAGATCAACCCATCGGTTCTTGGCTTTTATTATTGTCTTGTGTCAGAAAAATGCCCCTTTTCATAAACAGGGACCAAATGGCTGCACATCAAGTGCATCTTCTGGAACACAAACTGAGGGTAAGTTATAATGATGAGGATGTTGAAAAGCAAAATATAAAGATAAACACATTTCTTCCACTGTAATAAATTTCCTCAGAGGTTTTTCAACCACCCGTGCTTTTGTTTTAGAATAAAGAGGAGAGAATACTTGAGCTGGAGACGGAGAATGCTATTCTCCATTTGCGACTTGCAGAGGTAAGAAGATTACAGTGAATAATGCATAGGAGCTTCTATCCAAAACACAACTATAAAGCTGTTTCACACCCCATGTACATCTTAGAAACACACTGTTTGTTTTCTATTAATTTAATATTTACTCGGATTTTATGTAATAAATTAACATAAAGTTCTGTACAACTGTGAAGTTGATTCATGGAAAAAAATTCAAAAGTATGTAGCCTTTATTGCATTTGTATTCAGCCTTCTAAGTTAATATTTTGTAAAACCACCATTTCCTATAATTCCATTTGCTATTGTTGTGAAGTATGTCTCTACCCATATCTTTACTTTTACCCATTTTCTTGGGTGGAGCAGGTCCCTTTTTAAGTATACCCAAAGATTAATATAATATCAAAAACTTTGATATTCTTTGAATATTTGAACAATTCCTAAATCTCTAAATGAAGATTGTTGCATTGCAGTAAAATGATCTTCCTCCCAGGTGTCTAGGTTTTGTAATGTCATGCAGATTTTCTTGCAGTGTTTTCCTGTATTCAGCTTCATCCACCTTCCCTCAGCTCTGTCCACTCTCCCTGTCTTTGCTTGAGAGCAGCATCCTTAAGGCAAGATGCTGCCACGTGAGCAATTGTGTGATGAGGATAATGACAAATACGAGTTTGCAGTGCAGTTAAATTGCACAAATGTGGACTCTATTATTATTAAGGTGATTTCTAAAGGAAGTTGGTTGCTATAGATTTTGTTAAATATAAATGCATACACTTTCCAGTGTTTTTTTAATTGCAAAAATAATTAAAAAACAGACATCCTAGCAAAAATATATGTGGGTATAGTTTTGATGTATTGTGTATAAGTTGTTTTATTTTTTCAGTGCGCAGGGAGGCTGCGTCGAGAGAATGAAGAAGAGAGAAAGGCAATGGACCATCATCAGCTCCAGAGGAAAATATTTCAGTCTTCTCTTGTCAAGCTTCACACTCAGGTCCAGGTATATATAAATGTTCCAATATTTCTACCATCTACCATAATAAATAACCCATAAAAGTAATGGAGCCTGTGTGTCTTCATGGCAGACTGTGAAGCAGGTCCTGAGTGAGATGCTAGCGGTCTATGTGAAAGTTTCCTCTGAACTGGAGGAGCAGAGCAAGCAACTACTGCAGAAAGTCAAGCAAGCCAACTCCAGCCTGAAGGATTCTAATGGAGAAGATCTACAAGGTAAATATCTGCATGTGTGAAAACCCAAAGACAACATAAGATGGAATGTTGTTTATCTCGCATAGGTTATATCTTTTCCTGTATCTGGTATTTCAAATCAGTCTTATGAAGCACTTGATAACTACTGAAATTCTGATTTTAACCTTCTGGCACATAGCAGTCACTTTAGTGGACATTATTCAAAAGAAAATTCTTGTAAATGCCAATGTTATTTTATTTATTTTTTTTTTGCTGGAACCTAATATTAGCCACTAGAGTGCTCTTTACTGCCCCAGTCCATTGAGGTAAACTTAGAGGGCAATCGTTGACCTTCGTTGATCTGTTGTCGTTCATAGTGAATCCAAAATTGCTGATAATCAGCCACACCTATTGTCTACTCTAGGAATATCCAGCCAGTCCTATTATTCTATAACAGCCCTAGAGCTAAAAAAAATTATAATAGGATAGAGTAATATCTGTGTAATACTATACTCTGGATATTTTAAATAAGTAGTAATTGGGAATTTATCATGCGTCTACTGAAGTGGATGCCATGGGTCATCAACTGTGTATATGATTCCAGTCGTATCATTGCTTGAACTCATCTTGTGAATGCTTTAGCTCTAAAAACATTGTACTTTTGCTATATTCTATAGGATATTTATTTAAAAATAGTGCAGATTGGTTGTTGATGATGTAACACTTATAATATTGTCATATTTTGCAGGTCCACAACATAATAGGGAAACCTAAAGAACAGTCCAGGTTATTTCTTCCAGCTCCATTGATGGTTATAGTTCCAACAGTGATAATGAGTAGCTTCTAAAGAACTGTAGAGGCAGGATATGAGGATGATTAAGGAAATGTAGTCACTCTCAGGATGCATATAGCCAGGAGGAAGAAGGCCAGGATACAGAAGTTGCTCAGTATGGGGGATGTGGAAGATGTAAGGACTGTATATCTTTCATAGGTTCCTCACCAAACTAGGACAGATGAGGAAGATGTGCCACACACAAACAAATCCCAAAAAAATTGCTTGGATGGAAACTTGGCAACTTGCAGTTGTTTATGAAAACATGTTAAACTAGTGCAATTAAATAGTAATGTCCGTCTTGCACCTAAGGAGTAATATGGAATGTCAAAATATAGAGATTTCAGAGATTAGACATTTGAAACATAGAGCTAGACTATGCTTGAGTTTCATACTGTATGTTTTTATTTCCAGGCTATAAAAAAAAGGCCCAAATCAGAACCGTACATTGGTTTATCATAAACTTGGTTAAATGCACTTTTAAATGAAGTTCATACAGTTTATGCAGTCCACTGGAGTGGACACGTTTGTAACTCCCTGAAAAAATATATTTTCTAAAACAAATGTAATCTGTTTTTTTCATGCCCTCTCAAGTTTTAAAACACTAAAAAAAATGAACTCAGGCTTTGACAATTAATAGATCAGAGCTAGAATTAAGGTGCTTGTAATTTGAAGGAATAGTTGTGAATATTAATTGCAAGAAGTAATGGCACAAAAGCACCACAAAGAGATGAAACAGCATACAGAATATAGGATATACTTCATCTAATATACCATCTAAATTTCTGAAGTTATTTGCAGACTATGTTCTACCTGTATGACAATTAGGATAACCACCCACATAGTTTCACCCCAATGCTTTGTCTTAGGCTGTCCTTTCAGGTAATTGAAGGTTTGAAGGAGAGTAATTGAAGGAGAATCCCTGCTCTCTACGGTGTAGCCAATCAGCTGATCAAACCACTGTCAGATGATTGGTGGAAAAGGATCTTGTCGCCTTATTTGGCCAACATAAGCCTTTTCACATGGTGCAGATCATCCTAAAAGCTTCAGACTATCTTTCCCCATCTAATCTTACAATGTGGTTAGCTGCTGGGAGCCAAAGAGAAAGACTATAATACTTGTCTTATTTTTGTGAAATTTATTTACAGGTTCGCTATTATTTTTAAGTTTTGAGTACTGTTATTTCTTAATTTTAGCTCAAAAATACATGAGAGAGAATTAGTTTTGTTACTTTATATCAGGTTAGATAGTAGAAATGACTTAAATGTCCTTTAAAAATGTGCAGTAGGTCCACCACTACAGATGAAAGTAGTACTCGAATAAAAGCATTAAAAATACAATAATATATATGTTTCTTAATTTCTTTAGTAACTATTTCATGCTAGAATAGCTAACAGTTATATCTTGAGTATTTTTATTCATACCTGCATACATAATGAATGTATAGCAATATTTTCTACAGATTTCACTTTCATATTGAATGTTATTTGTATATGCACATTTGAATACTGTAACATCCTGCTAATTGTATAATGACAGTAACAGAAATGGTAATGAGCAGGCTTCTCCATTTTATAAATCAAATGAAAGATGGAAAAAGGACTTGAATGAATGAAAGCATTATATGTTGATCGATATATTGGCTGTTAGTGTTGCCATAGCACCACTTTTTAGGTGACTCAAAAAAAAAAGTTTTATGCCCCATAAAGAGTTGGGGTCACGGGCAAATTAAAATTTTATTTTGTGGGTCAGAGACTGGAATGTTTGGGAACCACTGATATAGAGGACTAAACTAAATATTGATGCTATACTGCACAGATAGTTAAAGGAAAGCACAAATAGAAAAGAGATAGAAAACTAATAAAGATATCAAATCAAGTTAAAATTTTATTGAATTATTACAATATGGGATTTTAAAACTTATGCAAATTGTTAAATAATTCAAAGTTATTTGTGATCTGTTTCTGCCCATAGTAATATTTCAAATGAGCAACTATTTATTTCTCTGTATTTATTCTTGATTTTTGGTCCTTAGAAGTCTGAGGCAATAAATAAATTAACAAACAGATAAATAAATAAAAGAAACCTCTCTGCTGGACTTTTGTTCTCTTCTCATTTTTTAACCTACATTACATGCCAGATTTGCAGGTTCGTATCGCAGCTCTGGAGCGCTCTCTGGAGGAGGAAAGAGAAAGGTGCAGGGGAGAAAAACAGAAGAGAAAGGAAATACACAATGTTTTAGTGGTAAGAAGAACTGGAAATGTGTAAATGCAGAGAAAACAAACAATAATGTTTTAAAATAAATTTAAGCCTGCTACTGCATTCCCCCCCCCCTTTTAATCTTCAGGAACTGAGAGGAAACATAAGAGTTCAATGCAGAGTGCGTCCAGTTCTACATTTTGACCATGTCCAGACTTCTACCTGCCGATCAGGGTTGGTTTAGCATGACAGGATAATTATCAGAGAAATTTGTCTGAAATATTAAAGGGTAGAACTTTTTTAATCCTTTTCCTTGTTTCTTTCAGCTCTGCTTCATCAGAAGTGGTTGTTCATGCAGTCAGTGATGTGAGTTATTCAGTCCATCAAACCTGGGTTTTCCTCATTGCTGCCTCCTTATTAACTTCTATTTTGCATTTGAAGGACACAGTGATGGTGAATTGCCTGAGAACTGGGATTCCGGTCCAACAAAAGATGTTCGAGTTTGAGAGGTGAAAGAAATGGCCATCATGACAATTCAGTCTGTGCTTTGTTACTTTTCAGCAATTAGTCATTTGGTCTTTTCCCAGAGTGTACGGCCCAGAGGATTCCCAGGAAGCTGTTTTTGAGGAAGTTAAGTCCCTCCTCACGTCTCTGCTGGATGGGTGAGTGTGAAAAGAAAGGAAGAACCTCATATCCAAGATCCATTCATTGTAATAACCTTTGTAAGAACATTAACCAAATGTTATCTCTCTCTCTCTACACCGCAGCTATAATGTGTGCATCATGGCATATGGACAGACAGGAAGTGGGAAAACTCACACCATGATCGGATCCCAGTCTCTGGAGGTAAAATCCGGAATGCTGCTGGAATCTCAGGAGGGCATTATCCCTAAAGCTGCTGCTGAGCTCTTTCGGTAAGAAACAGAGATCTTTGAAACTTCATAACCTCGAGGATGAAGAATAATTGATGTGCAATAACTATATACATCCCACTCTTCAGTTCTTTGTAATTTTCCTACTGTATAAGTAGACAGACTCCCCTGCTATGTTTGAGGGTTTGTGACCAGGTGCTTTCCAAAAAATAGAAAATAAAGCTTGTTGTCAGAAAAGGACCAGGTATTGGACAGAATTTGTGTGAAAAGAGACAGCCAGTATCCAGTGGAGCACAGGAACAAAAGGGAGCCAATTGTGTGCAAACCAAATTGTACACATCATATTCTGTAAGTTGACCTAAAGGCAGGACTGTTCTTGATACGTCAACTAAACGAAAAGCATGTATGTGCTGGAAATTGTCCTATATTTACATGTATCATAGCCAGAGTAGGTGGTCAAGCATTCTCTAAGGTCTAGCTGACTTTGATGAAGAAGTACAAGGGGGGAACGGATTCCAATTTGCAGTTTGCTTAACAAAAAACAGGGTAAGGATGTCCCTGAAGGCAGCATATAATTTGTCCTAAAAATTGCAATGCTTTGTATTTTTTATTTCTAGACAGGTTTTTTATTTTTATAATTTTGCCATTTAAAAAATTCAGAATACATCACTCATAAGTATGGTGATCTTCAACCGACTGAGCTTCATATAGACAAGTTTACGCGCCTAAACCCCGGGCGGAGCCATCAGTATACACAGATGCATTTAATTTACCCCCGAAGTGGTTTACCAGCGTCTGCCAGTGTAAACACAGCGATTTTTGATGATAGCTTGGGAACAAGATTTAAATAGAAGGGCTTGAATGGAAAACAAATTAAATACATAAAAAATACCTCGTAGGGACACACTTTTGTCTAGGTAAAGTTTTCAGTGCAATCCATAACTAGAGCCTGCAAAACAGTCAATAAACATAAAAATGATTGCTCCGTTTTGTGAATTCCCTCCTAGATATTATTCAAATTGGTTTTGTTTTTTTTCCTTTTTGTTTTGCATTCCCATTATGCCTTGCAACACCAAGCCTGATCTCTGAGAAACCGGCTGAGAGTCATACCGTGGAGGTATCAGTGATGGAGGTGTATAATAATGAAGTGTACGACCTGCTCGCCAGAGACGAGCAGGGAAACGCTGTCGGCCTGCGCCGGGATGTTGTCACCACCTCGTCTGGGGCCAGCCAGGTCACTAACCTCACATATGAGTGAGTTCAGCCAGAGTCGATGGGACTTTGTGATATTATTTAAAACAAATCAACCTTTTCGTTTAATAATCTGCAGAGGGATGTCCCATAAAGCTTGTCAACTGTGAAAAAGCTAGTCGTTTTCACTTTGTGGTTCTTTCTACAGGCCTGTGCATAATGTGGCTGAGGTCATGCAGGTTCTGAGTGGTGTCCTGAAGTTCCGAGCTCAGTGTCCGACACTCATCCACTCCGACTCTTCTCGCTCTCATCTCGTCGTTTCTCTAGCCGTTTCTTCCAAGAGCCCCAATGCACTGGCACTGGGTAAGAAACATCTATGTGGTGCATTGCATACCTATTTTTTGCTTTTTTTGCTTTTTCCATTCTGATTATGAGAGAACATTAGTGAACAAACGGCATCATGGAGACCAGGGAACACTTAAGAGAGGTCATGGGTAAGGTAATCCTGGAAGAAAACCTGTTGGAAGCGGCAAAAGACTTGAGACTTGGGCAAAGAGCTAAATTCCAGCATGACAACGACCCAAAACAGGCAGGAAGTATGACTAGAATGTTTTAGAATCTAAGAAAATGTCTGTCAATATCTAGATCTAAATCTACTTTAAAATTTCTTGCAAGTTGTGAAAAGAGATGCTTAGTGGTGATTCTTATACAGTTAGTGGCCTTTTTTGCTAGAATTAAGATGTTCTTTAAGTGTTCAAAGCTGATACTCCAGAGGACTTAGGATAATTGCCGTTCCACAAATTGACTCAGGGGGCCTGAATACAAATGCACCAGACACTTTATAGATTATTTGGGTTTTTTAAAGTGACAAAACAAGTGCAAGTTCAAGGGTTAGAAATTGTCCTGTCATTGTAGTAATTATTTTCATCCCGATGCATTTCCTACCTTCATTCCTCTACTGTCCTCTGTCCAGCCCGCAGGTTACAGAGGGCCACAAAGGACATGAAGAGCTCAACCTGTAAGCAGTGGTGGAGTCCACGCTGCCGTCGTGCAAACCCCACCTCCCAGCACAGCGCCGATGAACTGACTGTGAGCCCAGCTTCCTCTCCGTGTCTCTCTCCATCGTTATCCCCCTGCCCATCACCGCGAAGTAGCATATCAGCGACTTGTTTCAGGACCAAGCTGCAGCTGGTGGATCTGGCGGGGAGTGAATGTGTTGGTAGGCGTTCATGGAGGTTGTTTGAATTTGCAGGGATCGTGGAAATAGGAAAATATGACTTTTGAATGGAAAGCTTTAGAAATGCTCTTCAGTTAGATGCAATCCTGAGCATGTTTTAACTTTTAGACATTCATCTGTGTGATTCAGGTATGACAGGAGTGTCAGGAGCAGCTCTGTGGGAGGTGTCGTGCATTAACCGAAGTCTCTCGGCTCTTTCTGATGTCCTGGGGGCTCTGGCTGAACAGAGACCCCATGTTCCCTACAGGAACAGCAAACTCACCCATCTGCTGCAGGATGCCATAGGTAAGACACACACATAACTTTTACTTGTAGTTCTTTTAGCTGCTATGACTCTTTACACCCCACAATTTGATCATCATCCTAACAGGATATCACACATTCCTCTTTTTTTTTTTTTTTTTTTTTTGCATTAGTGGTTGCTTTTAAAAGTTTGCAATTTCTAACATTTGATAACAGTGGATAACTGTGCCAGTGGGAAGGATTTTTTTCATGTTGGAGCAGCAGACTATCCCCACTACTGCTAGAAGTTAAACACAAATTCCGAAATCAGTACAGGAGGAGCTACCACTGACCAAATGGAAAATAAGGAGGAAGTTTGATTAAAGGAGATGCATAAAGATCTGGAGAGGTCAAAGTTGGAATCATAGAACAGTAATATGTGGAGATATAACTTAACTAATATCCCTTTGACTGGGTTGTAAATTATACAAGAAGATGGCAATTTTAGATGTATCAATACTGGTTTGAAGACTTTTCTAAATTAAATGTTTCCCCTGCTAATTTTAATCCCATTCTGATATTAATATCCAATTTGGATATGAAAGATGTCTTGGAGGCCTGATGAATATATGACTTCTGGAAGTACTTTAAAAACATTTTTTGCAACCGTCTTTTAGACAGTGGTATCAGAGTAAAAAAAAATAAGAACCAATTGAACACCTGTAGCTGGACACTTTAGCTCCACCTTAACAAATAAAATTATTTTTACTTTTGAATTACATTCATATAAAATTGTATTTCGCCGTTAAGTATACTAAACAGTTTTGAATCAGTCATTCCTTCACTTAAAGGCATTTTTATTTTAAAACTAAATTACCTGTTGTTTCCCCATACTCCCCACCAGGTGGCGACGCCAAGCTTCTGGTTATGCTGTGTGTCTCTCCAACGCAGCGTTTCATCACGGAGTCTCTGCAGTCGATCGCTTTCGGCACAAGAGCCCGTCAGGTCCAAAAGGAGAGACCCCGAAGGAGAACTAACGCTCTGAAAGTGAAATGATGCAGCAGAGGACGATTTACTTCTGCAGATCTTACACAGTCAGCAGAAACAAAAGGATGAAGGATAAAAATGCGTAACTACACTGCAAAAACAGATGTGTCAAAAATAACCTGTCCTGAGTGTGATCAGGGACTAAACATTTTAGCACACAATGTGTAATCCTTCAATCAATTGATTGACACAGTGAAAGTGTGATCTTCTATGCCTGAAGATCTGGCACAGGAAATTTTAAGATTTTAAAAAAATAAACAGAAATATCAAAAATACATGCAGCAACAAAAATAATGCATATCAATATGTGCATACAAATAAATTAACAGTTTAATGGCAGCAATTATTTAAAATGTCTCACACATACAATGTGTTAACATTAACTCAACATGTGTAGTCCCTGATCACACTCAGGACGTGTCATTTTTAACAAGTTTTTTTGCAGTGTACAGTCTTGTCTTTGCTTGAAAAAAATATGTTCACCGCCTTAAAATGCATCACTGTCCTAAAGTTTTTCAAACTAATGAACAATGAACCTTTCAGCAGCTAAATATGTCGTCAGATGCTCCAAAACAATTCTCGAACCACATAAACAGTTTATATCAATTTAATGAGCAATACATTCTTAAAATTTTAATTTCCACATTAATCTTTAAAAAAAAATTGTAGTTACACCCTGCAGCCGCTTGCCTTCCATTCCAAGTACTATTGCATGTGGAAGTGATTGTAAAATAGTAAGATTTATATCTAATAACAAAGGAACAAAACTTGAAAACAACATTAGGGAATTATTTTAATATTTGAAATAAAGTTATGAATACAAGTTAATAGATCAGGCTGGTTATAAAAAAATGTCATTACAAGAAGTAATGTGGCATTAATGAGTATTCATATTCTTATTTTAAAAAGCTTCTGATGTGAATTAACTGAGAAATGTACAGTAAAGTTAAGAAATATTGGGTGATAGTGTGTGATTTCTGGTTTTATTTGCATTTTCATTAAATCAGTTTCATGAAAAAATTTACTTATTTTATATCATACTGTAAATCCACTTCCTTATACTTACATGATATCAAGTCCAAGAAGAAAACCCATACATCCCTCTACCAAATAATACTCTTTAATCCCCCTGGTCAATCATAAGATGGTCTTAGAATTATGCAACAGGGTCTCTCAATACATATGTCATCTAAAAGTGAAGTATTTCAGTAACAGTTCAAATAGTGATGGGATATAGATAACACTGAGAGTTATACATTCCAGGCATTTATTTCTTTTAATTTGATGACTTATTCTGCTTGAAGTCCAGTATGAAGCTTCTGGTGAATGACTTGGTGAGTCATTTCATCTGCGCGGTTTTTCCAGTCAAGCCGTTCAACAGAAAATTTCATGCTCCCCTCTGCTGACTTAACTTAATGTAGATGCCAATTTGATTTTCCTGCCGGACTATGCACCACACTGCTTGAACTATTTATACCTGCCCTAATGAACATGGCAGTGCTGTGCTTGATTGGCTTTGGCTGAAGGATGCTAACAATAAATCTTTGTTGATTCAGTCACCTACTTTGTTTGGGAAAATATTTAGTTTACTTTTCCAAGAACCAAGTTTTTTATTTTGACTTTTTATTTTTAGTAACGAAACATGCTAAAGTTAACCGGCGATAATTTGCTTTTGAAGTCTGTTAATTTATGGAAACATTACCCATGCTAGCATGAATAGAATAATACTTTGGATGTGACAATTTAAAATTTCTCGCCATCTGTTTTTACACACAAAGTCACACTTTTTTTTTAATTGGCATCATATCAGCACTGAACAAACTGCAATGAGATCTTTTCACAATGGATTATTTTTTTTAAATATGCACTCTCAAAGCTGACAAGTGCAGATCTGATATGCTACATGGTAATGACTGTTAAAATATCCTGTGAATATTTAAACAGGATTCTGGGAAAAGGGGGTAAAAAGAATTGTAGCACGTGTCAGGAGGATATTAAAACTGAAAACTTTAGAGGCATTGTTTTTAGATAAGGAGAGGGGAAAACACCAAGTAGATGTGATAGCAGCTGAGAAGAGTGAGAATAATAATACAAAAAGCATGTTTGTAAGGGGAGATGGATCTGCAACATTTTTTTAACGCTGCATTTTTACTTTTAGCAGAGAAAAGAAAATGATCATTTCTGACATGTTATTACTGGAGGCCCAAATACGATCCTTGGCAGAACTTCTTTTTGGTACAGTATTTATGATTTCATATTGTCTGGGACATAGATAGGGACATTGTCATTGCCATTTACAAAAATTGTCAAGATGAAGTACCGTACAGTTCAGATAAAGCATATTTTCAAACTTTTCATGATAATGATGAAAAGTTATAATGGTTACAAATAATAGATGCTGGCCTAAAACTTGCCTTAATGTACAATCAGAAAAATCGTTTTAAAGTTTAGAATGGCAACAGTCTATACTACACGAGTGCCACGTTTGTCGGCATGTCTGAATGTCCTCATTCATCCATGTCATGATCGTTTTCCAGAATATTTATAATATTGCCTCAAAAAGTGGTAATGAGGGTGGTAAGAGAAAAAAATAAAATAAAAACTCACAACGAACCATTTTAGCTCTTAATGGCAGAAACTGTAGAGGCCACTAAAGGCTAATTGTGACATGAGGTCATTTTTGTATAAATAAACATACATTTCATTATCATGTAAACTGAAGTTATAAAATCAATTATGAACAGGTATGTTAAGTAACAAATAGCATAAAAACTGCAATAACAAGAATTACATTCCATACCATTTTGACCTCCTGCTAGTTTTCAGTAATATTTCCTCATCTATAATAGAAAAAATGTTGTATTGTAGCCAAACAATATCTGTTATCGGTTATCTTGTTTATATAACGTCACTCCAAAACATTTCCACAATATCTCTTGAAATGATCCACCCACTGGCAGAAGATGTGTAAAAATGATCTTTTGTAAGCTTTAAAACGATTTAAAGTACCATAAAACAGTTTTTTTCTTTCTAAATAAGGTCAACTTAAAGTAAAAAAAAACAAAAAACAAGTCTGTAGCCTACGGAGATGAAACGTAACATTAGATTTTTATTAATTCAAGCAAACTGTTACAGTCAACAGTTACATAAGTTATATGATATACAGTAATGTTCTCATTGTTTTCAATTTTTCTTCAAACCAGGGTTTCTGTCCCGTTGTGCCCCAAAACATAGAAACAGCAAATCCATTCAAATGCAGGCAAGTAAGTAGTAACAGCACAATACATTCATCAACTCAATAATACGTTTTGTACGAACAATAAGGCAAGTTGAAAAAATGAAAAAAAGAAAATAAAGTGATGACGGACTTTTAGTTTGTAATTAGCCAGATAAAGCCATTAAACATTTTTCTGTTTTAGGGCTTGTAAAGTCAGTAACGCTCAGATTTTGCATTGAATTGCAGCTGCAGCAGCAAACGAGAAACGGCCTGCAGTTTGGTGGGTGGGTACATAGTAAAGGGGGAAGAAGATCTGACAGAAAAGCTGCCTTCTGGGAAATTTAATGGTCCGTACCCAGTGTTGCTCTGGTTCTCTCTGGCACACTGAACAATGAGAAAGGCAGAAACTCTGAAACACTTTCAGGGTAAAAAACAAATCACTCCCAGAGTCATGAAAAATGCTTAATCTACTTAAAAAATTGAATGGCTTAGTGTTTCTTTTTTTATATTTGTCATTTTATTAGAGATCAGGAATGATAGAAGTGAATCCACAGAACCTAGACAGAAAAAAAACCCAATGCAACCTCTTGTCAAACATTTCACCCTGGCGTAAAGGTAAATGGATGGATATGCACACGTCGTCACAGCAGCCAAATGCTTCCTTGTGTTCCCTATAAAACAGTCCAGATTTAAAATAAAATAAAAAAATACAACCCAATGAGTGTTTAAACTGCTCGTGTAGCACTCAGTACTGGAAACTACTGACCTGCAAAATCAATAAATGTTTTAAGACTATAAAAGACAATAAAATGAAAGCAGCATTCACTCAATGCCATATTTCACCACTGGTGGCAAAAATATTAGTGGAGAACTTAAGCTACATGAAACATGCCTTCACTGTTCCTTCTGTTGTTTCCAACATTACCAAACAGAGAGAAAAACAAAAAAAAGTCATTCTTGAAAATGTAATTTTCATATATACCAGTAAAGAAGAGTCATGACACGAACCAGGAAGAGTGTTACCGTATAAATAGGCCGACATCCGGGAAATTGGGCAACCTTTTGGCAACTATAGACCAATAAAATCAATTGTTTATTGTTATTCGAGAACACTAATGCCAACAATTTGAAATCTTTTGTGGACATTGTGTGTACAAAAATAAAAGGCTAGGAGGCTCAAACCTTAAGTGGCTCATCTTATTAGGTGGCCCAACTTACCTGATGTCACCCTAAATGAAGGCCAAAATAAGATAAAAACTCATATAACACTAGACAGATCAATGAGAGCGGCGTGGATACTTTCCACAAAACACAAACCACAACAAGACAAGGATAAGAAGAGATAACACAAAAAACGAAGCTCAACTGTGATATCTGGAGTGACCGAACTGCTCCCTTTCTGTGACGGTGAGTTGAGGAGCACTGGTGGTCGGGTCGGGGGGCACCTAAAAATGTTTTCTCATCAACCAACAACTGCTTTCTTATTTCCTCCAAACACTCCATGTCATTCCATCCAATCCCCTTCGTCAAACTCTGACTCGTCCTCCGAGTCAGAGTATTCCACGGCAATGCGCCGCGACAGGATGGTGGCGACGTCGTTCCCAACTCGCTCATGCTTAGCCTCTTGTTCTCGCTGCTCTTCGACTTTTCGCAGCTGGATTCCTGCAGCAGAAAATTCGTAAGAAATATTATTATGTGATCATAGAAAGTCCGCCGCGAAATACAGTTTCTAACCTGAGAAAACGCACAGAATTTAGTTGTAATTTAAAGAGGAAGTACTGTTTTGTGAAACCTCATTTACAGCTAGTATTACATTAATTTATTCACCCACACAAATTTGGTGTGACTTGCAGTCCTTTGGGAGATGTTTAGAGCCATTTGCAATCAATATATATCTATATAATAGGAGTTGTTGCGTCAGCCAATGTGTTTTGCGAGAAATTGCTAGCATTATTCCGCTGAGTTTGAGCATCTCGGAGGTGCTTTGTTGTTGTCTTCTGGGGTGTTTTACAGGCTTTTATTGGTACAACGCCTATGTGCTATTTCAATTAAGTCACTGCCGTGTGGCATCCCAGCTTTAGTCTGAGCAGGGCTTTCACTCTGTGCTCTACAGCGGTCGGTTAGAAAGAACTTTCTACTGCAACAACCTACACGTTTCGTGTTTGCATGTTTCCAAACTGCATAAACAAAAAGACCAAGTGGACTTAGTTCAGCTTCCAAAATCTCCTTTTCAGTCCTGGTCAGACGACAACTGCAAGGGCAGACAGCTGTGATGTCACTGAAATCACCGTTTGTTGTATGTTGGAACCGGTAGAATAAAAGGCTCTATAATACAACAAAAGACAACACCAAAGCACGTCACAGTGGGGTAATACTAGCGATTTATAACAAAACATTGAACGGGTTTTGTGGCAAATAAAGCCTTATTTATAGGCTGCACTTTGGGTGCCCCAACAACTCCCATTATATGGATATACATTGATCGCAAATGGCTCAAAGGGGCTGTTTACACATTTTTCAGCAAAATTGAGGTTTTTCTCTGCAAGTTGGCCTCTCGTTTACAGGGTGGGCCAAGGTGGCGAAAAATGTAGCTTTTCAAAACCGACTTCCAGAGTGGTAAAATCTGACGATGCTGGGTGATTCTTTGTCATGTAAACATACAGTCAGGGATTTTTGAAAACGATAACGTCACTGTCAGCTGCTCAGTGCATATTGGACATGCGCACTTCGCCATTCTTCAATTGTTTTTCCGGGTAAGGAGGAAGAAACCGGGGAAAAACCATAGAACCCTGCATACACGGGACACACAGCCATCTAAAGGCCGGGTATATGTACTACATCGTTTTTAATAAGACCGGATTGCTTGCCCTGTCGTGTAAACACAGTCGTTTTCACACGCATAATGAGACAAAAACGGCAACATTGTTGTGTGAACAACCCCTCAATAGCTACCAAAAGACTTCAAGGTGAACCAAACCTGTCTGGGTAAGTAAGTGAACATAATGCATGCTATAAATAAAGTCCAGGTTACAAATAAATGGTACTTCCCCTTTAAATAAAATTTTAGATTAAATGTACGTCATGTTTTAGGATAAGAAACATAAACTAGAAGTTTCTACACAAAAGAGGAATGGTCTTTATGTCTTATTTTGTGTTGGGCCTTGACAAAGAGATCCCAACTGTCTACTTTAACAGGACAACCCGAGATTTCTCGCAACATAAATGAATGATCTGGCTTGAATTAACACTCTAATCGGTGTTCATTCTGCAAAGCCAAATTGAAAACATAAATTGTAGTTGGAAGTAACTTCTTTATGGAAAATGTGATTTTGTTGTTAGAAAAGAAGTTTAATGATGAATCCGGCGGTGTATCCTTAAGAGTAAACCCTGGACTCAATATGTGGAATGATTGTATTGCTCCCTTATATGACGTATTCTGGTTATGAAGCTGTTTAGAGAAATGAAAGGGTGATATCCATGGGCATCTGAGGAAAAAATGCTGGTCTGAATGGGAGCACAAAAATGCCTAACCTGAATTCAGATAGTAACTTGTAAAATATTTCATTAGATGTCTTTTAAAATGTATCTATTATAGGAGATACGGATAAATACACATTTGTGAGCACATGCAAGCAGGAATAACGTGGAATTGCACATGTTAGCAAGTTTTGCCCATAAAACACATCTGACCTTTCCTGATAGCTTCTAAGAGTACACTGCGTGCATCGCTGATTGGTGGCAGATTGGATGAATGGTGCCTCTTGCTCCCCATATCGTGCATGGCATGAGGAGGTGGGGAAGCTCTGGCTCCTGCCGAGGGAAAAGCCGGCACAGGGGGAGGGCCTGACGGACAAGGCGGCGAGCTTCGCACTCCAGGGAGCGGCAGAGGAGGCGGGGGTGGGGGAGGGGGCAGGATGGTGCCATCGTGCAGGGTCCCAGAGCCTCCGCACAGGCCCTTGTCCTGACCGTGATGGATGCGGGCCGGGGACGAGGAGTGGAGTGGAGGAGCAACGGGCGGGGGAGCCGGGTGGAGCACCCCGGGCGCGATCTGGAGCGGAGCAGGGGGAGGAGGGATGGCTGGAGGCTGATGCTGGATTGGCAGAGGAGGAATGGGAGGAGGAGCAGCCCCTCGCTGGCCCATGGAGGGCAAGGGAGGAGGAGGAGGTGGGAGAGGGGGTGGTGGCGGAGGAGGAGTGCTGGAGTTGTGGCCTGCTGTCCTTGCTGGGGATTCAGGTCTGCTGTCAGAGAAACCTGAACTGGAGCTAAAGGGGGAGGGGAAACAATGATGTGGTTTATTCAGACTGACACCTAAAACAGATGCTCCTCTCATTAGATACAGTACAACTTCACACTAAGACTTTTAAGGTGCATCATGTAAGTAACCATCAAGATTCCTAAACATTCCCTATACCTTTTTCAAATGTTTATTTTCATTCCACAATTGCAGGCTTAAACAAGTTTTGCTAGGAATTTAATGTTGAAGACCAACTCAATGTTAGTGACAAATGGTTTCTGAACAGTTTTCTACAAATAATAGTAATATAAATTTGTCTTCAGTCCCCTTTACACCCGATAGCCTTAAACAAAGCTTGCTGCATCCACCTACATTTATAGGTTTCTACTTAATCTTGGCATAGATTTAGCTATTCTATAATGTCCTAAGAGGTTTGTCCAGAAACATTCATAAAACACCATTATGAAGACTTGAGACTTAAATGGTGAATAAAGAAAGGTGCAAAGATCATGTGCAAAGCAGTTAGGCATATGCCAAAGAAATGGGAAATGAATCCAAATGTAGGGCACATGTTTCAGGTTTTTATTTAAACTATGGGCCATTTATCATTCAGTTAACAATTATATGCTACTTTATGTTCATTTATTACATGAAATCTAGGGATGCACCGATACTAATCTTATATAAAGTATCGGTATTGGTTAAAGTTAACCAATACCATAAACCGATACTTAAAATGTGGAAACTGCAATAATTTCACAGAAAATGTTTACTTTTCCCTTGAAATTTTGGTTTTGTGGCCACAGATAATTATCGGCCGATTTCTGTGGAAAAGTGTGTGATCGGTGTTCGCAGATCACTGCCTTTTATTCCCGATCACAAGTACTGGTACTGACTTTATTTTTATTGTCTCTGTACTGACTATGAAGCACTTACTCTTCCCAGCCGGCAGAGGCGCTGTAGTTTAACTTTCCCCTTCACTCTACTTAATGCACATGGTGGCAAACCCACAATAACAAACATGTCTGCAGTGTGAAACTTTTTTTTCGGTCTGTGAGAATGATATTAAGTTTGCGTCATGCAAAACTTGCAACGAAAAAATACCCTGCAGAAGAAGCATGTCTAAACGCTTCAACACAACGAATTTAATCCGATATTTAAAGAATAAACACGACGGAGAATGGCGAGTTTTCGAGGTTCACCACAGAGAATGAAAAGAAGGCAGCTAATGCAGCAACAGTCAGACGGCAGCTAACGCAGCCTACGCTTGGAAACACTCGTCCATATGAGCGTGCCAGTCAGAAAGCTAAGCAAATTTCTTATAGATTGTGTTACTGATATTACATAATTTGAAGTGTTCTTCGGTTGACATTTGTATGAATTGTTGCTGCATTGTACTTGCAAGGTTTTTTCTCTTGAAAAAGTAAAACCATGCTTTTTCTAAATTAAGGTGATTTTTATTGTTCCCTTTTTCCGAATCATGTAACGCATGCAGTAGCACACACCAAAACTAAATGAAAAATGTACAGCCAAACTATGTGATTGGTATTGGTGATAGGCAATGATCGGCATCTTGGCCTATTGGTATTGATGATCAGCAGCCTAAAACCTGATCGGAGCATCCCTAGTCATTTCCAATAATATTTAATTGTTTTTAATCTAATTCATCATCATTTGTGGTAACAAGCATAGAGGAAAATAAAACATATCTTCCAATTCATTGCATTTTTCTTGTGTGGTAGAAGTATCGGTATTGCTACTTGCTATCGGCAAGTACTCAAATTCAAGTATTATAATGTATTTGTTTGGAAAAAGTGGCATCATCGCATCCCTAATAAAAACCCTAATAAAAATACACTGATATTTGTGGATGTATTGTGATAAAATATGAAGAAGTTTAATGTGTATGAAAACTTGGATCTAGGGATGCACTGATCCAACTTTTTCAGTCCCGATACCGATAGCTGGATTTTGTGTATCCGCAGATACCCAATACCAATACGATACTATTTGTGACAGTGTGGAGGTCCTGTCACTATGGCTCTGATATATCTATATATCAGGGGCCATATATATATATATATATGGCCCCTGAGATATCCCTTAGGCTGACTTGTTAGCGCACCTGACCTTCACCTGGGAGTCCTGGCACAAATCCCGCATGGGCCCTTGTTGTGTACCTTGCCACATATTGTTCAATTAATAAACTGTATAACTTCTGGTGCCTTTCTTGAAGAGACTAAACGCACCAAACTTAACAAACTAAACATAACTGAGACAAATAACAGATGTAAAATATAAAATTACCTCAGAAAAAAAATTTCAAGTGAAAAATTCATCTTTTTTGGTAAATTTGTTGCGGATTTTCCCCATTTTGAGAATCGGTTCAAGGTATCGGTTAAGTTTAACCGATATCGATACCAGTACATTAGGCAGTATCAGGGCCGATACCCGATACCAGTATCAGTATCTGTGCATCCCTACTTGGATCCTAAGGCACTGTAACTAGACTGCAGCAGATTACATAATCAGTGTAATTTTGAAAACCCAGCTCAATCAAATGATTCTATGCCGTGGGAAAACTAAAATCCCTCCTTTGGGAGGAAGCAAATGTCAACATCTTTGTTTGTTTTGTTCAACTAAACCCGAACTCTTCTTAATTAAAAATGTGCAATAAAGCATGAGCCACGGGGACTGAGAAATCATTTCAGCAGCGTCCTTTTTAAAATCCCACTATTATCAGACTTCCATCAGCATTTAGCCACATTAAAGACAGAGTGCTAATGATGCTGGCCATTCACAGACGCTGAAGCTGTGAGGGTAAATATAGCTGTGAACCAACACAGTGCACCACAAAAGATGGAAAAGCTCACAATAATGTTTCCTCTTGCTGAGAAAATTGGGCTATAGAGGAAAAAAAAAACATCAAAAGGAAGAAAATAGCAAAGAGCATATTTTCTACAAACACTTACATGCAAGCTTTACTGGTTTTTAAAGGAGGTGAAAGTGAGACACAGAGCATGTCAATAGCAATTCCTGAAGAAGAAGACATGGCAAGTAGTCAAGCAAATACTGAGAACTAAATAAACCTTTATACTGTAAAGCAGGAGACTGCTCTAAGGACAGCCGCTAAAGAAAAAAAATAAAGAAAAATCAATGGTGTTGGCTTGATCAATCTGTCTGATCCGACAAAGAGCAAAGGAAGCAGAAAAATAGCACTAAATATGCTTGATGGCCTTAATCTATTGATCATGTCCTTCAAGTCTGACCAGCAAAATCCACCCCTCCATCCTTCCTACTTAGGATTTCCCTGGTCTGAAAATAATTACTTACGAAATGGTGAACAAACCAATATATATTGTTTTTCTTTATGTTTGCACTTGTTAAAAACAAAATCCCTCACACACTTCAGACCCCACCTGATCACAGAAGGGGGCTTGATTTCACCCAGTGGGTGGCCAGCAGGAGGCGGCGGCGGAGGGTCGTGGGGTCGGGAATACATTCTGTCCCCGGTGCGGTTCAGCAGCTCGTTCATCTGGGTGTAGGGCAGCGCTCCGAGCGAGAAGGGCCCATCCAGATGTTCCATGTACAGGGCAGCCCTGGGCAGAAATTCACATTGTTGTCATCATCATTGCCATTTTAGTTGTAATGGTCATTTCATTCTTACACACGTGTAAGTCGAATGTTTTAGGAATAGAGACAAAAGAAATTACGGTTCTTTGGAATTTAATTGATACCCCTTTACCTGTTTGCTGTTCCTGTCACTTTACAATCACAAATCTGACTAAAACAAGTTACCTTGTCCCTGCCGAAGGAAAGCATCACTACCAGCATGATGGAGCCACCACCAAACTTCCCAGAGGGCGTGCTGTTTTCAAGCTGAACTGTTATAGCATTCTAGCATACAGCGTTTTGCATGTAGACAAAAACATAATTTTTTTTGTTCAATCTGACCAATACAGATCCAGCCACATGTTTACCATATCCACCACATGTAAACTTGATCTCTCCTACTTCTCTCCAACTGCATGATGTGCTGTCAATTCAAGCGCTAACCTGTTTTCTCTTTAGTCTCTTCCTACAGTAGGTGCTCCTGACCCGCCCTGCTTCACGACCCTGACTAAGATGACATTCCAGTGGAGGAACGTTCGCCAAGTCCTGCTACCAACTTCTGCTGCTGCATCAGTTCTGTTGCTTTTTCTGTGTCTCTGCTGCCTTCTCCAAACCCCAGACGGTCTCGGCAGATGACCGCTTATGCTGAGCCTGGTTCTGCTGGAGGTTTCTTCCTGTTAAAAGGGAGTTTTTCCTCTCCACTATCGCTTCATGCTTGCTCAGTGTGAGGGATTGCTGAGAAGTCACAACACAATCTTCTTTGGTTCTCTAATTCCTAAATTAAACTTTGTATTATAAAAGTTTTCTTCTTGTAAAGTGCCTTGAGGTGACATCTGTTGTGAAACGGCGCTATTTAAATAAACTGAATTGAATTGAATCTGTTTAACCATATATTTATTTATTTTTTCAGTTAAAACACAGATTTGTGAGTTTGTAGCGTTAAAGAATGTATCTAAATCCAATTGAAAATTTGTAGAAATAAATGAAACATGCTCTTCACAGATGCACTCTGTCCAACCAGACTGAAATAAAATGAGCAACATTTTTCAGTCTATTGGAAAACCATGTATTAATTTCAATCCATTTCATCACCATGCTCTGCTCTTTTTGTATCTGCCACATTATATCCTACTAGAATACCTTCAAGTTTGTAGTTGGAAAGTGGCAAAAAATACTGATGAGGTATGAATGCGTTTCCTATCCAGTGTATAAAGCTGTTACTAATTTACAGTCTTTTTCTAATGTAGGATAATAACTGTGCCTCAGCAGCTGTAATAATTTGTAAATAAGGATTCTGCAGACTAAATAAATCTACCCTTCATAAACACTATCGCCATTTATCAATAAATGGGGCACGCTGTCATATCTATTTACCTGAAATCTATTCTCATCTGTCTATTCATGATACTGATGCATCCAAGAAAGCTGCAGGTTTGCATAAAATCTTAATTCCATTGATTTGACATCAAAGTATTGGACATCAGTAGAAATAGAGCTTGGTGCCATAATGAAGACTGGTTAGGTCAGGTTAAGTCTATTTTCAGTCGTATTTTTAAAGCTGCATTCGTACTTATAGTTGAGACACTTTATAAATACCAAATAGTCATATCTAAACAACCTCAAAAGAGGAAAGCAAATCTTCGTGTTCTATGATATTTTTACCACTAATAATTCTAATCATTAACATTTACAGCTAAAAAGGCATGGAAAAGCAGATATGCAGCAAGATATAACAGGATGAATAGAAAACGGCATGTTAAAAAGCCTCAAAAACATTCAACTAACACGAGACTGAGACAATATAAGTATTTATGGAGAATCTTACACCTCAAAGGCTGAACCAGTGGGCCCCTGACATTCCAGGTGTTGTTTTCTAATATTCTGAATACAAGGGAAAACCGTTTCATTGTACATGGGACTGCCCCAAACTAGAGAAATATTGGAAACTGGTGGCACATACCATCTCGGACACTGCTAAAATTTTATGTGACGTCAAGCTCTGTTTGTTGGGCATTTACCCAATAAATATTACAACTTTGACAATAATTGAGTTTGAACAGGCAATATGAGTCATTGATCTGACATGGAGGAAGACGAGCACTCCATCAATAACAATGTGGCTCAAGGAGATGTCACCTTTTAATGCTTTGGAGGACTTTACTTATATTGTCAAAGAAAAAGCAGAGGAGTTTTAACATTTTTGACAACCTCCATCACTTTTTTTTCTAAAACACAGGCAGTGCAGAGTTAAACAACATTACTAGCTGTACCTTGTTGTTCAATTTTCCTGTGGGGGATCTTTTATATCTATGTTTATAGGTATTTCTGTCATTTTTATTTTCTCATTTCTTGTTTGTTTAACCAGTTGCAAACATCATTAAAAGTATTTATAAAAAAGGTGTGTTCATGTAGCTTTTTCATTCCAAAGTTTTTCAGACTCAAATTGTCAAGTTTCTTAACCCAATTATGCCTATTTTAAAAGCTTAAATATAACACTGTAGGATACATGGTATAATTGAAAAATACTTATTCTATTCCAGACTTTGTCTGCGCCCTTCTTACATCATTTCTAACATCTAATCATCTTCTGGAGACCTTCGAGACAGAAAATACAGCATATTTAACACACCTGCTGTCGTGGTAACCAGTGGATCCGTTGGCCTCCCTGTGCTTGTCCTCTTGTATGTCTTGGGCGAGCTCTGCTCCCAGCGCCAACTTCTGCCACTCCTTCTTCCGGTCGTGAGGCTGCCGCGGCACCTTCTCAGGCTCAGGTGGGCGGTCGATCGCCTTCAGCTGTTAAGGAGCCGGGTGGCCAGAATGAGACGACAGGAGGGGAATTAATGGGGCATAAGATGAATGAGAGGGGAAGAAACGAAATGAAGGATGAAGCCGCAACAGATGATTTGAGGATGAGTAAAAGAAGATGACAGGAAAAAAGACAAAAGCTTAGATGTTCTGTAGATTTCATCATATAAAAGGAAAAAAGAAGAATATTACACTGAAAGTTTCTTACACTCAAAAATTAAGCAACACTAAGATCTAGGCCCAGAATTATGAACACAGTTAATAACAAAGCAAATTTATTTAGCTCTTTTAAGACAGAAATCAGAGTTTTTAAAAAGGTCACAGTAAAGTGAGAAACTGTCTCTTACAAGCTCGAAGACGGGGAGTGCTCATTGATTAACCCAATCAAAATACTGAATCCATAAAAAAAACAGAATATTGGAATATCTGCCTGAAGTATAAGCACTCCCTGTCCTCAATACTTATGCACTAATAGTTTAAACACACTGCAGTAAAAAAAAGAGCATGAAGTTGCTAAAGCAGAAGTAACACACAATATTTGAAAAATAATAAGTTGTTTTTTTTTCTTTCACATACCTGCCCTGGAAGGTCTAAGTACCTATAGACCTGATCATACATGCGGGGGTCCTGCAACTACAAGAACAAAAAAACAAAAGCACCAGGGGTGAGGGGAGGGGGCTCAAATGAAAAACAAAAATGGCACAGTGACGAGCACAACGCAGCCTCACAGAGTCAACAAGGGACAATTCGTATGTATGTGTTGTGGGAACAAGAGAGACAATAGTGAACCAGTAGAAAAAAGAAAAGTGCTGCGGGACAGAAAATGATAGCATGTGCACCCTGGGGGCGGAGGGGAGTCACAATGCGGGTGGGTAGCAAAGACACGCGTATACAAACAGCCTCTCGCACACGTCCAAACAAACACGGGGGGGGGGGGGGGGGGGGGGAACAGAGCCGGGGTTCATCCCAGAAAGGAGGTGCGATAGAGAATGGGGGGAAGAGTGCACTGGAACTGGCAAACAAACTGGAAGAGTGGGCGTCTACGTGAAAACCAGAAAAATTCAGAGCTATGATGACAGCACGGGAAAAAAGACATGCTCAACCGAAAGAAATGACAAAAACAAAAAATAGACACACAACACATGCTGATCAAGTTATGATAAAAAAAATGGTAGCCCGACACGAATTTAAGAAAAATGAGAAAATGTTGCATTTTGATCTCAGTGAAACAATTGACAAAACCAAATAGTTAGACAAACTGACAAAATGGTCGAAAAAAAGAATATAGAATATATACAGTTCCTTCCTTCAAATCAAATGTTTAATAAAAGAAATGAAAGACTAAAAAAGCAACAGCCCATCTAATACTTAAACACAAAAGCAAATAATCCCAATATTACAATGATTTACATGATCTCTATAGTTTATACTAACCGGATGTTTGCTTGAAATGGACATTATTGTCAATTGGCTGCATTACTGTAAAAAAGGAAACTGACATTTTCTACATGAACCATGGGTGAAGAGTTCCCATCAGTTCAACAGTTCATTTTTATGGGAATATTTTCACAGATGTTTAATGAAATCCCTTTTCCAGCAAAGGTTTTCATTGCAAAAAATTATAGATGGTGTCCTAAATATTTTACAAACAAAAATCTGAAAAGCTTCGCATGTTACCCTTAATCTGATACCCCTAAATTAAACCCAGTGAAAACATTTGCCTTTGAAGTCCTCGTGGTTGTTTTGGTCAGGGATAAAGTTTTGGAGAAGATTAAAGCAGAGTTAGGTAATAAAATAATATCATAAGCTTTGAACGTGAACTACTGACGAGGAAAGCAATAACCAGAGAAGTGTCCAAGATGCCCTTCCTAACTCAGGAGCCGCTGAGATCCCAAAATCATGTGTGACAATGTGTTAGTTGTTCACTCCTCAAACCTGACCTTTCAAGAGTGTCAAGAAGAAAGAAAATCATAAGAAATCCCAGCTAAATTTTGCCCCCTGACATGTAGGAGACATAAGGAAGATGTAGAAGAACTTTATTTTTAGAGTGGAGAAAAACCAGAACTGCACACCATGAACACATCCCCACCACAAGACATGGTGGTGGCGTCATGATGCCATGGGGATGCTTTTCTTCAAGCTGGGACAGGGAAGCTGGCCAAAGTTCATTGGAGGATGAGTTTAACAGCACTTAATACTATAAGAAACCCTACGTGCTGCAGAAGACCTGAGATTGGCAGGAGTTCACTTATCAGCAGGATTAGGACGGAGTTCAGATCATATTCATGTCAAAGTCCGATTGAAATACATTGCCAGTCTGAGACATTCTGCATCCATTAGGACTCAGCATGAGCAGCCTTGCAAAGAAACATTGGCAATAACAAATAATGACACAAGACTGTCAGTATAAATCCGTCTGTTTTTCTCTCTGTTAGCAACAGAACTCAGAAAGCAAAAAAAAAAAAAAAAAAACTGGCGAAAACCTCCTTGGCAGAGGTAAACAAATTATAGACAGATTCTGATGAAATTTTCAGGAAATGTCCACATTAAAACCAGGAACAAATGATTGGATTTTGGGGTGTTTCAGGATCACCAGGGAGGGTAAACTGAGCTGCCTTGGCGGACGTCTGCGCTCTTAGAGTGCTTTTCTAGTTTTCTTTGTTTTATTATTGTGTTTATATCCTGCTCGATCTTTGGCCCGTCCTGCCTTATTAATAACTGTGTGCGGCTCTTCAAATGAAACATGGTATCCGACAAGCAGATGATTCAACATCGTGGGTTGAAGACAACCCCTCCTCTGGCTAAGCCAAAAGATGTTGATTTTGTCCGTCCGCTGCTGTGGCCGGCACGCTGAGAGCGGGTGTAAGGATCACTCCTAATGCATATTGATTAGGTTCTCATTTATCCTTTAGCGTTTTTCCACTGATGGAGCAGCTGCTGAAGGGAAGTCTCGGCGTCCAAAACACACACGACTCAGACATGTACTACCTTGTAATGTTCTTTAAAAGTTTGACAGAATACTCCATCAGAAACATACAGTTCTTCCAGTGCTCAGCCTTCTCAAACACAGAGTACTGTAGAGCGTCTCAAGTGTACGCCCATTTGCACAATTATATATCTGTACAGCTTCACATTGTAAGTTTTATAGCTGCAATAAGAGTGAAAGTAGAAATAGAGAAAGCAAAGAGTGGAAACAAAGCAGAAAATAAGAATTTTTGTGTCAGTGTGTCCATGTACGCGTGCACGTTTGTCACATTAGTTACAAATGTAGCCAATTTCATGGAGCTTTATGACTCAGAAGGACTGTCATCTTTCACAAGAATGGACTGGTAATAGCAGAGAGAGCTAGATGTGTGAGACAGAGCAATTCAATTTATGCATTTCTAGGTGTTTGAGAGCCTTTGCACACATACGCATCCACACTACAAGCATGTGTGGATTGCTTTGTGCTCATGTATCCTATAGCGACAGACTCAGCAGAACTGCTACTATGTAACCCCCTAAAGGATCACTGGACCACCTCGCCGCTGACAATAACCCAATACTCTCGAACAATACAAACCTGCTGCTGATCTACTGTGTTTAAACTGTATACTAGCTCTATTAAAGCCTCTAAAGCCATTGGCAGAACTTTCAGTATGAGGTTCCAGGCTGATACACAGCATCCTCCACGAGCATTTTCACCAAAGACGAAGCTGTGTAAAAACCACCTTTTTTTTTTCTTTTTTTTTTTTTTACAGTAGCATATTCTTATAGTGACAATTTAAAGAAATTCTAATGTTTCATTTGAGGACATTTATGAAGTTAGGAAAAAAACTAGAGAACAGAAAATAAATGTCCAGATACCCCTAAAATGTTTCAATACTCACTGAAAATTACATTTGCTGGCAAAACATGTTCAATTACCCAGAATATTTTGGTGTTACATGGAGTTCTTCGGGAGATATTAAGATCCCTCCTTGATCAGTGTATATCCATATAATGGGAGTTGTTGGGGCACCTAAAGCGCAGTCTCTAAATAAGGCATCATCTGCCACAAAACTCCTTCATTTCAGCAATGTCTTGTTATGAATTGTAGCACTATTCCACTATGGATTTCGGGGCATCTCTGAGGTGCTTTGTCATTGTCTTCCGCGGTGTTTTACAGGCCTTTATTCCAAATTACACCAACCGTGGATTTCAATGACGTCGCTGTCGTCCGCCATTGCACTTATAGTCTGAGTAGCATTGAGCAGGTTGCAGAGAAGGGACTCTGGAAACTGAACTGAAGTCCGATTCATAATTTTGCTCCAAAAAATTTGACTTTGCCGCTCCAACACGCAAAGTTCACTTTTGCGCGTTGGAGACGAGGCTGTTTGCTGTAGCAAGTTCTGTCTAACCAACCAACGTAGAGCACAGAGTGAAAGTCCTGCTCAGACAACAACTGCAAAAGGGCACGGTAGAGATGTTTTGGTTTTAAATGGTAAATGGGCTTTACTTAGTCTCTACAGACCCGAAAGCGCTTTACACTACATTCAGTCATTCACCCATTCAGGCACATATTCACACACTGATGATGGTTGATGCGCACTGACAGAGGCAAGGCTGCTGGACACTGGTGCCACTGGGCCCGTTGACCACCAAAGGGACAAAGACACAACGACCAAGACAGTCAAGCCAGGTCTCGAACCGGCAACCTTCCGATTACAAGACGAACTCCTATAAGTTGTAAGTTAGAATAGATGGGAATAAGCTCCTGTAAAACACCACAGAAGACAACATCAGAGCACCTTTCCAGAAGGACTTCAAGTTGCACCAAAATTGTCTGGGTGAGTTTATAAACATAATGTGTGCTACAAATAAGGTCTAAGTTGCAAAAAAATAATACTTGGATGAATAAATGTATCCAATATTTAATCCCATACAATAAAAACTCCTCTGGTTAAGTTCTTGAAGCAATTTCAACATGTTCTGAGCAAGAATAAAAAAAAATGTTTTTCTTTTTCAGACAAATGTGTGAATGGTCAGAAATTGAAAGTTGGTGTTGCTATTCCATTCCCAAATACTGTAGTAGGAGGGAGCTATGAGTTTTTCCTACGACTTTTGCACCTGAGTTTTTATTAAGTATGATAGATCTTGGTCAGAAAAAAAACGTGATTATTCCTTCTTCAAGTAAAATAACAAAATTCTCTGATTTGTGGGGATTGTGCAGGTCTCAAGTTAAGGGAACAGCAAAGCAGAAAAAGGAAGAAGGATATAATGAGATAGAAAAGGCATAATAAGGTTTGTGGCAAACTTTCTATATTGTTTTTATTTCTTTATTACACATAGCCACTAGTTGTATATTTTCCCCACTGAACCCAATTCTGCTGTTGGGTTAAATGATTTTTGAGGCAGCTGAAGCATTTTTGATCTTATTGATTTTCTATCTTTCTTGTTAACTGGTAAATGTGTGCCAAAAACGTTTTCTTTTTTAACAGAAACAGCTTGTGTAACAGTTATTGGCACATTAAGTGTACTTTGCCAGTGCTGCCAGTAAATATGGAAAAAGCAAAATGGGACAAAAAGTTAGAAAATCATTTGGAAATCAACTGCTGTTTGTTAGTAAAGAGTTGTTAATGACTGCATCCCAATGACCTTATTTCAAAACTATTGCTTGTTCTGACCATATCAGTGCCTATGGTCCACTTGAAATAAAATATATTTTTTCCAAGAATAATTTACTTTAATTTGAGTTGTAAATATTATTCATCAAAAAAACAATTAAAAAATTTAAATAAGAGGTTGTGCTGTGTTTAGGTTAGAGCTCTCTGTATACTGTGCCTTTACTCTGTTAATAACATGATTGAAGATTATTCACAGAAAGTAATCAATGTCTAGAACTGCAGGCTGATCCCAAAGGTAGAACTGGGATGCAGGTATGCTCAGGGGGCTTTTAGTGTCGCACTGAAGGCGGGCAGCTCGCTTGCCAGGGGCAAACCAGAAGGTGGAGGGGGGGAGGTTGGTTGTGGGAGTAGAAGGACATTTGGTGGGAGTTAGTGATGGGAGAGTTCAGGCTGCAGGCTGCTGCACAGGGAGCAGATGCTCTGATGGAGTGAGGAAAAGGCAGACAGTCTTACCTCGGGGGGAGCAAGGAAAGGAGGAGGGGTTTCAGAGAGGACTCTTATAAGACTCTTGGGGCACACAAGATAAGGCATTTCCAGCTGCACAGAGTTAGATAAAGACCAGATGCAGACACAGGGTAAAAAAGAGGAATTAAATAAGTCAAAGAAAGATAAGCAAATGCTGCTATTTTTCGTAACTCTGAAACTTTAAACCCATCACATTGTCGTATTGTGTAATTAGACAGCAATATAATCAACAGTAAAAGAAAAAAATGAAACTGAACTGTATCAAAAGCTTGAAGGGTTTCTAAAGAATTTGGTTTTATTTCTTTCAGGAGTGAAGAGGAGTTAGAAATTAAAGAGAGTACCAACCTCTTTGGGTGACTATCATTTAAGTCCCCCATACCTGTCAGTGTATCAGATACGTGCTACCCCCCAAAATAAAAGTAAAAACAAAGTTAGCAACTGTATTATCTGAAGTTACAACATGAACTACGCATGGACAAAAGCAGACCAATATTTTTTTCAATCTAAGCAAAATGCTCGTGCTAATCAGAAATTGTATTCGCTCAAACGAATTCAGTTTTTCTTCTTGGCAACAAGTTCAACAATGTTTTATTTGTGTTTTGAGCTGTGGCAACGTTTGAGGTGTGCATCAGTCAGATGGCTTCTTTGCGATGTCTCGTTATCTACCAAACCAATATTGCGTTCATGCAGCCTGGAGATGGAGTTGGTGCATTGCCCTGGGGGGTAAAACAGTGTTGGACTGACTGAATCATATATTAGCCTTATATGAGATGTTATACTACTGTTCTACAGCATAAGCTTCATCTAAGCGTGTGCAGGGGGATTTTGCCACGTCAGAAGCGACTGGATTATGTACCAGTTTCAAATAACTTTTTTTGTAATTCAAACTTGAAGTAAAATATAAACTAATTGTGCAAATTTCAACAGGGGAACACAGGAGTGTTGACTCGGCTTGTTATTGCTTGACATTACAAGTGGGACTATAACTTTGTTCCATGTGTGAGCCCAAAAACGGCAGTTTGTTCCCCCCATCTGAAGCATAAAGGGCTGTTGTGGTGAATTATGCTATAAGTAGTGCAATCAGTCATTCATGATACATTTCTGAAAATATCTGCTAAGAAGGATATGGCCTTTGGGTTAGGGGCTTTGAGATAGACATGTCTGCTCTGCGATGATGGAGGGCAAACAGAACACAACTGTATATGTTGTGTATTTTTCTTTTTTATACACATGATTAAAATTCCCCTGTGATGGACTGGCGACCTGTCCAGGGTGTACCCCGCCTCACTCCCGTTGACAGCTGGAGATAGGCACCAGCCTCCCAGCGACCCCTAGAGGACTAAGCGGTTAAGAAAATGGATGGATGGATTAAAATTCCCTCTGAAGTTCCTGTAATAGCTGGTTTTAGTTACAGAAAATATTGCAGTGAATGTATTTAACTAAATAAACAGAATTTTCCTGCATTATTCAGATATGTGAATATAATCAAAACCATATAACATATAATTTTAATTACTAGAATCTTATTGTACATGCTGGTTCTCTTTAGTTCAGCCGATTTGAATGATTATCATCCGTGCTCTGCAGCAGGAGGATAATCATTTTCATCAACATGACTGCACTAGGCTCAAACTTTAATAAAAGGAAATATTTCCCAATGCCTAATGATTAATACTCCAACATTTAGTTAGAGATTTATAATTGGTTACAAAAGAAAAAATACCAAAGAAAGCTAAGCTGGCAAACCTAATTTCTTTATAGTTATGTTTTGTAATAATAGCATTCTTGGACCCTTTACACGCCCTGAACACGCGACTCTACACTCTGTCCTCCCTGTTTGCGCACCGAGGTGGATGTTTAAAGCTGGCAGGGCTTTTTGTTAAACCACCTCATCATCTGATCGTGGACTGAAGAAGGCATTAAAAATAGAAACTTTCCAATTTTCTTAATTTCTGGGTGGAAAAAGTTTTTTTTAATTTAGATTGACTTGTATGTGTTTTCTGCTGGAGCTAGCTCATTGTGTCAAATGTTAGTGACTCGTTTTTTTTATATTTGTAAGTAGAAGCAGTGTGTTTGGTTTTGTGTTTCGCTGAGAAGATTTCATGACCTTTGGTTTTATGTAGCGCGGTCCCTCTGGAAAGAGGAGAAAAGCGGTGGCCATCATCTAATAGATTCTTTGTTTAAGCCATAAGAGTAGCTAGCTATCACCACGTTTTCCTTTGTCTTCCCTGAGTCGATTGCACGCAATGATAAATCACACCTGGTTGATAGGCGCCTTCCTTTCACTCTCCCTTCTCCCTGTTCTACACACGCCTACTACATCATGCGAGGTTGGTCTTCCTGTGACATTGGTTTGTTTTCATTCTGTCTTCCACATCATTTATTTTCTTCCTGTAGAATAAATCCATAATTTAGGATAGGTAGCATAACTTATTTTAGTCTAGATTTAATTTACTTTGTGATTGTTGTGAGCCGTTGGTAATAAATTCCTTAAACTTGAGATAAAATCTATTTTCCTCCTTTAGTGTTGTATGTTTTAATACATCGGCAAAAGGATTCATCTTTCAGATAAAGAATGATAGTCTAGAATAATTAATATTGTTTCTTATACAGATTAAGACGCTGGTGCCCTGTTTTTCCTCATTTTATCATTGATAATTCAAGTTTTATTAACAATTATCCCAGTATTAGGTTATTGGCATAATTGTTTGAAATTATTCTTGTCCAGACAAGGATAACTCTTCAAAATCCACAACAATCTTTTAGGTCTTTGTTCACACACTTACCAAGGTCGTCAACAATTGGCCTACTGCATAAGAACCACAAGATAAACTAGGTTTGTTTTATTCAAACTCAAGACTTAAATCTTGTACTTGGACTTTAAATTATATATTCAAGCAATGCTTCATTTTTATGTTGGAGTTTTCACAGTTGCTTTAGTTATTATAAATAGAGACATAATTTCACCACACAGCTTCAAATAAACCCTGTGTGTCTTGTTTCTCACAGGGGACACGTTCAATCAAACATCTGTTCTCTTACTAAACTTTGGAAACACGCGATGTTATCTTAACCAATTACTGGTGCTCTCCCTAGCACATTGTTATTTTTATATTATGCTGTTAAAATAAAATCTAGAGTACAAACCAATTTCTTCAAGGATTACACCAGATGGTGATGTAAGCAGTTGTATAGAAGACTTCAACCACATTAAAATCTATTTATATATGGCTCCAGTTGAACTGCAGTCCTACTTGATCTATGCACTAAAATAGTCATTTCATCTTAAGTCAAATTTTTTTGATTGTTCCATAGTTGTGCAGAAAGAAAGCTCATTTGTAGGAAACAGTTGGCCATCACTTTCAATGATAGCTTGCAAATACATTTTTTAGTTAACAATGGACCATTTGTGAAAAACCTCTTTGTCTCTTTTCTGCAAGTCAGTTCAGAGAAGAAAAACTATTTGAATATCAGTACGTTCCATTAGGACCCCAGTGATGTCTATATTAAGACAGGAATTAGAAAGGACCCGCGGGAAAGCTTAACAGGCAGTCAGATGTCAGGCGGACACAGCTTGGACCCGAACACTGATGTCAAGGAGATGGAGCGTGATCTTTGTCCTCCTGCTCTTGCCAGATATTTCTCTCCCAGTCCTTCCTGGGCACTTGACTCTAAACATCTTTCTTTTCTCTGACTCACTCAGCATTTAGTCTGCTGCTAATCCACTGGGGCTGAGGCTAACACAGAAGCTAATGAGATTAGGACACAGCAGCTCCTTGCTCTATCCTGTCCTGTTTCTCATTTATTACAGGCTCTTATCAGTTTGTGTCTATGAGCAACGTAAATCCAGTTTCAGACAAGTTATCAGTCAAGTGAAATTATTTGTTTGCAAAGGAGAAGGGCTACTAAGAAAGAAACACTGATGACAGTCTCACTGGCTTAGTTGGAAAATCTTTATTTTGGTTTAAGTTATTCAAGAGTTTTCAAGCTGTTGTCTAAAATGATTTATCGACGTTCACATAGATATTTCCTTTGATTAAAAATGTTTCTGAGCAGTAACAGGGTTTGTTCAAAAGAAAGTGTTGCTTTTGGTTTTATTTGAAAAAAATAGCAGCGCAGCACACCCTAATTAGGAAGCATTTAATGCCAAATTGTTACATTTTTGTGCATACAATTGTAAAATATAAAGTCTTACATATTTTAGCAGTCCAAAATAGGGATCCATCCATCCATCCATCCATCCATCCATTACATTAAAGGGCTATGTTTAACATCCAGAGACTAGGATAAGATTATTTTTCAAATAAAAAAATAAAATAAACCCAACCCCAAATTATAGTAAAACAATACTTTCTTTAAATACAGTAATACAGTGAAACCATGTATGTTTATTTAATTTGATGTTCATGGAGTTGCTATGCTTCTCTGCATGTGCCTAATTTTTCCATAAGTAAACTCTAGAAAAGAAAAATATATCGATATTACAAACTGTTGTCGTTTCCACTTCATGCTGATTGCGATAGATGAGGTAAAATGAGCGAGAGAGAGCTGGAACATTGTGTGCCATCAAATGTGCTTGCAGCCAGTTTCGGATCCAGTCACACTGACTGACAGGTGTTGAGGCACTCCAGGTCCTTGACACTGCAGCTGCATGGTACATCATGGTCTATTAGATCTTTTTAGGCACTCATGTGTGCAGTCCTGCCCCTACCAGCCTGTTTATGAGTGGTCTAAAGTAACAACTGGAATACAGCTGCTTGAAACATATATTTGAAGTCTCCCAACATAATCAAATAGAGCACAAAATATACACACATGCGCTGATAACTAATGGCAAAGATTGAGAGGTATGCTGAGATAAAGCACTGAAAGGTAAAAGTTAAAAATTAAATTCAAACTATTTCTGTGATGCAGTATTTTTTCATCTCTCTGTGCTTCACTGAGTAGTTCTGCACGGTTTCAAAAAAAAACACTCCACTATGTATTTACAACGATCCTCCCTCAGACCGTTTATCCACTTCACAAACCAGCAGCTATGCGCACGTAATGCCCAATCAATCCGGAGCATCCCCGTAAATGTCTCCCAGGCCTTTCCATGGGGTCCGTCTAAATCCCACTGTGGCGAGGAGGGGAAATGAACATGGCTTTATGTGCTGAGCCCACCCGCGGCTTTAATTAGGATCAAATCAGAGAAAGTAGCTTTGGCTACCAGCTGTCAGCAGTGACATCAACCTAGTCCTGTAAAGCAAATGGAAAGGGACCTTCTCTTTTTTGGAAACTGAAGAAAAAAAAAGAATGCAGGCACACTAGATAAACTAAACGGATCAACTGTAAACAATCGTTGAATCTACTCTTCCACCTGGTAAAACTTCTGTCCACCCTCTGCATTTCCCACATTCATTCAAAACCTCATAACCGGCCAATTATGGCCTTTGCGCTCACACAAAACCCTCAGAGGAAAAAAAACACATTTGCTTTGCTCCTCTCTGACCGTGACTGTAATAAGCTCTGATTGACTGCGAGGGGGCAAAATGGGAAGCCACTTCCCACGCAAGGAACTGCAAGCTGGTGTTGATTAGAGCTCCTAGTGCAGAGGGTGGGAAATCCCTCGATTTTGAGCCCCTACACTCGGTAAGACACAGAGGCTTCTTTAAATACTTCCACAATCATTAATTTAATCTGATTTTGTGGGGGGGGGGATCAGATATCAGTTTGGAAAGCCATCTTCTCACGCATGTCGGCAGAAGGCTGGAAGATGACGCAGAGTGCGGGGGCATCCAAGAAGCAGATGCTCCCATTAATTAGATCTAATGATCGCACAAGTAATAACTAACAGAGCTGACAGAGGAAACTGTTGATTTATCTATGAGTGGTGAGTAATTAATGGAAGAGGCAATGCGGTATGAAGCGGAGCTGGAAATCTATTAGTGATTCACCCTGTCGGTAAATTGATGCAGGACTGTGGAAGACGCAAGGAGCCTCTTCAGTCACTTCAAGTCTTTCTGATTACAGACATCACTACTCAACGCAGACTCTTTCCACTATTGCCGTGATATAAAACTAACGGTGAAAGTCTGTACTTACCTTCTGCTTCCTCCTCTCCTTCCTCTTGTCTTCCGTGTCCTGAAGCATCTTTTCCCTCCACAGGTCAAAGAAGTATGACGGATCTGTGTAGAACTTCAGACCTTGCTTACCATCATCCCTGCAGATGGACAAAAGCAAAGTTTTAGTCGTGGCTTTTTCGCCACAGCTGAAGGTCATCAAGGTAAAATCTAGTTAATCTGAGATATTCCCAATTTATTCTGGCTTTAATCTGTGTAGAGCAATGTAACTGTTTCCCTTTACCCTGTTACTACGCATTGCTGGTAAGTAGGCTGAAGGAAGGCTCCTATGAATGTCCCTCCTTCGCAGTAAAAAGAGGGTTTTGTGAAAATAAAAGGACAGCTCTCAATATGATGCGCTTTTTAAAATATATGTATAACCAGCTAAAAATGGCAATCAACTACTCCCAAGCCTACACCTTGCTAGAACCAGGCTCAACCCCCTTTTTACCTTAATCAAATACCTGAATATTTTGAAAAGCAGATTTCACAATATATCAACGACATCCTTTAGAGATTCCGGTCCACATTGACGTGAGAGCATCATGCACTGTCGGTTTGTTCCTGCAAATCAGTGGTATAACTCTTCCCTTCCTCCACATCCCAAAGCTGGTCTGCTGACTCTTAAACCCAATAGAGTACAGTGAGCTCATTGCTGTGGTTCAGAAACCAACTTGACATGATGTGTGCTTTATGATATGGTCCATTATCCTGCTGTCAGCAGTCATGGGAAAATGGCCGCATGATGCTCAAACATGTAAAAAGATTCAGGTAGGTTTAGGGCTGAACGATTTTGAAAAATAATCTAATTGCGATTTTTTTTCTTCAATATTGCGATTGCGATTTAATGTGCAATTATTTTTGTGGGGGTTTTGTCATGCATTTTTTAATTAATGCAATCAAAAATATTGTGTATTATAAACAGATTTTTATACATATTTATTCTGTTTCCATAAGATTATTTACCTATTTTAAGACAAAGGCAAATATTAACAACTTTATCTACTTTTAATCACCACACTGGCGTCGTTCTGCAATCAAGGTTTTCTTCCTTTTGATCCCAGCTAGTAATTCCCTCCTGCTGCAATGTTTTCCTCCGTGTGGTTATCCAGGAAGTAGGATACTTGAAGGAACAAGCTCTGATTTTTAATTCTCAATCGATCTAATGTAGGCTACTTACAGACTCTGGTATGGCTCCGTAGAGCGGTTTGATCTCAGGTCAGTTGTTGCAAAATCCTCCGCTGTTTTCGGTGCGGCTTTAATTTTCTGTCTGCATTTTTTATACAGCACAGGTAAAATGTGGCTAAAATGTGTGTGTGAGATTGAATCCTAGCTTATTCATCATGGTTAACAAAGCATACTTTTGGTTATAAAACCCGTTAATGCACGAATTATTTCAGTGTGCCGTTTTTTTATGTTCGTAAGGAGCGTTTCTTTCAAACAGCTCGGTCAGCGATCCCTGTTGGCTGGAAGTTTGTTTACTGGAAATTGAAACACTGGTGGCGGTCAGTTTAGCCGTGCAACTCTCATATATGGTGGTGTGATGTTTTTAGGTGTTGATAAAGGTTCGTACTCTAGCCTACCTCGTGAGGCAGCAACAATACCAAGACGGGTTCTGCATAATATCTGGCGTTGCGCAGCATCAACGTTTTCATAGCAGATATAATTTCTCACAACTGATGTACTGTTCCTCTTTGGTACCAAATATTGTGTAGTGTTGGATTCTGTTTGGTCATTTTATAACTGGTTAAAGTGCAGCGTTTCCTTCTCTCCCTGCGTTGTTTGCAAGTCACGTGACTTTAGCAGATATGTTTACATCAATCAAATCGCAGCCTTTGCGATTAGGAAATCACATTTTACCAAATCACAATTTAATTGCATATGCAATTAATCGTTCAGCCCTAGGTAGGTTATGAGATTTAAATGGGATTTAATCCAAACTAAAGTGGCTACAATGTGGCAAGAAAATATATCCTACAACTGATAAAAGGCAACATGGATTGGTTATTTTATGTTGTTTACGCCAAATCCCGATGTTGCAGATGGATATTCCTATCAGATGTTTTTGAAATCCATCATTGTCCAGTTTTTGGGAAATTGTGGGATTTCTGCCCTTAGTGCCCACCTGCTTTATGGACCAACATGCATGGACAAACCCAGATTTTCCTTTACCTTAGATGTGTTTTTTATTTAACTTTTCCCTTTCAATCAATTCTAAACCGTTTGCCCATTCTCCACTGACATCAACAAGTCATTTTGATTCGCACCGACGCTGCTCACTGTATATTTTCCAATCTCTAAACCTGAGAGATGAATGCAAAGAGAATCCTGGAAGATCAGCAGTTTCTGAAAGACTCACACCAGCCCATATTTGCATGGTATGCTAACCATCAGCTAGATCATCCTTCCTTGTTCTGATGCTTACCAAAATTAACTTCTCCTCTTGAAACCAAAATATATTGAGTTGCTGCAATGTCATGGACTTCTCGATTAGAGTGTGACACTTTGAGCATACAGGCTTGAAATATCTTCACTTGGCATTTAATGGGTCTATATCCTTTATTAGTTTCACCTTTTAAGTTGAATTACTATGAAAATTAACTTCTGCACAATATTCAGATTTTTTGAGTTTCACCTACATATTTTGCTACAGTCTATTTCAAGAGATATTTGCAAATCCTATAGAAAATATTGTGGCTGTAAATATCATCATTGTACTTTACAGTCAAATCCTAGCAGAAGAATATTTAGTAGTTGCTTTTATGCACTGTGCTGTACATTTTTGTTTTAGACTGTTTGTATAATTACCATGATACTATGAAGTTGTGTTTTTATTTTTTATAGTTACAAAATCTGTGCTAATAACTTTTATTTGTTTCGGTCAGTGCAGTGAGATAGGTTGGGCCACAGAAAAAGCTGCAAAATAGTATTTTCCCTATTCATTTTTTTTCCCTTCTATTAGCTACAGAATAAATGTATTTAAAAAGACTTGAGAAATGATGACTAAAGCCCTACTGCTGAGGGATTTAGTTTTAGTTCTGGACTTCAATGTGTTCATCTCCATCTCCCTTTCCACAACAAGCTATATCTGTTTACCATTTTTATTCATAAGTATATGATTTGCTCTCTCCACCATTCTTTTTCAGCTCTAATATTACTAGCCAATTCTCCCTATAGCCAGTAGACTGCTGTGATGACAGGAAAGGGAGCACAACTAGACAGAGGCAGGTTGCTATTATATTAAAAAGGTCCTTCTTGTCAGGAGAATTATTAAAAGCAAGTGACTGAACTAATTGCTTAGTCATTTTACATTATATTTCTGGCATATGTAAATGATAACCATTCTCCTTTCTTTGTCTTCTTGCTTCAAGATATATTTCTCTGATTCATAAGATGCCAGTCAAATATGATAAAGAACTAAAGTTGCAGGGTTTTTTCCAATTAGATTTACAGTACTGAACAGTACGTATACCATGTCTTTAATTGTCAACACTCATATTAGGAACATTTTAAATGTACTTTAACAACAGGAAATAGCTAAAAAAAAATACAACTGCAAAGAGGAAATCTAGACTTTAAGTGGATTTAAGTTTATTTCATTCACCACAATATGTAACTGTGCCAAAGGTTTTGAGAGAGACAGAAAAGTTTTTACTTTTTATGGCAGCAGCTTGCATTAATTCTATGTTGCTATGGAGAATGATCAGATGAAATGCACTTATCTGAAAAGTTAATGAGAGTTCATGAAAATCGACCTCAACAGAAAACTAATTTGCACTTTGTTTTACCCCTGCCTTAAAACGACCTCCAAGCATCACTTCAATGATCTTCTTGTTAGCTCAGGGGAAAGTATTAACGAGGACAGGAAAGCCGATATACACGTCCTCATTCCAACTGAATTAGAAGAGCAGACCAGTAGTTTAAAAAAATGAATTGTTAAGGATTATCGCTTTTTGCTAACCCTGGTTTTCTCCAAGGATACATGTACTGTCATAACTGCCTTGCCTCGAAAGGGCTTCACAGGCACAGAGATTGTCTAATCATCAAGAATCTTAAAGAGAAAGGCTGATTTGCTGTTTAGGGTACTCAAGAAAGCAAAGCTTGTACAGGAATGGCAGCAGGCAGGTTTGGGTGTTTTGCATTAATACTGAGGCAGAAACATTTGGACATTGGCATAGTGTCGAGAAGAGCAGCAAATAAGTCCAATATGCCATAAAAAAGCATGAAGGACCGACTCTGGGCCTTCTTCTGCCAGATCAAGGGTCGGGTTCTGTCTTAAACGAAGGAGTTCAGGTATCTTAACTCCTTAGTGTATAATTCACGGTCTCTTTTGTTGTTAACTAGGTGCTGCTTCGATTTGTTTGGTGAAAAAGCATTCACACTCTAACCTATGTCCGGTACTATGGATTATGAAAGACTGAAAGAACAAGATTCAGACTAAAGACTCTGAAACGAGTTTCATCTATAAAATGAACTACCCGGAGATATTTTTCTACTGTTTGGCCTGTCATCCACACACAAACGCTAATTTTCGGCACCAAAAACGAATCTTGTATTTTTTTTAAAACCCGGCTACGTGTGTACATGGCCTAAGCGATAGGGGAAAGGATCTCATTGCAGGGGGGGCCTGAAGAAGGGCTTGGGCTCCTTCACATCAAAGGTAGTCCGTGGGGGGGTGGGGCTGGGATGTGGGGGGTGTTATTGGATGAGAATGCCTCATGGCTGTTGAGACCCAAAATTCACTGGCAGATATGTTTCACTTCCAGCTTCAAAATGCCTCAAGATCCTCTAGAAATGAGCTGGAGAGTCACTAGGGAGAGGAATGTCTACGTTATCCTCCTGAACTCTTGACTTTTGAAATCTTGATCTTGGATAGGTGGGGCCATGGATGGATTGAGAAAGAACAATAATGATGCTTTGAATAAAGTTTATGTATCAATAAAAACCTTCAAAAAAAAAGATCCAAATCATTTTGCCAAGAACAATTTAACTAAGAACCCAGAAGAGCAGAACAACATTTTCATAGTTTGAATCAATAATTATTTTCCGTGTTATTTTTAACAGAATGGAACGTGTAGATTTTAGTCTTTGCTGTATTCTCCTTTTACCCAATATTATTCTTATTTTCTATTCTGGACAGGCCTGGAGGGCACGCTGCTGCCCGATTTTGAGGCGCAAAAATGGAAAATCTGAAGCGCGTGTTCGTTGAAACTGTAATGTGTGAGAATTTTTACTATGTGCAGCCTTGGCCTCGTCTTGGGAGGCAATTATTTGGCAATGACACCCATAAGAGCGAACACATAGATGAAAAGACTCAGCTTCAAACGGCAGGAGCGGAAAGTTTAATGATATGCAACACAACAAAGGGAAGCAAAATGGAATTTAACAATGTAATAAGGGAGGAGAAGAGAGGGAAAGATTCTTTACTGTGTTGTAGCAGGTAAAATTTTATTCTATAAATCATTACGCTTTGGTATTTCTGTTAAGTTTTTAGTGTTTGTTTACATGCACATATTCAAGGAGAAATAAAAAAAGAGCATGCAGGTAGAAGCTATGTTCTGGGCGCATCTGGAAAAAAAGAGCCCGGGGTGGCTTTCAAGGGAGTGAAAAAGGGTAGAAAATATAAAGAACAGAAGACAGTAGGTGAAGATGAGCTTGGATGAAATAGTGAATAACACTGCAACTAAGGAGATTCTACAATAATTCTAGTTGAGCTTTAAATTATTAATCAAAAGAAGAAAATCATAACTCCCGATAAGCCTAATCATCAATTCAGCACAGATGAGCAAATCAACTCTGGAGGAGCAGGGAACTAAAATTGAGCTGGATTCTGAGGGGAAAAAAGACCAAAGATGATGAAGTACAAACGTTGACCTTTACAAACAATTACAAAGTTATTGTCCTTATATGGAGCTTCTTTTATCTTTGTGTTTTTTTTTTCTTTTAAACTCAAAGTAAATCATTGAAAATTAATCCCAATGAGCATCAACCATGAACATTGCAGCTGAAAACTAGGTCACATACTGTACCGTGCAAAAGTCCTCGATCGTCCCTTATTTTTCATGTTTTTCTTGCAAAAAGTTGGATTTTCTTGTAAATCTGTTGAAGTGCTTTTGGTCAATAGTTTTTTTGGCCATTTCCAAAACTCATTAAAAGGTTTTCTTCGGAGTTATGGCTTTATGCTCTCGTTCGTTTTCAGTCTGATATCTGACCCTGAGTTTTTTTTGTTTTTGTAAGCACCTAACCTCAGAATAAAATGGCTCCCAATGGACCCAATGGATAACCCAGTTTTCTGTTGAAACTTAAAAAACATTAACAACTTTCATTTGGATCGTTGAGAACTTCTAGCCTGTCATGGAGGCATAGTTTGTTTCAACTTCCTAGGGAGATTTCTTCAAAAGTAGCCAAAATTGCAGAGTCTTATCATACAGTATATAAGCAACAAAAAAAGAGTTAATCCAAGAAAATTTTTCAAAAGTTCTGCACAAGACTCCCCCTTTTTCCACAAAAACACATGTAAAAAAAAAAAATTTACAGCCTCTGTTTTATTCTGAAGTGTCCTGTAGAATTCAGAGACGGTTTAATTACAGAAAGCAGACATTTTATATCAGTACACCTATGAACAGATATAATCATCTGAATTTATCAATTATGTTTTAAAGATTACTTTTTTGCGAATGCATCATAATCAGCTGAGATGTTTTTTATTGGAAGTTTTTAGTTTAAAAAAAAACGGAGTAAAAGCAACTTTTAGAGCAAGATCCCTAGATGGCTCACCTGACAATGCTAAAAGACTAACCGTATTTAATAATTTTATGGCTTCAGGAGAAAACGTAAGGTCTAAGCACAGCATTAGGTGTCACGCTGTCTTATTTAGGCTTCATGGAGGATGACTTCAGAATAAGCTGTACGAAGATTAGACAGTGGAGCTAAGGAAAAAAGTTTGGAAAAATAACAAAACATTGCTTCCCAGTCACTTTTCCTTCTCAATACTCCACGTCTGGAAAATAAAAGCCATTCTGTACTTTTAGACTGTACAGGTGCAGTACATAAAAAATCCAAATGAAGGATATTAATGAACTCAAAGAACCAAGACATTATACGCACAGGTTATTGGTGCTCTAACTTGACATATTCTTCCCATATCTATTGGGTGGGGAGTTCACCAGATTTAAAGATAAAGGTACTGAAATGGCATAAACATAATAGGCAATCTAAATATTATGAAATCGGAAAATTATTACATTTATTCATCAAGTTCAGGGTTTGTGATAGAGTAATGGTTTAAAAAAAGTGATCCAATAAACTGAGTTAACTTCCTATCCATTCAAGGTTGCAACAATCTGTTGTTGAAAAGCCCTCCTTGTGTGTGATACAAGATTGTTTTGAACAATAAAGGAAATAAAACCAGAGAAACAAAAAAAGAGAGACGTTTATTATTCAAGGCCATTTCAGCTCTTTGTGTCAGCACCGTGGCTTAACATTTATTAATCCTTTCCACTAGTGTGCATTGCCGCCATGTCCTCCATCCTGCCACTCCTGGTTATATCGTTAAAAATCTAGCTGTTGCTGATGGGGAGTGACGATTTATTAAATCAGCTCCTGCAAACTCTTACGCTGTTCTCCCTTATGCAGCTCGTCAACATGGGCATTGCTTGGTTAAAGATTTTTTTGCTTCATTTAAATAGGTATTAGAGCAAGCTAAGCTCTCTTCATTCGTTAGTTTTGAGTCAAGTTGGTAACGCCATAAAAAAAATTGTAAAGTCAATTTCATTAGCTTCACGCTGGCTACGCTGATGAGATGAGACGTGTTTTTGCGCATAACAACAGCATTCAGACCTGTAGGGCGAGAGGATGTTGAGAGGAGGCGGCTCCTCGCAGGTGTGGAGGCTCTCCTGCAGAGGCACGGGCAGAGACGTGCGGTCGAACAGCTGCTGGTCCTGATTGGTAGAACTCCTGAAGGCCTTCCTCATTGTGATGTCCTGAAGAGACACTGTGGAGAGACAGGACAAATGGAGGACACTTGATAATCAGAAAATTGGGGATTTTACTTAGAAAATCAGGCTCATTCTTTTAAGTATTTTTGGAAAGTGCAGGCTTTGTGACAAGCTGTAAAATTTCTAATGAGCAATTATAAATTAGTTCTGTCCCAACATCAACTGTGGAAATGTCAGAGCACAAACGTGCATCATAAATCACTCATTCTTCTCCCTCCTTTGGTTCACACAGCATTTTTGAGGTACATTTCAGCTCCCTTTAAGGAAATTCAAATGGGATGACTAAGATAAGCTAATGACTGTCCTTTTTCCCGTGTTAAGGAAAAAAGATTTAAAGGAAGAAAAAAAAAATCTATTCAATCTCTTGATAACCAACAAGTAGTATAAACAGCTGAGTAGAGCAGGAAAATTTATTTTTTAAAAACTCCACTAATGCCAACTCTTAGTGTGGAAAGCAAACACATTCTGGCTTTTCTCTTGGGAGAAAAGCCAGAATGTTGCAACCAGATGTGAATTATACATGAGGGAGAGACAAATAGACAGTGCAGCCCAGGGGAGGACAGAAGGAGTTTGGGAGCCCTAGAATCATTCCCTTAGTCCCCCATGTTATTAGCAGGCTAACATTGAGCAGTGACCAAAATAAACATGTTTTTACCATACAAAAACTAAAAATGTAACCTCCAGAATTTAAAAAACAAATGTTTTATTTATTGTCATTACATTTGTAAAAACCAATACAATGCAGTGTGTATTTATAAAATGGATGGAAAAGGACGCTTTTTCATCTGACTAAGCTTGAGTGGAGTTGCAAATATTATCAGGCAAGCATTTGGGTCTCAGTGGTGCAAACAAGGTAAAGAGATACAGCTGTACCTCCAGTTAAATGGGGGGATGAATAAACTGTAAATGCATGCCTCAATTTTTTTTGTCTGTAAAAAACACTTTTAAATTATGCATAAAATCTCCTGTGAAAATACACTGACATTTGTTGTTGTATTACAAAGTATGAAATAATTCAAACCAGCCTGCTTAACTCATCTGGATAACAGCTGGGAAATCATTTCTACAGTCTCAGGATGGTAAATGATCAGCCACCTGACTTGCTGAAATCACCATTTTTATAGTATCGAGGTTTGACAAGTAGCACAAAGATTGAGTTTAAAAAAAAAGAGACTCAATTGTGGAAACAGAAATAAATTAAAGATGTGTTGGAAGGGCAGATATAGAACCAGTATGCAAATAAAGTATACCTTTATGTGCTACCAGAGTAGCACATAAAGGTATAACATTTTAATGTTAAAAACAGCAAGGTATGAGCCCCCCATAGGACAGATCTCGTAACCTGAACAGAGTCTGAGAGTAGACTGTGCAGAAGGAGCGATAAAAACAGGAAAAACCCCAAAAAGACATGGAAAACAACCCAAAGAGAAGGTGGATTTTAATGTCTGCACATAGATATGGTTGTAACACTTTGAACCTGCAGTAGGTGAAAAAGGCTGAAATGAATTTCTCTTTAAAAAAAGGATAAAACTAAACAAAACATGGATAAAGGAGTCCAAACAAACATGCAGGAACATATGCCTAATAATGCTCCAAGATTTGCTCTGTGTTACCGACAGCTGAATTGCATAAACAGAAACTTCTGTTTCTGTCCATATTCAGTTAATGACCAAAACACACCTGCAGAAAACAAATGCTGTGTTCATTAGTACAGTACGTGTGTCGAAACACATTTTCATGAAGCTGATCTACATCTTAGAAAATATCTGGCACGATACGGAGCAGGTAGTTTCGAACAGGTGAGGGTTGAGAGAAGAAAGGACTTTGCACGCTGCTAAGTTGGACTTAGACGCCTCATGTGCTGTCAGATGTCATAAAGTAGACCAAAATAAGATACAGTTAAGAAAGCCAGACCACAGATCTGTGCCAGGATGACTATGATGCATTGTGAGGTGGATAAAAATATTAATTGACTTACACTGAGCCCTTAGATACAAACAGATGAAAAATTTAAAACAGACGATTTAATTTGATGAGAACTTGTCACATGTTTTACACGGACAACCTTAAGTTGTTAGGAAAGAATGTTGGTAAGCCTAGAATAGGAATACTTAAAAAGAGATTTGATATTAGTTGAATAAATTAGATTAAGTAGCTAAGGTGTTCCTAATGTAGACAAAGGTCTTCATAAATCCAGAGGTAACACCCGTGAGCGTTTTGCGCTGACTGAGGAAGCACCAGGTGTTCCAGCTGTCCCGGATCTCAGGATGCATCTTATCAACGCGCTGCCCAGAACGGTTTATTTCTAGCCTCCGTGTCTTTTACTTTCAGACAGATACCATCTGGCTGAGACACTTTAGCTACAGTGAGGTGAGGAAGTTTTTCTCACCGACATACTTCAATAAGAAACTTTACTGACATTTATTCATTTTTTTCCTGCCGGCCTGTTTCTTTGTATTTCCTATCTGGAAGTAGCTGTTCTAGCAGACAAACAGGTGTAACAGATGGGAAACGTTGTGGGCCAAGTTTTAGCATGTAGACTCGGCTCTCTCGCGTTTCACTCGAATGCAAATGCTGCCCTATATTTTTGCCTACTGCACACTTCCTCCTGCAACCCTGAATCGCTCATGTCTTCAATGCAGCTTTTGCTTCTTTTCCTCTTCTCGATTTGTGTATTTGTTTTAGAAACTGTTGTTTTGTACAAGACACATTGAATGTCATATATAGGGTCTCATACTATATTTGCATTAAAAACCTAACAGCGTGTATACAGCATTAAATCTCAGACGAACTGTTACATAAGTAAAGTAGAGGAAAACTTAAAGAACATATTAAAATTTCATTATTTCTTTGTACATTAGGAGTTGGTGTTATCAAAGACAGTCTGAGGCTAATGGGTCATCTCCTCTCAGCCTGAGATCTGTGGATTCTGTGATCTCTTTTAAAAAGCAGCTAAAAACGCATCTTTTTAAACTTGCCTTTGAATAGTTTTATTTGTTTTTCTGTCTCCTATGTTGTGTTTTATTGTAAAGCACTTTGGGATTTTTATCTTGAAAGGTGCTATATAAATAAAGTTTTACTTACTTAAAATACTTAAAATTTGCATTTGGCATAATGAGCCTTGTAACACTGTTTCTAAAGACTGTTCATAGTGATAGATGTCTGAGTCTGTTAAGTTTTACATGTTTGCCACCTGATGAAAAATATGCCATTTAACATAGGCGGTACATCTGGTTTTTCATTTGTAAAGTTAAATATGTGTAACTAAAAGATTAGATATTGTTGCTTTAGCTAAATTTAGATATGACTTTTCACATTCATTCTAATATGTTCTTCTGACTACTTTTTTTCTCAATTATTCTCACGTTACAGAATGATGTCATCCCTCTAAACATAAATATAAAGCTTTGCTGCGACAACTTTCAAAAGTAGGAGAAAAACAGACCCGGCTAAAAGACTTGTACCTTTGGTGAAGAACTGTAAAAGCATCAGTACAGTTAACATTTATTCTTTTCTTTAGAGTGTCTAGGAACTTTTTAAAAGTAATTTATTCCTTTTTGTTCTTCTGGGGGAGAAATATTACATCACAACAGTAATTTTTTTTGCCACTCTTCAAAATGTTAACTTGTTATCACTATTGGAAATGAAGGCAAATGTGCTAAGAATTGTGATTTTGATGTGATTGAGAATTCTATTTGGTAATGTTTGCAACCCCTCAAAACTTTAAAAAAATATATTTTTAGGAATGTTGCTTTAAATATTTATTCCACTGTTTATCAGAAATACCAATAGATATAACAATATAAATGTGTTAATATGTCTGGTGGTTAGTATGTAAATGAAATGTTTAAATACTCATTGCTGTTTATTGTTATTGCAAGAAATACCACAAAATAATGGGAAAAACTTGAAGATGATATCACCCAACTCTGACACGCCATTCTTTTAATGTCATGGGTTGTTGCAATAAAACTGCCCATCATTTGCAAAGACAGCAGTCTAGTGGATTTTTTTTCTTAAGAAAACCAAACTGAATAAAAACTTCAAGTAAAGCGTTCCTTTACTTAAATATTCTATTTTATTATACTCAGCTTACGGGAGCATCATGCGTTAGAAAGAGAAAGAGAGATAAGATTTAATTTTGCATGATGAGGGCATTCCGATTTTAGGACATAATCAAGCCGCTAAAGTATGAGTGCAGCAGATGTGCATAGGCATTCTTAAATCAGGACATGTCCACAAGATAATAGCTCCTCTGCTAATCCTACCCAAAGTTTAAAACAAAGGAAACTCTGCCTCATTATACAGTTGAGCTAAGACTCTCTCAGAAGTTATCGTTAAATTGTAAACCTTATCTGAAAATGTAAATGTCGTATAGCAAATAGACCATTTTGCTGTCTCCATCTTCTCAGTCAAAGAGTAAACTGAGTCAATACCAAACATGATTTTGTGGGATGAAAAGAGACTCAAGCCAATTTTTAAAAGCATATATGTTTAAAGGAAATGACTGAGTGCAGAGTTAGATTAGAAGACAGAGCTGCAGAACTAGGAGAACATAAAAAAGATAGAGATGTCATAAAAGCACCATCACCAATGTAACAGAAGCAGAGACCATTTGACCGATAAGTACGGCAGTAGAAATATCCTGAAGGACTGAGAGGAAGGAATAACATAGTAGATAAAGAAACAGTTGGAGCCCCAAGGGGATTGGTGTGGCTCCATGGCCTTCCATAATGGCCTGCAGCCCATCCAGTGATGTAACAGTGCTATTAAGTAGTAGATGCAGGCCATTAGTTTGGCTGGATGAAGTGAAGGGGGAAGAGGGCCTGACAGAACATAAATGGCATCCATGCAAGCTGAAGGGAAAGCAGATATCAATCAAAGAGATGAGAGCAGGCTGGAGAGGACAATAAAAAACAGATGTAGGTGTGGCGAGGTGGTTTGAAGAAGGAGGGGGTGGAATCCTAAAGGGCAAAGCCAGGGTTGATACCCTTTGAAAGGTCAGCAGGGTACAGACAAAGTGTGTCTGTTCTTCACGTGTCAGACTGGGTAGTTATAAATTATTGGAGTAGACAGAGCTATTGTGACCATGGAGACCGGATAAGACATTGTGGACCATACTGTGCCCTTCAACTAGACATTTGTAATGTTTATAACACATTTCTCAGTCTGTCTAAATATTTTCGTTGAATGCACTTATAGATGCCTACATTTGAGCTGCTTGCTCAAAACAAATGTTAATGCTAAATATTGACACACCCAAGGGGACTTAAGATTTTCATTTTGAGCCAAAAAAAGCTATTACAGTCAACTTACAAACGGTGCTTACAGGTATCCTCACAAAGATCGATGTTTCGGCCTCAGTAAAAGCTGACGGTTTCATCAGTGTTGCTTACACTGCAGGGCATCTATCTATCCATCCATCCATCCATCTATCTATCTATGCAACAATACCACGTACAAGAACAATTTTATGATTCTAAGTAGGGATGCAACGATACCACTTCTTTCAATACTTTTATCTGAGTACTTGCCGATACCTACTACCAATAGAGATACTTCTACTACACAAAAAAATGCAATGCATTGGAAGACGCGTTTTATTTTATTATCTGCTCGTTACAACTAATGATGGTGAATAAGATAAAAACTAATTTCAAATGAAAAATAAACCTTTTCTGTGAAATTATTGCAGAGTTTGCAGCACTATAAGTATAAAATCAAAGTACTTTCAAAAACAATCAGCACCCTAGTGTTTACGTAGAGTTAGGGATGCACCGATACAGATACTGGCATTAGGTATCGGGGCTGATACTGGTCAGATACTATATCGGTTAAAGTTAACTGATATCATAAACCAATATTTAAAATGTGGAAACTTAATAGCAGCAATAATTTCACACAAACAAATATTTTTCACTTGAAATTTTAGTTTTGTGGTAATTTTTATCTTTTTTTTATCTAATTCATCCTCATTTGTAGTAACAAACAGGGAAGAAAATAAAACCTGTCTTCCAATTAATTGCATTTTTTTGTCATTCACCTGAAAAAACAAACATTGTGTGCTCCAGTCTCCTCCACCTATACCTGACCCCCTTCCTCCCATCTTCATCCCTCCAGGTCCTTGATTAATGGCCCCATTCCTGTTTGCACTGATTCTCCTTCTCTTTCACCCCTCCACTCATGGCAACCACAGAACCTCACAGACAATTACAAGGCAAGTCTTACAGTAAGCGCATCCAATCTGACAACATGAGGGTAAAGAAAGGGTTGAGATGAGAGATGGCACTTACGGGAAACAACCCCTCTGGTGAACCCCTCCCACAGATGTTCTGCTTTGTGTGAAATTCAATCCTGTGAAGCAATGGTGCTGTATTGTCACTTGATTTTACAAACCCAAATGAATAACAAGGATAGATGAGGAAGGGCAAATCTTTTCCCATTTTAAAGACCTCTTTATCAGGCCATAAAAGAATGTGAAGGAGGTTTCCTTAGCAGCAGTGGAGGCTATTTCAGCAAGGTCCTGAAAATTCTGCAGTACAATCCTTTTACACTCCACTGCTTTTTGCTGCAGTACCCTGTATTAAGCACCCTTCCCTCGAACCTTCCATCTTCCTTACTGTCCTCCCTCTTACTCCCCCAACACTCACCCTTCCCCACCTCCACTACCGCCGTCACTCAAACTGCAACTGAGCTGATTCTTATCCACGGTCTCTAAAGCCAACACTTTTGGCAATGAAGGGAGAATACTCAGGATTATTTATGAAGTCAGATAAAGGCACGGGCCACATTCACAGATGCGGACTGAAGCCTAAAATAGAGCTATGCAACCGTACATATCTGCAGAAGCACTGTGCCCCAACAGGCTGTGTAAGCAAACAAGTACATTGTTACTGAAAAAAAGAAAAATCCAAATGTCTTATTCCAACTACAGTTACATCAAACAACCAATAAGTATTTTGCAACAAACTTTGTCAGTATTTGAAAAAAAAAAATGTACTGGTGTGTGTTATAGTGGGGAGAACAAGTATTTCACACACTGCTGATTTTGGAAGTTTTCCCACTTACAAGTCATACGATTTAACAAGCGACTCTATCAAATAGTATGGAAGCTTCTGAATTTGAAGAAAGTTAAAATTGTGAATACATCTAACAAACTCTCTATTGTTTGTTTTGTGTTGCATAGAAATAGTTTTGATCATTTAAGATGACACAAAACAAGTCAAATCTGATACAGTGGGGAGAACAAGTATATCACACACTGCTGAAAAAATGCAGAAAATCATAGTGGATGATTTTTAAATAATTAATTTCCATTTTATTGCATGACATAAGTATTTGATCGCCTATCAACCAGTAAGAATTTAGGCTCCCACAGACCTGTTAGTTCTTCTTTAAGAAGTTCTCCTGTTTTCCACTCATTACCCGTATTAACAGCACTTGTTTGAACTTGTTACCTGTATTAAAGACACCTGTTAACAAACTCTAACAAACTATAACCTCTCTATAATGGCCAAAACCAGAGAGCTGTGCAAAGACATCAGGGATATAATTGTAGAGCAGCACAAGGCTGGGATGGGCTACAGGGCAATAGGCAAGCAGCTTGGTGAGAAGGCAACAACTGTTGGTGCAATAATTAGAAAATGGAAGAAGTTCAAGACAACGGTCATTCTCCCTCAGAGCTGCATGCAAGATCTCTCGTCGTGGGGCATCAATGATCATGAGGACAATGAGGGATGAGCCCAGAACTACACAGCAGAACATGTTCAATGACCTGAATAGAGCTGGGACCAAAGTCTCAAAGAAACCCATCAGTAACACACTCCACTGTCATGGATTAAAATCCTGCAGTGCACGCAAGGTACCCCTGCTCCAGCCAGAGCATGTCAAGGCCCGTCTGAAGTTTGCCAATGACCATCTGGATGATGCAGAGGAGGAATGGAAAAAGGTCATGTGGTATGATGAGACAAAGGGGAAGCTTTTAGGTCTAAACTCCACTCGCTGTGTTTGGAGAAATCAGAAGTAAAACCCCAAGAACACCATCCCAACTGTAAAGTATGTAGGTGGAAACATCATTCTTTAGGGGACTTTTCTGCAAAGGGGACCGGACAACTGCACCGCATTGAGGGGAGGATGGATGGGGCCATGTATCGTGAGATCTTGGCCAACAATCTCCTTCCCTCAGTAAGAGAATTGGGGTTGTGGCTTGGTCTTCTAGCATGACAACGACCCAAAGCACACTGCCAGGGCAACTAAGGAGTGGCTCGGTAGGAATCATCTCAAGGTTCTGAATTGTCCTAGCCAGTCTCCAGACCTGAATGCAATAGAAAATCTTTGGAGTGAGCTGATAGTCTGTGTTGCCAAGTTAGAGCCCCAAAACCTGAACGCTCTGGATAAGATCTGTATGGAGGAGTGGGCCAAAATCCCTGCAGCAGTATGTGCAAACCTGGTGAAGAACTACAGAAAAAAAAAATGGATCTCTGTAATTGCAAACAAAGGTTTCTGTACAAAATATTAAGTTATGTTTGTTTGATGTATCAAATACTTATGTCATGCAATAAAATGAAAATGTATTATTTAAAAATCATCCACTGTAAATGTCTGCATTTTGTTTTAGATTCTGTCCCTCACAGTTGAAGAGTACCTTTGATACAAATTACAGACCTCTACGTGCTTTATAAGTGGGAAAAGTCCAAAAATCAGCAGTATGTCAAATACTTCCCCACTTTATCAGATTTTACCAGTTTTGGGTCATCTGAAATAACCAAAACAAGTTCTATGCAACACAACACAAAAAATAGAAAGTTTGTTAGATGTATTCACAATTTAACTTTCTCCAAATTCAGAATCTTGCATACTATTTGATAGAGTCTCTTGTTAAATCGTATGACTAGGGTCAAATGTTTTTGGTGTCCTCCCACAATTTTTCCACAATGGTATGATAGATTTTGGCCCATTCCTCCAGACAGCACTGGTTTGGTAGAGTCAAGTTTTCTCACACACCTTTCCACACTTGTCTACAAAATGTCTATTACAATTAGGATCAGTAACTGAAATAAACATTTTAATATTAAAATATAATAAATAACTATATTCTGTTAAGTGCACCAATTACTCTTGCAACTAAACACACACAACATGAAAGTGCCACCTCTGTACTTCAAATGTGAAATGGTGTTCTTATGGTGTGTTCACGCCGCTTAAAACGTCAATGCCATTAACGGTAGGATTTCATGTTAAATCTGTGGTCGATGCCATCAAAGTCTCCGAGGTGCTTTGTGTAAATTTTTAAAACTTTTGCTTCTTTCCAAGCTTCAAAGGAGCAAAAGCCAGCAATGCAGAAGTTGAGCTAGCTGAATTTTCGGCGCTATCCCCTGAGCATCAAACAATCAGAGCGTCTGACTGTAGGGACTTGACGTCGACGTTGTCCAGCCAGCCACGGTCCGCCATTGTTTAAAAAATCTGGCAGAGAAAGGCCCACCCATCCCCTTGCAAGCTTCAGCCTTTAAAATGTATAGACTTCAAACTAGTCACTTTGAACGCATCAATAAGCTTGGCGGTTTCTTCTTTTTTCTTCTAAATGTACGATGGTTGTAAGAGTCTAAACTCACCAACTTTACTTTCAGCGGACTAGACAATTCTCTAGATGTCCCTATTACTGCGAGCATCGGCAAACTGAAATCTGTTTGTCTTCCACCTTTTTTTTACTGGGATAGTGACATTCCCTTGAAAACTTCAGCCAGCTCCTACAAATGGTCTTCTGATTTTGTTATGGGTTTGATTTGGACATTTTACACCAGAACACATTCATCTCTGGTACGCAGAGCCAGTCTTTTTCTTGAACAGTGTGATGGCCGGACATTCCCATGCTCTTCATACTTTCAAACAATTATTTGAACAGATAAATATGGCAGCGTCAGCCATCTGGATTTGTTAACAAGGATGGACCAAAATTCTGGAGGTCCACAATCATCTTCCCCATATCAGATTATTTTTTTTGTTTTTTTCATGCTGTCAAATAGGAAGCAATGTGTTTGAAGGTGTCTTCAATATTATCACAATTACGCATTTAATCAACTCTGATACTGTGATTTAACCAATAGGAAGCTTGTTTAGCCCTGATGTCAACATATGAGCCTTCCAGTATTGTTGTATAACTTCTGAAAGTAATGAATTCTCCCTGTTTATTTTACCACTAAGGAAATAAATAATGGTGATGCTGAATGATAAAAAACAGCAGAAGTTCATCTTTAATTAATATGAAACAGTGAGGATATTTTTTTTCCCAGCGTATGTAAATTTCACATTTAAATTGTTTACATGAATGGGTGAGAGCAAATCACGAAAAAGGAAGATCCCAAGAAGGAAGATAACACAGGAAGCCTACTGGCAATAACGTCCAAAACATATATATATGCAAAATCTCAAACAATTGATTGCCTTATGAGAAAGGTGTACCAAAGCCTCGTGTTGCATTCAAACAGACCATAGCCAAAGAGCTTTTTACTGTCGTCAGTGACAAGGAAGCAGTTAAAGTAGCATTGTACAAAGCCTTATACACACTGCAGGCCCATGGGAAATCGATACAGTGCCTTGGAGCGTGGTATTACACAACTGTGATTCTCCCTGAATTTTTTTACTGTACACTCTCTGCCGACTCTACCCCATTTTCTATCCTGTCGTTCTGCCTCTCCTTTCTCAGGTTAACCTGGCCTACTTGACAGAAGACACAGATTATTCCATTTTCTTTTTATTGCTCACAACAAGGATCCCAAAGATCCTCCTCAAACAAGGAAAACACATTTATCAACTAAATGAGCAGAGAGTCAAACAGAAACTCGAAAGCAATGTTTCTAACCGGAGCATGGGTTTTACTACTGTAGCAGCTGAAAAATGCTCACAGCTACCTTTTCTTTCAGGAGGAGCCATGACAACTCATGTCAAACTAGGAAAATATTACAGAAAATGTGAGGGAAAGAAGTAATAATAACTGTTTTGGCTGTTCGCAGTTCCTACTAGTTTGATTTTACTAAAACTTAAGAGGAGCTTTAAACAAAAAATAGGAAGAACACAACAATAAGTCATGTATAGAGTATTTCAACAGTATTCATAGTTTGGAACTTTTACACATATTTTAAAAATCACCAACTTTAATGTATATTATTAGGATTTTAGATTAACAACCTACAATAGGAGGATCACTGTTAAGTGGAAGCAAAATGATGCATAGATTTTCTCAAATCCCTGTGGCATGCATTTGGATTTAGACCCTCTATACTTTCAAATTTAATGAGTGACTACCTGATTTAAATAGAGTCTACCAACTGGTAATTTAATTTTTCTATAAATACAGCTGCTCTATGAAGGCCTTCGAGGTTTGTTGGATAACAGTAGTGATCAAACGGGAACAGAAAGACCGGGGAACACAGCAAACTGGTCAAGGAAGACCTCAAGCATGTGGAATACGTTGCCATAGTCAGATAAAACAAAACTGAATCTTTTGGCATCATGTGAGACAGAAAACTAATACTATAACACCACTGAGAAACATCATACAGTTGGACTGGAAGGACAAGGAAAACCAAAACATACAACCTGAGCTACAACATAATCTTTTAGATCAAAGCATATTCATGTCTTGAAATTACCCACCAAACGTCTAGACCTAAATCTACGTAGGAGTCCTGAAAGGTGGTGTTGCCAGAAACTCTCCTTCCATACGAACTGGGCTTAAACAATGCTGAAAGGAAAACAGGGCTAAAATTGAATTCTCTGAATGTGCAAAGCTAGTAGAGACATACCCTAAGAAATGTACTGCAGCACTGCATCCACTCGGAGAATTTGAATGCAAAGGCATGCAAACCATCAGTTTTTTTTCTTTTACTTCGCAAGTATGCATTACATAGTATTGGTAAATCACATAGAATCCAAAGAAAATTAAATTAAAAAAATACATAAAGTGAAAAAAATCAAAGGGGTTTCCACAATGTTGCAATGCTCTGTATTGGCATTGGTTTTATACTCACATTCTTCTTCTTTGGGGTCCAGTTGTGTGACACTGATGGAGAGTCGGTCCACCCTCTCCTGCAATGAGTTGACCCGGAAAGAGAAGGAGTGGGCTTCATTGAACAGGTCTCCAAAAAGGTCCTCTGCATATTTACCTTAAAAAAATAAAAATAAAAATAACTCACAAGGTAAAAATAAATAAATTTCTTCTTCCAAAGTGTCTAAATAAAACTGTTGGAAACATTTATGTGAAAGATATGAATAGTTATTTAGTGTGCAAAGCAACAGTTTGCTGTCTATGCTGATATCCAACATTGACTCTGTTGTTTAAAGAAATCATTTAGCTTTTGTAGAACATTTTTACTTGAATGTAACTGTCAGTTACGATTGTCGTCAACAGACTCCAGAGACCTTGGTAGAATGCAAAATGTACTGGGCTTCTGTTGGTTAGACAGCTCAAACGCTTTTGTCAAACGCAATCAAAGCAAGCCACACTGCTTTTCTTCTGTCTCCGTCTTTAAGGCTTCAGAGCTTACTCTTACAGAGATTTATTGGAACAAAGTGATGACTGGGTGTCTGTAGTAAAGCAGGCAAACTTCTTATATTTGGAGTTGTGTGATGTAGTATTGGGCAACATAAAAAGGTATAAAGTCGAAATGATATAAATTTAGCTGAAGGTAGAGATTTTGACTGTACCAGCCTACCCATTCGCAAATTTTGATTTAGTCATCAAGTTATCAAGAATGATAAATACTGATGTTCAGTGCTCGTCTTTACACTATATAATGCTAGTTTGAAATGTACTGCTTTCAATTTAAAAGTAAAGAAATCCGCTGAACTTGAAGCATTGCTAATTCAAATATGTGGTAGTTTATTTGGTGCGATATTAAATCTATTAACATGTAACCAGGGAAGCCCACAACTTTGAACTTTGTGTTTTCATATCATTTAGGTTTTTATTTATTTAAATATTGAACTACATATTGGTACATCACATGCTTTAGATTACACTAACTTGCCACTTTATTAGGTACACCTGGCCAACTGCTCGTTACTGTAAATTTCTGATCAACCAATCACATGGCGGCAACTCAATGCATTTAGGCATGTAGACACGGTCAAGACGATCTGCTACAGTTCAAACCGAGCATCAGAATGGGGAAGAAAGGCGATTTAGGTGACTCTTAAAATGGCATTGTTATTGATGCCAGACAGGCTGGTTTGAGTATTTCAGAAACTGCTGATCTACTGGGATTTTCACACAAAACCATCTCTAGGGGTTAACATAAAATGGTCAGAAAAAGGGAAAATATCCAGTGAGCGGTAGTTCTGTGGGCAAAAATGCCTTGTTGTTGCCAGAGGTCAGAGAAGAATGGCCAGACTAGTTGGAGCTGATAGAACACAAACTCAAGCCTTTCCAATCAACTGCCTATGTCCCGAACGGAAATGTTTTCAGGAAAACTGCATGATGCAATGACATTTGCAGGTTAATTTTTTCAAATCTAATCATCGAGTCGTTTAAAAAAACATATTACGGTCTATTGAATTCCTTAAAAATGAGCAGTAGAAGTGTTTATGCAAAGATAAGAATCTGAGTGCGTTTTCAAGCCTTTGTGTCACTGACTGAGGCTGCTGAGCTGACGGATGACGTTGGCGAGGGAGATGTTGGTCACACACTCCAGCTCGTTTTTGATGTTCCTAGGCAATACCGTGTGGCACAGGTGCCTGGGTTCGATGGTGCGCTTAACCAGCGGCATCCTTTTGCTGCAACAACTCTACCTGCAAGAGATAAATGGAAGAGGGAGGTGAGAAAGAGAGGGAGCAAATTTCATTAGCTCATAAAATCCAATTATTGATTTTGCACAATCCCTTAGTGAAAAGTTACACTTACACAAAGCAAGTCTTTTTTTCTCCCAGACATACAGTACCGAAGTAATATAATTAAATTTTGTTACATACTGCTTTCATGAATTAACGTGATCTTTTGCTTTTTTTAAACATAATGCAATTTTGTTTACCTTATCACTGCACTTTACTCAGCAGTGCTAATTACATTTAGCTGCATTACAAGGTTTTCAGAATCAGTTTTAACAGGAAACAGAGGCACAAAACAAAATATCTGTACAGCAATCAAACTACTTGATGCTAGTACTATTGTTATTTAAACAGTCTGAATCAGTACAAAAAGCATGCCATTCTTTCAAGAGGACTTCTAATATTTAAATTATTGGACAAATCACCTTATGTAACAATGTTTCTGCTTTAGATATATCTGTATAGCTAATCCCAGTGATTAATCCATAAGACAACAACTTAAAATGTTTTAAAAAATTATGGAATCCCATCATATAATTGTCGATGTAGCCTATTATTGTCCGGATGCTGACAACGCAGACAGACAACTCAAACTACATTTTTCGCATGCAAAGGTCCAAAGCCTTAGCAACAACAGAAAAAATTATTGGTTTTAAATCATTTACATGATAAATTGTTAAATTCCATCCATACATCCATCCATGATCCTGTCACAGAAGTAACAAGGCAACCAATAAATAAAATACAGCTTTGATTCAGATTGGATAGTCCATTCTTCCCAATCAATGCCACCCCTCCAGCTAACACTGTAGATGCCTACATAGGCAGTGAATCCCCCCGGGAGCACAGCTGACTCCCAAGGTGGCACTCCTTCCAGGACATCAACCAGAGACTCCAGGAAGGTCAACTAATCTGAACTGAACGGTCTCAGTACTGAGGACTTTTTGGGTAGAACCAGTTGTGGTGCCCAACATTACACACTATTTTGTGTGTTTTTTTTATTGACACATGTGCAATATGTTAAAAAATTGGAAACACATCCACTGCAGTGTTTTTACATCTTTTCTACATAATAATTCAGCTAGGTTACAAAACCAGAGGACAAACCAACAGAACAATTTTGACATTCCCCACAGTTGTACAGTGTCTTTTATACAGAAAACGAGTTCAGACAGATGACATCAATACAGGTAATGTGTGGAAGATAGAAAAGCTTTTTTAAGAGGATGTAACAGGCCTGTGAGGGACAGACCCCCGCCCTCAAAATAGATTCTTTAAAAAAATTGCACGATTTCCTCAAATCTTTTTTTTTTTTTTTACATTCAACGTTGAAGTGTAGCTATGATGAAAATTACAAACCTCATCTTTTTAAGTGAAACAACTTTCATCATCGGTGGCTGTCAAATACTTTTTGTCCCACCGTAGACGAAATGTCTGAAGTATGAAACAATGTGACGATGGGAACAGAATGGGGATATTGAGTTGGAAGCAAAGGTTAAAAGAGAGATCAGGACAGGAAAAAAAGCTAAAGATCATCACCAACATGACTCCCCCTGTGACAACAGCAGTTAATTCTGCTAACAACACGGTTTCCCTGTTGTTGGCTCGCATTTAATTAAAGAAGGCCTGTGAAAAGATGTTAGAGCTGAGATGCTCTGATGTAATCTGACTACCTGGCCTCAACATTGATCGCAGATTCGTTAAAGCATTGATTAAGCTTTAATTGAAGTCTGGTGCTTTAAATGCTATTCTGTTGTATTTCTAGTGGTGTTCCCAGCACCAAGTAATAAACATTGTTGTTGACCGCATCCTGAAAAATGTAGGGCAAGAAAAGGCTATTCTCGGAAACTTGGCGGCGATAAACTGTACTGAGGTGAGTCATCCTGGAGGCATCTCAAACAGGGCCCACCAGCGATCAAACGCACCTCTCTTAGCTTGTGTTGAAGCGGTTAGAGTGAAATGTGGAGGAAGTGTTTCACTCATACATAGAAAGCACTGTGTGAAATCTGTCACCTAAAATAGTAACATGCTCCCCACACTATATTTTGAGTAATATGTTCCTCAACGGTCAGTTTATTGCTTACAAATGCATGTACAGACACTCACCAGGTCATCACACTACCACATTTTAGTTGCTAAGATACTAAACATCACTTATATCCAGATGTTGATCAGTCCTACATAAATTTAATAATTTCAATACTTAAAATATAAAATGGGCGTAAAATTACATTTAGACAAAGGCTTCAATACCGATGAAAACAAGATTTGAAACAATTTAATTCTACCATTTCTGTTAATGACCAAGTACACTGTAAACCTGGATTGTTAAATCTACCCATAAAAAAATCCAGGTCATTCGTAGCCTTAATTTTTTTAAAGTAACAAATAAGTAGTTAGTTGGATCGCTGAAGACATAATACAGATATTAAAACAGAACAAAAGTAAATTTACAGTTAACAGTGCAAAGCTTCTGAAAAGGACAATTTTAACTGAGAAAATGTAATTACTTTGGGGTGGGAATCAATAATGACACCAGAGCTTGAACAGCCGAAATTCATTTTAATGAACACATCAACAAAGAGGTCTATCCGATACATGTACAGGCCACTCAAGGTATTAAAAACAGCCCGCCAAGCCCCTTAGGAAATCCGGTAAGACTAGTTGTTGAGTGTTAAAAGTAAATTTGATATTAATTTGATTAGATAAATGCAATAGGTTATATGAGCTCAAGCAGATAATTACAATAAAATAGCGGTATTAAAAAGTACAATTTACTAAGAATTCATAATTATTGCAAAGAAATGGCAGATGTTGAAGTTATATGAACTTAAAGGGCCTATATCATGCAAAATTACGTTTTTGGAGTTTTCAACCAAATGGTAGTGCGATTTTCTCATTAAAAACCCCACCAGAGTGGTCTTTGGCTTAATTCCCGCATGTCTGAGTAATCCTGCTGAATTCTGCCCTCTGAGCAGGTGCCCCTCCCTCTCCTAGAAATCGACTGAAGGTTCAATTAGTGATATCACTGGTTGAAAGTTGAGTGCTAGAGGTGCAGAGCAGCTTACCCCTAGTAGATTTTAAAACACACCCTCGTCCTTCTCACAGCTAATGGCTGCTTCAGTTTTTGGCAGCTTAAAACACTTTTTTATTGAAATTTTTTACTTTCTGTGAAAAAGGCCTGTTTGGTTGTATGGATTACAGGATTTAATCTACATTCCTAAAGAACAGCAGCTGGATCAAAGAACAAATACGCCTGATGGACAGAGAAGTAAGTGGCTACCTGCTAATGCTAATGTCTGAGCCCTTAATATAACAGTTTCATTGTGGTACTCAGTGCTTTTCAAATTATTCGTGAGAATACTTTTTGTGATGAAGTTTAGCACTGTTTGTTTCAGTTTGATCTGCTCCCGGCTCTGCAGTACAGTGGAGCGGAGTGTAGCATTGGGGTGTAGGAGGCGGATTTATAGCCAAATGAGCCGTTTCACTTCATGGTCTAACATTGACTACAGGATACAAGTTAAATTTCAGGACAAATTAATACTGTATGACACCAACGGTAACATTTGATCATATATATGTCTATCTCAGAACTTGAAAGCTGTGAAATGGCATGATACTTTAAAAACAAAATTACAACAAAAAAAGTCATAAAATAGCTCGGGTTAGAGTGTTTAGAATGCTGGGTCAGTCTTTCTATAGATAAATTCAATATTAATACACATCCCTATGTGTGTGTTTATTTAAGCAATATCACACGAGAGGGAGTACTGTTGTGCAGAATAGCAGCAGTAGTGTGATATGGTCGTAGGTACGAGGCCGCAGTGTGATATTGCTTTTATACACCAGTTCTACAAGCACATTTTATTATTTAGAAATAGCAACAGCACATTATGATCTGATTGTTTATTAAATAATTTATTTAGCTCCGCCAACACAAATAGTTCCAACTGAAAGGGTAAAAAGGCTGATGCCATGCAACAAAAACATTTCAAATACAAACATTAGAACTTCTGTATGGTTGAGTGATACTGTTTGTAAAAAGTCCCAGTGCTGTTGTACTCCAATATCAGCACTCTTGGAAAGTTTCTTGTCCAATCAGATTACTTGGTCTGAACTATCTGTTATATATCTAAAAAGATAAAAACAACACCTCATATTATCTACAGAAATTCAAGAATAGATGAGAAACAAACTTATTGAGTTTCATCAGGAAAGGGCTATAAAGCCTTTTCTAAGGCTTTACTAGTCCAGAGAACCCTAATGAGGAAGACTGCAAACCTGACAACGTGTTTTCTCCATTATCCAAAAACATTGAGCAGTGGTAAACCTTAGCAGGAGTAGCCGGGCAACATATTTTGTAAACTTTTTAGAAGGTGGGTGTCCCATTATAGGACATTATAAGAAAAACAAAGGTCTACAAATAACCTTCAAAATAATCAAAATAAAGTCCTTTAAAACATCTTTTTCTCAGACTTTCTTATTTTCATATTGTTAAACCTTTGCAAAGATGGAAACTCAAACAAAATCATTCAGTACTAACTATTTGTTTATCCCAGCTGGGCCTGCACATTTGACAGTTTACAAATTTGTACTTAACCTCTGTTATTATCCACCAACCTTGAGGCTTTTCTCCCATCTGTTCTCTTGGTAAAGTAAACCTTTCTCCTACATACTGGGCCATATTCATAGAAAACTAGGCTTATGTTTAACTGCTGTCAAGAAACTGTTACAAAGGGGTTGCATGGTGATTATTACGCTAAGAACTTATCAGCAGTAGCTGAAAATGATAAGCAAATGCATGATACAACAAAAGGAAAAACACGAAGAAATAGGTCTAAAGGTAATTTCTTTCCTAAATGTGTGTTTGTCAAAGTACAGAGCTCATCACATGTGAGTAACATTTGTTGTACCGTCATCTGTTGGTACATCATGAAGAACTGATTTCAACTTTTTCAATGGAGCGCAGATGTTCGATGTGCAATGAACAACCGCATGATACATTTACAGAACCGCTGCCCACCGAGACTTCCGAACCAAGGTTTGACATGATGGCATGTGACAGCTGTATTCTCATGGGAAAAATTAGATAATTTCTTATTGATTTACCTCTGGAAATTACTTACATAGAATCACAGACGTGACAGATAGAGGACAACATTTTTTAGACAGCAAGAGCTTTACAAAACAAACGCATGTAGACTTATAAAAGTGATTTAAAAATAACCTCATGCATAAAGCTGGATTGGTGCTAAAACAATAAAAAAAACTGTTACAGGGTTTTCTCCACAGTAATGAACATAAGATAGAAAACTGTTCCAGATAAAAAAAAAGAGATGTATTTTGAAAATCATACACTTAATGAGGGGCCTGTGGCTCGCTAGGTACTTGGAGGGTTGTAGGTTAAATACCAGCTTCTGCTTGTCACTAGATGTTCCCCTGGGCAAGGCACTTAACTGCAAGCTACCAATCTGTGAAATTAGTGTATAAATGCATGGATGTGCTTGTGAGTGAATGGAAGAATGTGGCTCCAGTGTAAAGCGCTTTGAGTTGGAAGTAAGACTAGAAAAGCGCTATACAAGTTTAGTTCATTTATTTTAAGTTTTACTTTCCACCTACTGGATTAAAGCTACAGAGCACTCTATTCAGCTTTTATAGATTTCAATGTGCAAGTAAAACAGAAAAAAGAGACCATCTTAAGCTTCTGCATTAGAGTTGAATAATTGGTATTCATAAATTATTCAACGTAACCAAGATTTCCTGTCTTATTTAATTTTTCTTCCTCATTTAACGTGTGGGCCAGCCCGTAGCTGCTTTCTTTTCTGCACACCCCTTGCTGTTCTGTTACTACTTTATGGCCCATTCATCTTTTGTGGTGCTTCCCACTGTCACCAATCGCCATGGTAACGGCTGCAGTGGCATGTCATTGGTCACTTTATATCGTCCCAAAAGACACATTGGCAAAAATGAGGGAGTTTTTTAGGGAGGGGAAAAGGAAAGAGTTGCAAGTATAGGAAAAAAAAGAGTGAGCTAAGCTTGGAGTCAAAAGTCAGAACTGAAATGGTGATTGGAATTAATACAATAGTTTACAATAATAATAGACAGTTCAGAGATTGCTTGTATATTGTGTGTAAACACGAAGCAGGGCGGCAGACGGCACGTGCCAATGGAGAGCAGGGAGGCCTCAAGTGGTGCAAACCATTGCACACAGGACAATATGTCCTGTTAGAGGCTTTAATTAATCCTAATAGAGTATTTATTTACTCACAATGCAACTGCAAATCATGTAGTATGGTGGCGGATAAGAGTCTTTTATCAAGGTGGCTTGGCTGACACACAAGACTTATCAGTTGTTTGTTTTTTTGTTTGTAGGGATATAAAAAACAACAAACAAGAACATTTGAATATTACGGGTATTACAAAAGTACAAAGAAATATATAAATAAACTGTATTGAAATTCACCTTTCCAACACTTACAACAGTTTTTAACTTCAACTTTGCATCATTTGCGGGCTCAGAGAAAATGGTTAAACAACAACAAAAAACATTATGCAGAAAAAAGAAATAATGGATGTGTAAATCGTTTACTTTGTAAAATGGGTACATTAGATGATTCAGTATTTGTAATCTAAAATATAGCTGTATCTGACTGAATCACAATTAAACTGAATCTAATGTGAGGCACATATAAAATGTCTGATTCTGACTACAAGGTCACAAATTGAATGGAAGGCTGTTGTAATGTGCATTACATGGGTGTTTGGCTAAGTTTAGGCCAATTCCAGACTTTGTGGGGGGTTGAGTCCCGATCAGGTCAAGTATAGAATATTTGTGACAAAATCTGAAGTAATTTAGGGACAAGTCCGAGCCAGTTCTTTTTAGGGGAAAGTCTGATACATGTCTTACAATTTTGGAGCCAAAGCAAAGTATTTTGTACAAAAACAAGTCAAGTCTCAAGACTCTTGCATTAAGATGTGAGTCAACAATCAGGCTTTTCTAGACTAAATCTATTTGATACAAAAAATATCATTGGAAACTTTAGTTAAAACAGTCAAGGCAGAAAATTATGATAAAAATGTACTAAATGCTTTTCAGCCAGTGTTCGTTAAAAATTTATTATTTTGTCCTACTTATACATATAATTTACCAAGACATTTGTTTATTTCACTTTTCCCTATCTCCACAGATCAGTACGACTGTGTGCTCTAGCTTGCAGTAATGTGTGTGGTACAAAATAAAATATATTTGTCCATCTTTCATTGTTCACATTAGACACAACTGTAACATTCACTGTGAAATAAAAAACAACATATACAGACGTGGACAAAATTGTTGGTAACCTTTATTAAATCAAAGAAAAACTCATAATGGTCACAGAAATAACTTTAATCTGACAAAAGTAATAATAAATAAAAATTATATAAATGTTGACCAATGAAAGTCAGACATTTCTTTTCATCCATGCTTCAACGGAATTATTTAAAAAATAAATGCATGAAACAGGCCTGGACAAAAATGATGGTAACCCTAGAAAAGAATGAAAATAATGTGACCAAAGGGACATGTTAATCCAAGGTATGTCCACTAATCAGCATCCCAGGTGTCTACAATCCTGTAATCACTCAGTGGGCCTATATATAGGACTCCAGGTAGTCACTGTGTTGTTTGGTGACGTGGTGTGTACCACACTCAATATAAACCAGAGGAAGCAAAGGAAAGAGTTGTCTCAGGAGATGAGAAAGAAAATCATAGACAAGCATGTTAACTGTAAAGGCTATAAGACCATCTCCAAGCAAGCTAGATGTTTCTGTGACTACAGCTGCACATGTCATTCAGTAATGTACGATCCATGGGACTGTAGCCAACCTCCCTGGACGTGGCTGCAGGAGGAAAATTGATGACAGATCAAAGAGACGGATAATCCAAATGGTAACAAAAGAGCCTAGAAAGACTTCAAAATAGATCCAAGCTGAACTTTATGCTCAAGGAACATCAGTGTCAGATCGGAACATCCTTCGCTGTTTGAGCCAAAGAGGGCTACATGGGAGACAAACAAGGAAAGGACAAATCATAAAAAAAACAGACTGGAGTATGCCAAACTACATGCTGACAAGCCACAAAGCTTCTGGGAGAATGTCCTGTGGACAGATGAGACAAAAATTTAACTTTTTGCCAAGGCACATCAGCTCTATGTTCACAGACGGAAAAATGAAGCATATCTAGAAAAGAACACGGTCCCTACTGTGAAACATGGGGGAGGCTCGGTTATGTTCTGGGGCTGATTTGCTGCATCTGACACAGGGTGTCTTGAATCTGTGCAGGGTACAATGAAATCTCAAGACTATCAGGGGATTCTAGAGAGAAATGTGCTGGCCAGTGTCAGAAAGCATGGTCTCAGTCGCAGGTCACGGGTCTTACAACAGGAAAATGACCCAAAACACACAGCTAAAAACACCCAAGAAGGGCTAAGAGGAAAACACTGGCCTTCTATGAGCCCTGATCTCAATCCTATTGAGCATCTTTGGAAGGAGCTGAAACGTGCTGTCTGGAAAAGGCGCCCTTCAAACCGGAAACAACTAGAACAGTTTGCTCATGAGGAGTGGGCCAAAATACCTGCTGAGAGGTGCAGAAGTCTTATTGACAGTTACAGGAATCATTTGATTGCAGTGATTGCCTCAAAAGGTTGTGCAACCAAATATTAAGTTGTGGGTACCATCATTTTTGTCCAGGCCTGTTTCATGCATTTATTTTTTAAATAATTCCGTTGAAGCATGGATGAAAAGCAATGTCTGACTTTCATTGGTCAACATTTATATAATTTTTATTTATTATTACTTTTGTCAGATTAAAGTTATTTCTGTGACCATTATGAGTTTTTCTTTGATTTAATGAAGGGTACCAACAATTTTGTCCACGTCTGTATAAATAAAATAACAAACTCAGTCGTTTTGGGGGCAAAGATGAACATGGTGCTTTTTCAGACTGTTGAAAGCTCTTTCCATAGTCTAATGTATATAGTATGCTGTATAAGCTCTGCAAAAGCAGCTCTAAAAAACGATGTCTGTGGCTAAAAAGGGTCAACAGTTCTAGCAAAAACCCTACCTGTGCATCAAAAGCCATATATTATGTAGCAGACGCTCTGTGCATGTTGCCTCAAAGATTAAAAATAAAAAGGAAAAAGGGAAAATAAAATCATAATGACACATCTGCGCTGCTAAAATCTGTTGTGATCTCTGGCTGTAATTCTAACATCTCTCACCTTGGAATAATGGTCCCTCACCATTTGTCAAACTGTCCCAAACATTGTAAGCTTTCTTCTGGGATTTTGGAAACTTAAAGGGGTATTATTTTTTTTTTCAACCTGGATCTTATTTTTAGTAATTTTTTTGTTTTCTTACTCAGTGTGATAATTTTGGAGCCAGTCGGAGCCGTTCAGAAGTATTTATATCCACTTCCTCCATCAGCGGACATCCGTACGTGAGTGCAAGGGGCAGCCCACATTCTGCTTGTAATGAGGTTTAATCTGCCCCAAATGCCTTAATTTTACAATGTTCATTATCCACTTGGACTTACAAACACCCCAGAAATGCTTCTGTATTTTTTTTCCTGGCCAATTTGGACGTAATACACATTTACGCCACCACAGGACTGTAAAGCCTGGCAAACTGGCAGCGGAAAAACACAGACTGGCAGTCCTGCTTCGGTGTAATTGTGTATTCTCCCTTAGAAATAGGGTGAGAATATATCCAGGTACAGCTGCATCTCCTCCATTTCAGGGGGCCAGTTAAGGTGGCTCAGGCAACTGCTTAGGATGCCTCCTGGACCCCTGAGCTGTTCCGAACACATCCCACCAAGAGGAGACGCGGAGGAACACCCAGGAGACTCTGAAGGGAGTTTCTCGACTGGCCTGAGAATGCCTTGGATTCCCCTGGAAGAGCCAACCTGAGTGGTTGGATGGATGGATGGAAACTTCACACCCCACAAACACATACTCAAATATCAACCCTAATTCCACACCACCAACTCCCAAACCACCAGTGACAACAGACCATACTTGCAGAGCATATTATAGCAAAAATGCATGTGTCTTTCTGCCAATTAAAAATTTGTACCAGCTGACACCCCTTAGGGGGGGGGGGGTGATGACACCTAGCCAACTCTCACCAGTGTAGTGCCATTAAAATGCATGTACAGACACATCATCCTCCTCACACAAACAAACACAAACAGAGCCTACACTAAACAAAAAATATACCTGCAGCACTGTTGATGTCAGGTGGGTCTGAGACAGCTATGCTAACTAGGTTTGCTGTTTGGGGGGAACTCGTGTCAAGGCATATCAGGGTACATAAACATTATACCAAAATGGTGCCCACAGCTGTTAGTGCCACTATAGAGAATAATCTTACTGCTTTGTTTAAAAGGAAGAGAACCCATAAAACCAGCGCTGTCTCCTTTTTACCAACTACTCACAAAGACCAACCAAGAGCCTAAATATTTCTATCAGTAGAGTGAAAGAAGTCACTGTGACTCAACACTATGACTTGCCTACTGACTTTTCTTTATATTAGTAATGAAGCATACAATGTCAGAGTGGTGGGACACAACCCACAATGCATTTTGTAAAGAGATTGGATCAGTTTAAATATTCAATTTGGCAATCAGGATTAGTCCCACAGTAGATGAACTAGCCCAACTAAATATTCATGGGCATCTGTGTGGCAACATCAATGAGTAAAGTGTCTGATGAACAAACACACTCACAGAGGTTTATCTGCTGAGCACATAGAAACCCACCAGTATGAATAATGAAAGCATGCTGCTCAATAATAAATGTCTGCATGCTTGCACTGTGCAGCTGCACTTGTTTGGCCTGTGAGGGATATTCTATCACACCAACTCCCTTGGTGTTCGTACAGAGGTGAAAGACAAAAATTTAACATGGCTGAAAAAACAAACAAAAAGTCCCTTTGTCAAAAATAAAACTAAATCTAAAGACAAGGAGAGAGTTATGAGCCCAAGGTGCTTCAATCAGAAACCAAGGTGGATAATGTAAAATCTTGATGACTTTAATGGTTCCCATCAAAGTTTTAAGACCTAATAAATATTGCAGAAATGAAAACCTGGATTAATAAATTATGACTGCTTGTGCAGTGAGCAAACTGCACTCACTGCTGATCAAATGATTTTACAGCTAAATTAAATTGATTCAAATTTCTGTAATAAAAAAGTAAAGGTGTGACATCCAGTTCACAGGTTACTGGGTTCATGAGAATGGTATAATCCAGATGCATATCTCCTACATTCACTACCTAAAACCTTGAGGACTTTTGTCACTTTTTATCGCAAATCTCTGACTTCAAATTCTTAATAAAGATTTTTTTCTTATTTAAGTTTTAACATTGCAATTTATGCCTTTGAACGTCTTTTTTTCTTACAAATGTAATTTTTTTCAGAATCAAAGTATAGTTTTTGGCCGAAATTTCCACTCAGTGTTTGATTTTTTAAATTTATTTCTTTAAGGAACAATGGCCCTAATACTCTTTTGCATTTCTTGATTAAAACAAAAACAACTTTGAAATTCTTCCTTTTTATTTTTTGAAAAAAAAATGTAAATTTAAAATTGTGGTTAAATAAATGTGAAGTGTAGAAATAATTTATAATAATAATAATTTTATAATAAAGAGGTCCAATGAACTAAAACCAACATTGCACATTGTGCTCAAGTGGTATTAAGAAGCTGGTTGTCAACTTTGTGAATCAACCCAGAGCTACTGACCCTGAACATTTGTGCATTAGTTTAAAACAATTGGACAGAAGACCAATCAGCATGAAGAAGCAAGGAAAAAATATCATTGGTTCGAACTCAAAAGCAGTTTATTCGCATCTTAATATTCTTGGAAAAAATCCAGCCACATGAATAAAGTTTTTATTTAACATCATATTTCTATTACAACCCCGACTCTAAGTTCTCCTACCACCAAATAGTCACCAAAGAAAAATTTGACCAAGAAAAAACTGCTATGCTTCGTAAGCCACTTAGTTTTCATTGATACGTTTTTCATACATGGCATTGATTTTGATAAACAATTAGGTTGGGACTCAATATCTGCAAATGCCCATTTTTAATTACTTTGTATCATGAACAAAAAATGTTGTTCAGGACAATTTCTAAATTAGGTTAAAAACAGGGATTTCTAGGTCAAGATTTTGTTGTCTCAGATACTAAGCAGGGTAATTTAAGAATGTTTGCATATATCCAATTACATGATTATCAGGAGAAGAAGAAGACTAATTGCCAACTGGTGTGTTGTTAGATGTAGAGGTTTTGAAGCCAGAGCTTAGCATCAGTCAGATGCTGCACATTGAGGGACTTAACCTTGGCAGACAATTGAGGGGTTTGATATTTGGGGAAGAGGAACAAGAAGTGAAACACACTGAATTTGCTGGATGAAATGGACCAATTAGACAGAGCCCAGGGCAGCTGTGCAAATTTCTCACGGGGTGTCTCTTTAAATTTGAGCACACTCTTGCTTTAGCTGTGGATCTGTGCATGAGTGGTGGTTGTGGAAAGTAAAACTGTAACAGAGGAGAGCACTGATGGTCAATCAAGGTGTCCTTGCTGTGAGGATGCCTAAGGCCAAGCCGGATGGTATGGAAGAGCAAGTCTGAGCAGTGGGATGAAGCCAAGTGACAGTCTAGACAGGTCTGATCCAGTTGAGCTCAGTAAATAGGATGTACATAGAGTAAACTCCATATCTTGTGCTTTAAAATCTTCTAGGCACATGTTAAGGGAAATCATTAGATCAGCTGCATATACATCACATGTAGGATAAGAGGGGAACATTTAATTGCAAATTGTAAGAAAGTCATATTTCCCACAAATCTAAATAAAAAATTCAGATATTTTTCTCAAACTAATGATTTTTTTCCCATTGCAATACTCCTGCGTTCTTTAGGTGGTATCAACGCAGTAGGCTTAAAAGCAACATGGCAACTTAATGACTGTAATACATTTGCACACCTGGGGGTCAAAGGTTCGGTCGCAAGCTTCAGTCAACTTTGGTCTTATGACCTTTTATTACCTTCACTCCAGCTCAAATGTTTTTATACGCTTCCCAGTTCTAATAGCTACAATTAAAAATCCCACTGCATAGATAAGACTATATATATATATATATATATATATATATACTTACATTCTCTGAATGTTAAACTGAAGAAAAATCCTTTGTAGAGAAGTAGACACATAATGAGACTTAATGCATGTCTTTTTACCCGAATAAGTAAGAATTGCCAATTTAAAATCTTCAGTCGTTAGTCTGACAGTCTGACATGCAGAATTGTGGTCCATTCAGTGTTTTGCAATTGTGATTCTTAAATTGTGGCAGAAAGTTCATACAGGCGTCTGTTCAATTCAGAGTACCCTGTTTGGATGGAGACTGAGTGCTGTGAATTTTTTGTAAAAAAAATAAATAAAAATAAAGTCACAGGGGAGTCAAACTTGACTTCCTCCACACACACAAATTGTCCAAACGTGTCTCGTCTCTGACGAGGGCAGAAAGGCTGACAATCATGCACAGTGAAAATAAACTTCTTGGTCATTTTTTCCCCCTTCACTCATCACTTTACAGAGCTTCGATCAACAACTGAATGGAATTAAACCCAAATTCACGAGGTCAAACTATTATTTCTGGCGTATTCTCCTTTTTATCAGTTTGTGCATGTCAAGGTCCAATCATTCATTCAGTGTTAAGTGGGACCGAAGTGTTATAAAAAAAAGACTAAAATGGCCTCGAAATGAAAGAGAATGATATCCATGCCAGCTGCCCCCTCTAGTTTGACACAGTTTTATGTTATGTGTCACAGTTAAACTTTTCTGTTTCTTATCACTTCTTCAGAGTACAAAGGTACCAGAGTCATCCTTGCATCGTCAAACACAATAATCACTGGCCTACTACTAAGAGTGCTCCAAAGCTGCTTTCAGAAAAAAACTTCCAGGCAGCACTTTCACTGCCATTTGGCAGTCTCTGTGTGTTTTCTTAAAGGACTCAGACGGTAAGGGAGAAGCAAGGAGTTGGTAAGAAGTCAACCCGCTGCTGTTACATCTGAGACAATAGAGCGATTTTCTAACAGTGGCATAATGGTTAACCTACGTAAACCGGCTTATTGGCTCGAGTGTATTATGTAGTGAAGACAAGTGGTCCATGCAACCATTGTCCAGGGGAATTTAAGACGAAAACATGCAGCAGATGCCACAGTGTCTCATTTCATGCTTGCCAGTTCTCGCCAAGAAAACACAAACAACCGGTTGCATTAAAGTGCGTTGGCACAGCACAGCTGACTGGTTCTTCAGCTTTAGGTAGCTTTTCCTTCAATGAAATCAAAACAGAACTGAAAGGTCAAGTTATCAGTATATCAGAATATCAGAAAAGTCACGTTAGACTTTAAAGAAAACTTGAGTCAGACAAAAAAGCTTGATTCATTCATCTCTACTCAAGATCAGTTTCCCATTAATAGAAGGTCAGAAACATTTTGAGTACATCATCACCTGCAAAAGCATCTCAGATTTTGAATATATATGTATAGATATAAAATAAGAGTTTTTTTACATCAACGAAAACAATGGAGACTGTTGGCAAATAGCATGGTGATTCTTACCAATACCTTGGTGTCAGTACTTAAGAGTAGTGATTTGTGAGGCTCATGGATGAGTCCTAGCCTAGAGATCGTTCACTGTACTTAGCTGAACAGTACGGTAAAAGAGCAATATGCATGGATTTGCAGCAAACCATAATTAGATAGAGAAAAGAGATTAAGAAGATATAGTGAACACAATGAAAGTAACATCATTCAGGTGAAAGACCAGCATTTGATAAAATGATCGGACATGAGAAATATGTTGAGTGTATATTTACTCACTGATTATAATCATCTAAGAGGGCAATTCTACGAACAAATTAAAGTTTCATTACAGCATCATAACCTAAAAATGTATTACTTTCACAAAAATAAACACACACGCAATGTATACCAAAAGCTCAACAAATAAATGCAGGAATGTTAATAAAAGCAGTCAAACCTATACTATCTTAGAACAAAACCACACATGGGAATTCATAAGTAACACATAACAGATTTTATTTTAAAAAACTTGGTGTGGATTAAACTAAAATATGTTGTTTTTAATAAACCAGCAGAGCATTCTTTTTTATCTTACGCCTAATATATGCCCCATTTGGGAATATGCATTTTTTAAGCTCTTGGCAATAGCATTTCTGGTTGTTCTGCAGCCTCTATACTCCTGGTTACCCTCCAATGAACTCACTATCGTAGTGTTGCATTCATAAAAAAAGAAAAACAAAAGCAAACATCTGGCAGATTCTCCGCAAAGACATACCTCTAAATGCAGATGGGCAGTCATCATTAACTTTTCGAACAATCAGAATTGAATGTGCAGCCCCAGTGTGCAAAAAGAACACATGAAGATGGGGAAATGGAACATGGAAAAGCAGAAAGAGTTGAGCAGGAAGAACAACAGAAAATGATAAACAGTGGACTATAATCGACTGCAGTCCCAGAAGTGTGAGCAGGTCTCTCTGTCGGTACTCATCTGTCCTCCTGAGGCTCCACCAAGCCAATAAATTCTCACCCCAGCATTAATATTTTGTGGGACACAAAATAAAAATGAAAAATGGTGTCCTACTTTTTTTTTGTCATCACAAACATCTGGCTTTTCAACAGGGCTGTGAACAAGCCTGACATCAACCTAGCAGTTCAGGCTTAAAACTCTAGTCAAACCCTGATTTAATTTCAAATGTCAGCTTTTGGATTTGTTCAATGCAGCTAAGCCAGGAGACTCTGACACATAAGACTGTAACAGCTGAAAACAAAAAATACTCCAGTAATAAGTTTTTAAAAGCTGAAGTCACTAATAACAGAGTTCAGTAGGCTACACGAGAATGCAAATGGTAATGGCTGAGGTAATCAGTGAAATGCCTAACCAGGGTGAAACAACATTCTTTTTTTTCCTCTGTAGCAAAAAAAGGTGAAAGCATTTAATGCTTTTTAACAGGCTAGCAAGATGTCAGGAAGACATTTTAATGTAGGTAAATGCTGCAGGGATGACATGACGTGCAATATAAATTATATGCCTAAATATTAGGGATGCAACGGGACAGGGTAAAGTACCGGACCGTTCGGTACGCCCTGCACGGGACAATCTGTCCTCCTGTAACGCGGGACTTCGGTACTGCCATTGATTTTGTGTTGGTAGTTACTGCCGGCCCGACGTTACTAAACTGCGCCGCGCTCCCAGACACAGGTGCAACAACCAGGTCGCTGTTTCCCGCTCTGTTTCCCGCTCTAGCAGCTGGTTGGCATAGAGACACGTCCTCCTCTCCGCAATGTGCGCATCACTGTGACATTCTGCTTTTGTTCCAAAAAAAAAAAAACATATATATGTTTTGGGATCAAAAAAAGCTGTCTCTTTCTGCACAAAACATGTACTGAACTGTACCGCGGACCGTGGCCCAAGTACCGAGGTACAGACCATACCGTGGGCTACCTGTACCGTTGCACCCCTACTAAATATACAGAGTTAATATCTTTTTGCTTTGGGATGACTGCAAATGCAGACTTCAGATAACAAGCATTCTAACGGCAGACTGGAAAACAAATAAAATTTTAAAAATTTCATTTCAGTAATGTTTTACCAGTGGCAAAAAAAATGCATTTGTCCACAGCTGCTGCTATTAAAACTACTTTGCCGTGTAGAAATGCGGTTTCTTATCGACCTCACCAGAAGATCTTGAAAACTGTTTCACCAGCGTTACACAAGAAGTCCCACCAAATGAATTTACCTGTATTTTAAGCATTAGTGCATGGTATAATTGCTAATATTTATTACAGTCCAAGCAGATCTTTGCTTGGATACTTTGACATTGATATGGTGTAACCTGATGTTGCCATGATGATAAATTTGCAACCCTACCACATACTTACTTTCCACAGACTGCCACATAAATCAATGTATTGCATTATTCCCACTACGACCCCATGTCATTTCAATTAGCTGCATCTATTCAAACTTTGCTCAGTGATGGACTGCTCGGCCATTACGAAGGCAGCAGTATTTAGTTTCGTAAAAAAAAAAAAAAAAAAAAAAGCATATAGTAGCGAGTGGGTAGGTCAGGGGGACGTGAGTTCACAGTCAGATCTCTCAAGGCTGCTACCCTCCGACCTCCGAGGCAATGAATCACAGTTACTCATCCACCATCTTGAGCTCGGGTCAACGGGAAAAAAGATGCAGCGGGATACGTGTGATGTCACATGCATGATATGCAAACATTCACACATGAGCGAAGACGCACACGGGCGCCCCCCCATAAGAGACGACGGCAATAGGAGAGGTCAGAATCGGATTCCAGGCGTATTGTGGATGTATGTCAGAGAACTATTGCGTTATCCCTTTCTTACATAACTCACCCTTACTGTGGGGATGTGCTTCTAAATGAAAGACAGTTATGTAAGTAACTGTTGCATCTCTGAGCATTTCCTATAACTTGTCATGATGGACACAGTGTTAATCGCCCCTTATTTGATGAAAACATTAAAAAGTAACATTAAAAGTAAAACGCCTTCCCTCCACCCACCTTTCCACTATCAATCGTGTCTTTCCAGTACGAAAAGTCTGACCTTCATGAGACCACAGTTGAAACTGAATCATAAAGTTGAATCATTAGCAAAAGGACAGGACACCCAAAAGTAGCTGGTGAATACAGTAGATTTTCTTGCTGAGGATTTAAGTGAGTTTGTCGTTTCCTGCTAACCATCAAAGGAGAAAGAGGAAGCCTCTGCTTGGCTTTTGTCCAACACAAATCAGACGAGCCCCGTACTTGGGGTGTCATACAAAATCCAAAGCATAGCTGGGTTTCTTGCTGTGAACTGCAAATGAACAGCCAAACATTGGCTCCTAATTGAAGACGGTAGTTGCCTGAGTGCACAGGCAGTCCTGCTGTGAAACAGTGGACAAACACAATGGGACACTAAGAGACTACATCCTTTCCTGCTCCTCTTCACTTTTCTCACCACTTTACTATGTGAAGTGGCAGGATTATTTGCTTTGTTTAAAGGCTGTTTGCCCCAATATTTGGCTGCTTTAATTTGCAATTGGCAAACATGTTGAAGAGAGGGAGTTAAGTGCAGCAACAACCTTAAAGCGTTTAGAAGCAAAGTAAACTCTATAGTAGATGTTGTACCAGAAATAAAAGCGCTTTCTACTTCAATCTTGTATCGAATTCTTCAACTGGGTTTTTTTCCCTCAAAACATCGTCCTTGCAATCTCTTCTACTGTAACGAAACACAAGAACAAGAGCACAGAAGAAAATAGTGCTAATGACAAAAACAAAAGAAAAACTCAGTCGGTAATTAAATAAAGATATAAAAAGAGCCTGCAAAAAGAAGGGCTTTAGAAAGCAGATTTACATTAATACATTGTATTAGAAAGACAAGCCCTTGAACTTGTATTTATTCATTTGTCAAAGAAATGTGGAATGTGTAAAAGACGACAACAAGCCAAGCAGAGCTGTGTAAATTCGAATAACATTTCAGCAGGCCACAAGGAATTTTGCCCAGAAATGTAATGTATACGTTAACGTTATGTTGTTGTTTTTAGTTCATATTAATTTACTGAGGATGTCAAGTGTTCTCGGAATTTTGATCTTGGTTGAAAAAATTCTATTTTTGAGGAAAATGCAATATGAACAAGTTATATACAGCACAAATTTTAAGACCCAGATAGCAAAATTAAAGACTTTTTAACGTCTTTTTAAGGTATTATTTTCAAATGCAGAAATTCAATTTTAAGGTTTTTTTTAGACCCTGTTGGAACCCTGTTTATTGCCTTTAGTGCTTAGTTTTTTTCATGGAAATTAATATAATTATTGTGCGCTAAGAGTCTGAAAGTAGACACTAAATAGGGAATTCAGTGGAATAAGGGCATACAGTCTGGAAATACAAATATATATTCCATGCTTTTATTTTCCCTTTTCCAGATGCATTCAGCCCTGAAATCAACTTTCAGGCTTTTCCACACCATCTAAGAATCCTTCAATCTTCCAAAGTACGTGATCAATTAGTGCATTTGTCAACATGTTCCTGTATGAATTCCAGTAATCTTGTACCCCACAGACCAGCAGTAGTTCGTAATCAGCAGCAGCGATGTTCACCTATACCTCACGCTGACCCTGTCAACACCTTTGCGAAGCATGACAAGAGACCGCAGTGACCATGGCTCACAAGAGATTTGGGAAGGAGAACTGGAAAACAAGACAATGCAAACAGAGAAAGAAGAGAGTCGATATACAGGAACATAATCCAGTCCATTTTTTTTACCATGCTGCTGGAGCTCAATGTTTTGCCTAAGTTTGAATATTCAAATCGATTCTCGGCACAAAGAAGCTCTGAAAGCATGTCAAAATAAAGTCAGCAAGCAGCAGTTACACATAACAAACAAACTAGAAAATGGAACCACTTGGAGGGGGGGGGGGGGGGGGGGGGGGGCAAGGAGACCACTCTAAAACTCAAACAACATCCAAATACAGAATCTGAGACACGCCTATGACAGCTGAAAGGCTCCGTGTATTTTAGTCATCCATGGAGCAAATCAATGCTGTATTGTCTCCAGAAAGGCATCAGACTACATTTACCTGAGTGTACACATGACACCAGGGGAGTGGCTTCAACAACCTGTAGTCTACTTTATTGTGTAGCTCACTTTGCCTTCCATCTGACAGTTTTGGCCCAGTTAGTCACAGGACAGAGGCGCTCAGCCTCCCAAATTACTACCAGTCACAGAATGACAATGAGCGAGGGACGAGGTATTCAGTTTGCCCCATGCAGTCATGAGCTTCTTCAAGATGAAGAGTAAGACTTCTTAAAAATATATACGCCAACTCAGCATAATTTTTATCAAATCCGTAGTTCTATTTTTTAAATGTTACTTTTTGTCATAAGCTGTTAAAAAAAAAAACGTTAAATTTGCAGTCTAAAAAAAAGAAGGGAACATATTCTTTAAAGCTTTTCCTTCCCTTTCCCCAAGCTGCAACTGGCAGATATGAAATCCAGCTAAAGGAAGAAAAATAATTTCCATAACTCAATTGAACCTCCAGTGAGGCTTTGAATGACTGACCCTTTGGAAGCATCTGTGGTCCAGCTTGTTAACATCTAAAAAGAGCATGGATCTACTGCACATGTTGGCAAAAATAGGTGAAACAGAACAATCAAACAAAATACAGCGTCAATAAGATATTTTCAGCTAAAAACAAAAGGAGAAGAGACAGATATTGATGATGGGGTATGAGGGGTTATACACTGCTGAGAGGTCGCTCTGATCCCATTTGAGACATTTTGTCTTTTAGCCACGTTTGAAAGAGACAGAGACAGTCAAGCAATTCCTTTTTAGAGATACCCTGTCAACTCATTTGAAGAGCCTGTCAGCACCCTCTCTTCCTCTGAGCGAGAACTTGAAACAGAGAGGATAAAGAGACAAACTGGCTACTGTACAAGACGTGAGAAAAAGATAAAGCTGACTACAAGGCTGCAGAGAAAATGACAATTTTTCGCTAAACCAAACAGCTATACGCATTAAAAGCAAAGATTCTGATGGTGAATTATGCCAGTAAAAAAGTGGATGACGCTTACATTTTCTATTTCTCCCTATTATACAACTACCCTAGATTTTTTTTTATACTTTAAGTAAATTCTAAAATGTCTTAATAAAAGTGGAAAAAGGCAAGATATTAGGTTTTAAAAAGATTTAAAAGGTGTATGATGACCACTGCCATCTTGGGAAGTGTAAAGGACCACCATTAGGTACAGTCCATTGCAAAACCATGCTGTTTATTCTTTTCTGTGAATTTGCAATTTTTTTGGAGTATATGTCACTACCGGCTACGCACATTTAAAGACTGAAAATTTTGCAAATTCTTCTTTGCAACACAGGTACATATATATATATATATATATTGTTTCTCTTGACAAAAGACGAGATGTACTGAGTGTCAGACTAACAGTTGTCCAGACACAGGTGAAGATTTCCTAGTAAAGAGTCGCCTGATTGGAAACCGATTTCACAGAAATTCAAGCAAAAGGATGTCCAACAAAGTACATGCATAGAAACAAACATTTTCAGAAGCCTGGCAATTCTAGTTAAAATATATATTTTTTGATTGATATAATGTAATATAATTTTTTTTCAAATACACTGAAATTCCTTTTTACTTAATTCTGAAAATCGCAATCTAAATTACAAGAAATACAGTCTTGAAAAATAGTACTTTATGAGTAAGGATCATTTATATGTTTCTCTATCTGAAATGGGTGACAAAAAACTGTTGAACCTTTTCATTACATATTTACATTTTTTTCCACTGTGCTTGAAGGTAAGAAAGCATGCAAAAGGACTAAATCCTATTTTGATGAAGTATGTTAGAAAAAAGGGAGGAACAGCACAGAAACTCTATCTTTGCCTCCTCCCACTTAACTCTTGGGAGTTTGTAGATACAGCAGTAGTAATATACAACGAGCACCAGTCAGTCAGGCTAAACCGTGCACTGGTGTCTCTCTGTCAGACCAGTTCAGTCAGCGGACAGAAACTGCATTATCGAGCTGTGGGCTTGGCCAAGAGGAGGAACAATAGCTCCTGTGTGCTGGACCCTTGGGAGCATCCAAGCAGCTGGGAGATACGAGGTCCGTCTGTGGCTCCACTAAATGCCACGTAAATGGGAACTGCAACGTCGCTCTCTTTGGCTTCACCAGAATCCCTGGCACACCTTCTGCTCTTTTAATCATCATACTTTTCACCCCCACCCCAAATCTCAGTACATGCTCTGTCATTCTCTGCCTACTAGTTTGCGCCTCCCTTATCACCCCACCAATGCCTCAGGAGAGAGAGATACAAAGGAGAAAGACAGAAAAGGAAAGAGAGCTCTGGGTTGCATGAGAAAACCAGAGACTGGCAGAGGATCAGAGCAATGTCAACAAACAAGAGAAGTCCAAAAAGCCTCCACAGGAGGCTTGCCAAAACCGTTGTCTCACAAAGGAGGTTGCCAGCCTTGCGAGAATTTCATATCTCAAAGCAAAAAGTTCACAGGAAGGATCAGATAAACATGGGAACAGTTCTGCTCTGTTGTGGGAATGCACCTCCAGAGTGAAATGGGTTTCAGTGCATCTAAACGTATTTTTGTGGCACCAGGATACCAGAGCAGAGCGTCATTTAACAATATCAGAGCTGATTGGGAGCGATTATGGTGTCTGCAAGCCACTTTTACATCCAACCAACATGATGAGTATTCCAATCACATTCTCCTCTCAAAGGCACACGTCTTTTACCCCATTTTTATTGCTGATATTGATGAGGTGTTTAAAATGTAATACCTCATGTCTTCTGAGAATTTCAAAAGATGATCTGAGCTGAATAACCGGATTATTAAATAACCAAGTCACCGAAATGAGTTCTTGCATATCACATTTGATCATAATCTCAGCAACAAAGAAAAACCTTGACTGTTTCAGTTCATAGGAGACAGGCTTGCCCACCTGATCCATTGTTCTAAGCAGTAGGACACTCAGGCATCTGTCTAAAGGAAGATTATTCATTCATTCATTAAAATTTATATAACTAAAACGAAAGAATACTCCACACAGGCTGTTTTTACTCTAAAATATTATGAACAAACTGTCAAACAGGTGTTTTAGCCTGTAAGATAACGTTTAATTGGAAAGTTAAAAAAAAAAAAAGAAATACTTGATAATTATAGGTTTCACACGAAAAGCAACGTATCATTTTATACGCTACATAGTGATGACAGTTGCTTAAACTTTTTTTTGTGAAACCTTCATTCTACACTTGCACTACCTTCAATACCTATACTAAAAAGTTATTTTTCTCTAAAACACAGCCCATTCCAATCCTAAACTTAAACCTCTCTAAATATGCATCCTCCTAGATCAACTCAAAACACATCACTTTGTCTTTGCCAAATGGGCTTTGTTAGGAAAATATTTGATTGTACTTCGGGCGAAATGCAGAGACTACACTTTTTGTAAAAGCTTTGATAACCACTGAAATATAATTTACACCAACAAAACAACAAAAACATTGAAAGGGCACATTTTGTGTGCTCTTGGGCGCACCCTGTTGGTTTTGTCGGCTCTAAGCAGCTGCCTAGTTCACATGTGCATCAAGCTGGCTCTGATTTACATGCAGCACTCCAATGCTTGAATTAACATGCTTCAGGAGATATTCTTAGGGGTTTTAAAGTGAAAACTACAAATGGCCAAATCAACTGGATCATGCAGGTCAAATAATATCTCAAAGTTGTACGACAGAAGAAAATAAACGCACAGAAGTCACGCAAGGACTTGGTTCAATGCGCCTACTTTTCTTGTCGCACTTTTAAATAGTACAAAGACGGTTTCATATTTCAGAAACCACGACTTTTCTCTCTCTCTCTCTTCAGCGGGCAGCAACCTACCATCCCCCCAAGACAGTGTGCAGACTGAGCAGGCTTGGAGAAAGACCCCGGCCCCACATCGCGGAGAAATTCATTCCCAGTGGTTTGACTTCACCGCTCTGAAACTCTCCATCCACCATTCCCCGGTCACTGACATACCAGCTGGCGTATGAATATAAATAAACCATGGATGCTTCAATCCTACATCTGGTAATTTGCAGGGCATCGTAAATATTTGTTCTCCGGGTTTCTTGCCAATAATTCCTCAGACTGTACATATATGTCAAGACACACTGCTGCAGTGGGCGCTCATGCAGATGTGCCGCTGTAATTGATGACCGAGCAGTCTTTTTTTATATAGGCTACATGAATTTGACCTTTATTTAAACGTTAGAAACGCATTTTGTACTTTTTCTTTTGGATAATTTGATGACTTTGGAAACCCATTAATGTCATGTTATCACCACTATGCTGGGTTAATGTTGGGAGTCACTTGCAGAGGAGTGTTGAATTACCAAGACCGTTATTAGTCTAGCTGCTCCAGTTTGGGTCTAATGTTACAACATGGTGACTCTTTTCAGAGGCAGTAAGTTGAGCTGAATAGCGCTAAGATACGATACGCGGCATGCAAATTTGTTAAAGTAGGATTTTAAAGTGGCTGCGGTAGTACACGACGTACAAACATTACCTGATAGGTTGGATAAATTCTCACTTATTTGCTTTCCATCCTCACGGAGCTGCGGAGCTTGCCACAGAATCCAAGTATTTAAATCCCCGGGTCAGATCCATGGCTGCACCGTCTCTGATATCAAATGCGCTCCTGCTGGAAGAGGCGGCGGCGCAGAACAATCCAGGCACTTTTTTTTTCCTGCAAAGGGTTTCTTTGGTCAAATATTGCTTAATCTGACATAAAATATGTTCCGGTTCACCAAAATGCAAATGTCCTAACAAGGAGCCATTTTCAAGTTGAATCCCGTGCGAACGGAGGGTTTGACGGCAAAGTAAGGAGAGTTGTGTTAGGTTTGTTTGGAGGAGAATGTCCCTGCAACAATCAGCGCTGATGGTACGAGCCACTCCATTGTTGGGGCGAGAGACAGCGTCCCATGCTGATGTGTGATCGTGGGAGGCTCGCGGACAGAGAGCATTGGCTAAAGTGCGGAATCGTCATACTGCGCTGTCCAATGGTCCAATACTGTACTCTTTATTCATCTCATATTTCACTGTTTATGTATAAACACCTATTCGTAAAACCGTGATTTGATAAACACTTTACTTGGTATATATATGTATATATATATATATATATATATATATATATATATACATATTGATATGTTGCACAGGACCTAGACTACATCCTATTGAGTCAGGTACAAATTCATTTGAACTAAAACAAATTTACAATGTATACACAAACAATTTTTTTTTTTTTTACTACGGACCATCATTTGTGGAAGTGACATTGATTAGAGTTAAATAAATCATTAAATAGTGGTATAAACTTCAGCAATCTTCAAGAAGGACCCAATAAAAAAGGCCTATTCGTTTATTAAATTTATAATAAAAGACAGAAAAAAGTGGTGTAAGGAATTGATTGTGTATACGTGTGCCAGGGAATTTGATCTCCTGGAGTTTCAACTAAGGCCATGATTTTCAAACTGTGGTACACGTACCACCATTGGTACGTAAGGTCTCCATCGTGGTACTTGAAGGAAAGCTCGACATCTTTTTTGAAAATGAAATCAATTAAAAAATGTACCATTCACACACAGCGTGGCTGTGGCTGGCAACAATTACCAATAAATAATTATTTTTTTAGGAGTAAGCCTCCTTTGTTAATTGCCTATAGTTAAAACTGTAAGCCTTCTCTACTGTATGCTTAGGCTGGTCATGGTATTGGTACTTGGAGAGCTCGGCACTTTCTCGGGTGGTACCCACTGTAAAACGTTTGAGAAATACTGAACTATGGCATTTAGTACAGGTAGGCCTATGTAATAAAGAAAGACTGAGAGGACTCCAGAGAATTACCAAAAGAGGTGAGATTTTTGCTCTTTCCTCTTTGAACATGCTATTCACACATAGGCCTATAATTATAATGATGATGCTGAATATTGCCACTATTGCTGTCAATATTGGTTTGATATGTTAAAAATGAAAAAAGTAAAGCAAACAAAAGTAAAAAAATGTTATTGCTGTCACTTATTCTAATATTTTTTTCATCAAAGTATTGCCGTGCCATGTAGAGATTTATAACTTCACAACCCAAGTCCCTAATAGTCTTTGAGGACCCTTTACTTGCTCTGAGTGAGGACTTTTACATTTTGAGTCCTTAGGTGTAACACAGTTGTGGCCCCCCCCTCCCGACAAAAATTGTAGTTTATTGTTACACCGCTGCATATATTTGCAATCTTTCCCAAATCACTACCACCTAAATCACTACTTTTCTACCCAACTGCGACAGAGAGAGGTTCAGGAAATCATTCCTCCTATTTGCATTGACACTTTAAAACTCCTCACTGTGTGGGAGGTAGGCCTAATGATTAGTACTATTATCTCTATTTTTTTTTTTTTTTTACTTTAATAACAACTGTATCTTGTTGGATACACTGCTACTTCTTCTTCAATCATTGTGTGTTGGTCCTACATGTGTGTAGATTTAGCTTATTTCTTTACTTGAACACTTTCTTGTGTGTGTAAGTTTTAATTGTGTTTTTGAGTGCTGCTGCTGCAACAAGAAAGTGTTCCTTTATGCTATCTATCTATCTATCTATCTATCTATCTATCTATCTATCTATCTATCTATCTATCTATCTATCTATCTATCTATCTACCTACCTACCTACCTACCTACCTACCTACCTACCTACCTATCTATCTATCTATCTATCTATCTATCTATCTATCTATCTATCTATCTATCTATCTATCTATCTATCTATCTATCTATCTAACATTGTGGTCACATTGATCAATAGCTGTGGATGTTTGCATTTTTTTAAGCCAATATAGATTGAAAGGCCTACTTACGTTGTGAAAATTGCCATTGAAACTAAATTTGCAGACAATAAATCATCGTTAATTTTCCACGTTCCACTTTCAATAACTTTGTGAAGGAACCCAACGACTTTTCACCTGATAATTTTGGGAATAAAAATTTGCTCTTTATTTCTGCTTGCATTCTCTCAGCGGATGTCCCGCCTCTTGCTTCCGTTGACTTGACTTCACAACATCCAACATGTCTGCCGCCATAGCTTCCCTCGCTTCCTACGGGAATGATTCCGACTCCGAAAACGAGTCAGAATCGAGTGCAAGCACTGAAAAAGTGGACCTGGATGATTCGGATGCCACGGCTCACCTTAAACCTTTACAGACCGAACCCACAATGTCTTTGGCTGTTCTCAATTCTGCCCCGGAGGTCGCTGTTAAGGTAGGCTAAGATGTGCAGGCTAGCTGGCGCTAGCTTAACGTTGAAGTCGGATTATGTATTTAAATTCTACCACAACCAGCGTTATCCATTAAATTGAAAATACACAATATTAATCATTTTGTTGAAGCTTCCACGTTTCTTCTGCAATTAATAATTGTGATAATAGGGCAATATTCGTCTTGTACTGTAGCATTAATTGTATTGGAAGATTTACTTTATTTTAACTGTTTCCAAAGTAAGGAAAAACCTCCAACTTTTCGCTCGGAAATGTCTGTTTTCATTAGTTTAGCGTTTCATAACTCAGTGAAATTCGCTGGGTTATAGCAGAGTTTTTAGCTGCTATCATTCAGCGACTACCGTTTGGCTAACATTTTTTTTGTCTCCATGTCAGGAGGCTGTTGAGACTGGCATACACTTGGACCCTTCACTGAAAGAAGTCACTTATAACCCAACATATGAAACAATGTTTGCGCCTGAGGTAAGTCTTTGAGGATGCGGATTCATCGTCAAAATAGATATGGATTGAAGCGTTGGATGTGGTCAGCAAAGTACTTAAATCTTAAAGATGTGTATTGGCAAGAATCTGGTGATATGATGTTTATCATAATACAGGGGTAAAATATATTATGATATTATGTATAAAACTATATATTGAGATTTTCAAAACTGAATTTAACTGTATGAAAACTGTCGCAGCATTATAAACACTCCAACCTTTTTAATACAGAAGGCATCCAGTTTTATCACTAGATCTGGTTGATCAACTGGAATCAAGGTGAAACTAGTCTTACTTTTAATTTCTCTACAAAAAATTACTCTCATTATTAATGGTTCCATAAAATTCTAAAAAATAAAAATAAAAGTAATAAAAAGCGATACATTGCTTATGAATGTGCACAGATGCACAGATATTTGTTTTTATGGCCCAATTGTCAAATAAAAGCGAAGCCATAAGAACAAAAAATTGCAGGTGGGTTTTTAGGATTAATTTAGAGTCTTACTCAGGACATCTGCAAGTCAAATGCTTTTCAAAAAGAATGTCCGAACTTTTTAGCAAGTTCTCATTAAGTGTTGGAGCAAATTGATAGTAACAATACTTAACTTTATGTTGCCATGTGCAGATGCTCTTTTTGTATTGATTAAGATGAACTCACCTCTGCATTCTTAATTTCGCTAATTATTAACTGCTAGTAGGGTGATCAAATACTGAATAATAATAATAAAAAAAGATACAGATCAATGTACATTTCCCACCCTTCCCCCAAGCTACATCCACAATACAAAGGAGAGTGCACAGCATACCTACTGAAACAATACAGGACCTGGTGCTCATTTAAAAAACAAACCGCAAAATATCATGTTAAATGCAATTTTAATCAACAGTTGGAAAATAGCTAAATGATAAATAATCAGCTTATGAGGTGTGACTCATCAGAGCAAGCTTTTTTGTCCTCTTTTCCTTTTTTTGTTATTTGATGAAGTAGTAATCAAGATTCTTTTTTTTATATTGTGGAAAAGAACACCTTCTGTCAGAGCAGCAGTGGTTGCAGAGGCGTTGTGAATTTGCATGTTCAAAAACAGTGCATAATAAATTGGGCCAATGTGCTGAGCATTGCTATAACCACTGTGAATTATGAATATATTTCCAAGGGGATTTTTTTTTGTTTCACTGAAGCACTTGGAAAACAGATTAGATAAGAGTTTATCTTTGTTCTCTAAAGCAAGATATTTTCAAAAAATCCTTCAGTCAGTTCATAACTGATTTTTATTATAATCTTGTTTATACATATATTTGATCTCTTCCTTAAGATAGAAATGTCTTTATTTCTCTTCCTTCTAGCTATCAACCTATCATGTTTTTTATAGACCACAAAGTAATTTGTTTTTCAAATACATGTTAGTTTACAAAACAAAAGAGATAGAAAAAAAATATGTTGACTGGTGCTTAAAGAGAGTTTTTATCAGTATAAGCACAATGCTAATTGCTAGTAAGTTCTACCGACAACGATACTTATTGCTTTTAACACCATATTGTTCACTATATTAAATTTAGTAAGCCGTTTAAAATGAAGCCATTGGACAAGAAAGAGATCAAGGAAGTTTTATAAAAAGAATGAATGTATTTTCTGGGACTTATAGTGACGATTACACTCTTACATTACTGATCACTGATCTAAACATGTTATTTTGAGTTAAGTTAAATAATTTCTCATTTATACTAGCACCTTGTGCTGTCTCTCACTGGTAGTTGCGGCCATTGACCCAGCCTGTAACAGACACATAGAGAACTCTGCTTTTCATCAGACAGCAGAAAGGTCAAACATGTTGCTAGCCACACTGAGCTTTTATAAATGTAAGATTTTAAAGAGGGTTAAAAATAGGGATGCAACAATGCCCCTTTTTCAAACCGACACAATACAGATTCTTGGATCTGAGTACTCCCTGATACAGAGTATCAATACGATACATTTACCACACCAAGAAATGCAATGAATTGGAAGACAGGTTTTATTTTCATCTTTGCTTGTTACAACAAATTTAAGTGAATTAGATAAAAAATAAAATATTGATTAAAATAACCAAAAAACTAAATTTTCAAGTGAAAAATAAATAAATTTATGTGAAATTATTACAGCGTTTACACATTTTCCATATCTGTTTGTGGTATCTGTTAACTAACCGACATAGACATCCCTAGTTATAAACCTCAACACTGTAAATGAATCATCTTTGTTTTAAAATGTTAGGTAAACTTCACAGCGACTTCTTCTTCGCCCATTGGCGCAACTCACCTCGAATCCTAACATCCACACAAAACCATTATTATTATTAACAGATATCAGTGCTGCTATTATATAGAATTTTTCATTTATAGCCGATTCTCATTTCTAATGAGAAGTGGGAATCTGCTCAAATCTATATCAACAGGTCAAATATTTTCATGCTATCCAGTCGAGTTTTGCGTTTATATATTTTAAATTTCTTTAGAAAGTTTTTGTAAACATCTTTTTTTGCATTTCAAATGTCTATTTGCTTATTTCATTTTAGTTTGGGCCGCTGAATCCTTATAAGTCCCAGCAGATGTCTGCTCCCAGGAACATGCTGTCTGGCTATGCAGAACCTGCTCACCTTAATGATTTTATGTTTGAACAGCAAAGGAGGACCTTCTCTACTTATGGTAAAATGATCCATGTCCTCTGTGGTAGCCAAGACCAAAAAAGTGTTTCAGCTAAATATATATGTATTTTTTTTACAATGTTCTTTTTTTAAAATCTGCCTGTAGGTTATGCGTTAGATCCTTCTGTTGACACGCACCAGGCTTCCTCCTGTAGCTATATTGGTGCTGTGGAGGAGGCTGAAAAAAAGAAAGGTATCCATCAATAAATATAACCTTTTACATTGGTCTTTTTAATAAATGTTAAATATTTGTTAAATATATACATAATTAGGCAATGGCAATAACTCTTAAGTTAACCCTTTCCTTTTCAGGATTAACTGTCTTTGAAAGTAGTCAGAAGAAGTCAGAGAAACGAAAGAAGGTCAAAGGCGGCCATGCAGGAGAAATTGACAACTTCCTGGGGCCGTGGGCGAAATATGTAGACGAGAAAGATGTGGCCAAGCCATCAGAGGTGACCTATTGTTTTATGTACTAAGTAACATGTTAATGTGTCATGGCTGCTGGCCTACAGAACGATTTCCTTGCTCAATTTGGGAGCAAACCAATAGTTTGCTGGAGAGTATGATAATTGCCACTTGTAATAATTTATATTTGACTCTTTAAATCATAATTATATTTTAGATTGACTGCTCTTTATTCACTATGATCATTCATGGCAGGTAGATTTAAGGTAACCGGAAATGTTTTTCTGCCGCTACCCACATAATCAGAATTAGAACCAGCCTTATAATTAATAAATATACATTTACTAGAGGCATTTTTATATGCCTCTATATTCGGTCTAATGCATTTTTGTATTTTACACCAGACATTTGATGTAGCAGATGCTGCTTATCGCTGGCTTTGTGACTCCACTCACCCACACAGCCATGTTAAAGCCCTCATAATCAGGCATTCATTTGAGATTAAACTGATTCATTTTGCCGGGCCTGTCTTCATAATTATATAAAATATGGTAATTGCTGGGTCATTTCCTCATAATTAATTCCATTGTACAGGAAGAGCAAAAAGAACTCGATGAGATCACTGCTAAAAGGCAGAAGAAGGGAAGGAATGAAGAAGAGGCTCCAGGAGAAGAAAAGACCATACTTCATGGTATTAAAATGCTTTTTATGTTTTTTTTGTGGCATGGATCAAAATGAACCTTTTTATTCACATTTTGAAATTAGACTTTTTCCATACCTCAGAATCTCGCTAACCAAACAGATAAGATACTATTTCTGATTGGAGTTATTCCTTTTATTGTTGGTAGCTCTGGTTTATTATTGAGGTATATGTCATGACTACAAATTTTTTTTAATGAAATCATTTTAAAGCTTACAAGGTAAGTGGATCTAAAATTGATCTCCTGTTTTTGAGACTAGCATCAAAATCCTAAATGTTTAGAAACTCACATTTTCTGTCTTTGTCGTTTGTGTAGTCAAAGACATGTATGACTACCAGGGCAGGTCCTACCTCCATGTCCCACAGGATGTGGGCGTCAACTTGCGCTCTGCAGACGCTCCAGATAAGTGTTACCTGCCGAAGAAACAGATTCATGTCTGGTCTGGACACACTAAGGTGAGTGGAAAGGGATAACATGGAGGTTTGGTGCTAATTAAGTGATCTTAAAGTGAACTTTGTTAATATTAACATCTGTTATTTCCTTGATTTCTTTCTCAAAAATGTTTACATTAAAAAGGGAAAGCAGTATGTACCACTGAGAATATTTTTCGACATGTCTGTTTGCATTTTTCAGTCTATAAAAGAATTTGAAAAGTGTAGTACATTGCTCTATTCAGGTGTAAAGTGTAACACTCTACTTGTTAAACCATTATACTCTCAAAAAGCACATTCAAAGCTCAAGATATGTACAAACATATTTGTTATAAACCGTCACACCTAAAAGCTTTCTGAAAAGGAAAGCTGTTCTGTACAATACTGTATATTATTGGTAGTGCCACGCTATCATAATAAGCTGATAAATATGTAAATTCATGCCTTGCATCTCTGTTTTTTTTCTTCTCCAGGGTGTCAGTGCTATCCGATTATATCCCAGCTCTGGTCATCTTCTGCTCTCTTGCTCCATGGACTGCAAGATCAAGGTATATTATCAAATTATCTAATAACAGCAGAATGTCATTAAAGCAGCACAGACTTTGATCCACTCAAGACATAAGTTTATTGTTATAATTTCAGGTAGCTGCTAATCTTTCCTGTGTTAATTTGTTTAAGATCTGGTGCACTAAGAATTTATAAAGCTGTCAGACTAAGTGTGACATCTATAGATATCCTGGTTTCTTACACAATTTAAAAAAAGTTTGGAATTTTCTTTAATGATTTCTCAATCTGCCAAGTTATGCAATGATTAAAATGAAATAAAATATATTTTACAGACTTCAGATCTTTTTTAATATCTTAAAGTTAAATCTGAATTTCCTAAAAATGATTATTTTATTTTTTTTTAATTAATTATTATTATTTTTTTTTTTTTACACTGATATTCTATTTGGATTGTGATGTCTAGCTTTGGTTTGCAACATCACAACTTGAGGTTTTGAGGTTGATTTTAAATCATTGATCATTTTGGTTTTTGATTTAATAGGGTTTGATTTTGGGCAGCACACAATACATCTAATGTACACATACTGTAATGTACCTATGATGCATCTGATGAACCTTAGCTAATCTGATAAACACACATAGATTAAAACATTTCAGAAAAGGCCATTTCTAGAGCCTTCTTGGTTTTAGGCAAAGTTTTTAAGCAGATTTTAGTTTTGCGTTGAAAATATTGCTTTTAAGAATTTTGTAGGATAAATAAGTTACTGCTCACAAACTGAGATTTAAAGGAACTGCATTTAACTTAGGATAATGGGGCTCAGATTTTTCAGTTTTGATAATTTTCTGTTGTCTAACGGTACGTACACACCAAACGCGATAGAAGCAACTAGATCTTCAGGTTTACATGTAAAATCAATGGAGGAGCGCGATGAAGCGCGACTTGGGTCCCGTGACACTTGAGAGGCAGATTTGTGTCGTGAAAGCGCTTTTCTGCCTGATTTGCGCGAACAATTCGCGCGATAGATAAAATGGAAAATTCGCATTGAATTTTATGTGGTGCATTTTGTGCATTCGCGTAATTGCGCCTACCACTCGAGTTGGAAAAATCTGAACTCTAGCGTCAAATCGCGCCGCGACAACCAATCAGGGGACAGAGTGTCAGTGATTCTGTGACTGTCGTGGAGTCACCGCCTCAGCAGGACATGGATACTGATAAACATTGTGGCTAATCACCACAAGCTACATGACACAAGCTGTTTTCTATAGAGAGACAGGAATTAAAAACATATAAATTGGTTAAACTATTTAGACAGGAATACTCTTAAGAGGTTTGTGGGTGGCTCTTAAGAGCCGTTGTTGCTGTAAAAGCACCTCTCGGCCTAGAAGTGAGCCTTGAAACAGCCTCCTCACTTGGTTTCCTGGTAGTAGCTCCCGTACCACGTCGCACGCTGCTCAAATATTATAAACTTTTACAAACCGCAGACAGAATGACAGCTGCTCGGCAATGTAGTTGTTGTGTCGGCAGGTGAAGCTTGGACCTTCACAGCACAAACTGGGCGAGCAGGTCACGTTCTCCAGGCGGCGAGGAGAGGGTTATGAGAGGGTGCTCGCTGCTGTTTATGGATCCCTCCGCCGTAGCTAGACTGTATATGTAGCTCACCAAACCCCCAGTCCCAGCTCTACCGGAGGCCAGGCCGAACACATAATCCACTCTGTCCTCCGGCAACTCAGAAACCATGTTCCATAATCCACCGCCAGCTGCACTCTGGCCACAGCTCCGCTGAAGGCCAGTTCACGCGTGAAATGCCGTATTTTAAAGCGCGGGCAGTTCGCTTTGTACACGGTTCAAGGTGCAAATGTGCACGCGAACAGCTAGGCGCGTGTCACGCATTTTTGGTCACTTCTATCGTGTTGGTGTGTACGTAAGGCTGCTCAGATAGCCTTTTTTCATGTTGTAAAATCAGAAGCCAGCTTCAGCACCATGCTGTAAAAAATTATTAGAAAATACCAGATGTTAAAACCAAACAATGTTTTGTGCTGATATGTCTACAATGTAAGACATATAATGTAATGTAATGGAAAAGTGTATAACATTGAGTTTGGAAACAAATGGGATTTGGGAATTTAAAAAATGGTAGGAACTAGGGATACAATGATGCCACTTTTTTTCAAAGCGTTATGATACAGATACCTGGATTTGAGTATTTCCAGATACTTCTACCAAACAAACAAATGCATGGAATTGGAAGGCAGGTTTTATTTTCTTCTCTTTGTTACAACAAATGATGGTCAATTAGATCCAAATAAAATACAAAATAAATTCAATTGAAAAATAAACATTTTCAGAGCAGAGTTTCCACATTTTAAGTATGCCTTCGAGTACACTAGCATGGTATCAGCCCAGATACCAGTATTGTTATCTGTGCATCCCTAGTAGAAACCCTGGATATGTGTAGTTTGGTGGAGAGTGATGCTGCTATACATTTAGAATCCTTAATTCCTAACAAAAATACACCCATCAGGCAAAAATTTGAATATATATATTTTTCTTGATAATTGATGATTAGCAAGTTAAATACAGAGAAATTAAGTTTCTTTATTAATGCATCAATTCAAATATAAACACATTAATCAGAAGCATGTGTTTTATGCGATGTGTTTAATACGAAATTAATAAAGGTTACAGATCTGTTCTTTGAAGTACAAATTGTGTTAATTGGTTAATTCCTTAATTTTCTCTCGTATTCATAACGGCAACCTTTTATAAACTCACCAGCAGCACATCGTTTCTCATGTGGTATAGCTATTGGTATTACCCAGGAAAAACCTGATCAGTGCATCTAATATTTTTTTGGTTTACTGTTCTGCTCAATGCACAGCGTTGCACAAGTATGCACAACATTGAACCCATGAATGCCCTTTACTAATCAAGTAATGTCCTGATATGTGGTCTCATTTCTCCGTAGCTTTGGGAGGTGTACGGAGAGAGGAGGTGTCTTCGTACGTTCATTGGTAAGTAAGCAAGTTTCTGTCCTGCACTTCCATTAAACCATATATTTAATTTTAAAGTTGTAAACCCATTCTAAAAAATTTTAAATGTAATTTTGAATGCTACATCTCTTAAGAGTTCCTGAACAACAGGATATCATCTGCAAACCTGCTGACATGAAATCTGCTCAATTTCTGAATCAATGCGGCCTTTTGGGAAATACACCGCAGAGACGAGGAGCTCAGCATAAACTGCAACATTAATGTCCTGTTGACCGCTGACAAATATGCTGTATTTTAAATGTAACTATACACACAGAGAGATGCTTATTATTCCATGAGGTATGAGCGTTTTTAGGGTAATGCATGCAGGACACTCTGCTACTCCTCAGAATAGAGATTGTTTGCAGCTATGGATCTGCTTGTCAGCTCCTTCACAGAACATGCATAATTCAGCAGCCCAGGGGCCGAGGGGAACAAGGGGCCAGGGAGGGCACAGAACATGGAGAGGCAGGGGTGGAAGTGGGGGAGAGGTAACCCAGTTAGAAATGAATGACAAAGCTAAAGAGTCCATATGTCTAGAGAAGTTGCTTAATTTTTATTTTTTTTATTATCTGATAATGTTTTAGGGATATATGGTTACATTTCAATTTAATCATCTCCTATGTGATTTTTTTTTTCTTTCTATTCTGAAACATTTTTGTTTAAAGGATTGGCCCCTTTTCACTACATGAACATTTATCATAAATTTAAATATATGACTTCATGGTCTTCCTTTTTAAATATGTATATCGCTCTGTAAAGTTACGCTTCAAGTAGACTCTTTGATCAAACATTGCAGAGGATGTGGACTGGCTTGAAGCACCCAACCCGAAGGATCACTTAGTAAAACAGGGAACTGCGCGGGTTGGAGTGTAGGGAAAATTCATGAATATCAATCAGTGATATTTTCATATTTTAATTCAGCCTGGGACACAGGGGATATGTGCTTCTGTGTGTGACTTGTTTTCAGTGGTAGAAATGTATGTGCGTTTTGCACACACACATCCTCATGGCTTTCAGTAGTGGTGGTGTTGCCTTTGGTCTGCCAGCCGGCCTGCTTCGAGGAAGAGTGCATACAGGTGCTTAGGCTCCGTGGGCTCGGTTATCACTGTGGAAACAGCATACCTCAGATAAAAGCTGGTTTTAACAAGAGAGACATCTGCAAACAGCGGGACTACAGCGATCTCAAATCCCCTCTGCATTAGGAAGAAGCAGACTGTTGAAGATGGAGGATAGCAAGACAAGAAAGCGCAAAACCATTTTATGTTTTAGTCTTTCCTTATTAGACTCTGCCAAACATTTTCCCTCCCTTGTCTTCCACATGTCGAATTATTGTTCTTTCTCAGAATATCTTATATTTGCCAGTAAGCAACCAGTCAGCTAAAGCAGATTTGGCACCTTTTGCGTTGAACGTAAAACATTTTTTTTATTGCAGTAGTTTTTTTCTTAGAGTTTTTTTCTTTCTATTTTTTGTGATAGGTCACAGCAAAGCAGTGCGAGACATTTGCTTCAACAACAGTGGAACCCAGTTCCTGAGCGCTGCGTACGACCGCTATCTTAAACTGTGGGACTCGGAGACAGGTAAGCTGTGCCTCCTACACCTCAGCAAACTTTTTTTTGCTGTTTTCAGTGATTTCCTTCTCCCACATAACGAAAAATGTTGTGCAAATTTTTGTGTCTGGCTTCTCCATTGTGTGATAAAAAAAATGACTCCTTGAAAAATTCTTGAAATCTCAATTATTGAATGGATTTGAGAAGAACATGTATTTCAATGTAATTCCCCCCCCAGAAGTTTCTCAACAACTTCATGCTGAATTGAGAATTTTCATTCTTGGCACTTGAAATATAATATCTGACCAAATATTACATTCAAGCAGTCGTTTGCAATTGCGATATTGCAAAAAATGGATAATGTAACAGTTGCAATCTGATATATTGTGCAGCACTAAATAAGATGTAGGCTAATGAATAAAAAGTAAATATGAAGCGAATCGATTCAAAGCCCTTCAATAAACAAGAAAACAATATGAACAAGTAACAACAATTGTGGTAGCTAATAGTAATAATACATAAGACCTAGCTAAATCTCTCACATTTTATTTCAGCTACTGAATTTAAATACGCTTGTTTTTAAATTTAGGCAAAATACATTTAATAAAATTCCAGCCCCTTTCAGTTTAATATGAGATGACTGAACACTTCCCTTGATAATACTGTATTTGAGAAGAAGTACAGTTATGATGGAAGTAAGATTAAATTGGATTATTTTTCAAGATTTGAACAAATAATACAAAGCCATCTCAGAAAAGTAATGTCTATACATCAAATTTGTGAACATAAATTAATCCAACTTTTTAGTTGTTCTGCTTTTGTAGGTTTTTGCCAGACATGTATTGCTGTGAAATGTATTGTCACCTTTTCACCTTTAGACCGATTCAAACAGCAATTGAGCAGCTGTGATATGTGATTGCCTGTTAAAGAAGAGCTGTTACTTTTCATTTTCCCTCTGCGATTTGGTGAAATGTATTGATGCCCCTCTAAGCTGAAGGATACTTCTCCAGCAGAGGGCAGAAAAGAGTTAAATCCCCCACTTGTTGATAACACTGGAAGCTGAATTGTACTTTCTTTACTGATGTAGCAGTTTGTTTTCTTTGTGAAAGAGGTCATTTATCTAACACTTGTTCCACTTACAGTTGGATTTTATTTGGGAAAAGTCCACATAACGATTCTGTATTGGTTGCATATGTGGCGGTATGTTCCTTGCAGAATGAACAAAAGAAAACAGCATTTTCTGTTTCACAGCTGACTCCCCTCTAGGGATCTAGTTGCTCAGCATTAAAGGTTGCAGACTGTGTTCCTTAAATTCTATTCAGCTTCAGTGTGCATTTTATAGAGAAAAAAGAAACAAAAACCACCAAAACAATGAATTTTTCTGAAATTGTGACTTTCAATTTGCTTCCCCCTCCACAGGCCAGTGTATCTCTCGCTTCACAAACAGGAAGGTACCATACTGCGTCAAGTTCAACCCGGACGAGGACAAGCAGAGCCTTTTTGTTGCCGGCATGTCGGATAAGAAGATCGTTCAGGTAGAGCACGACGAGCTTGTTTCGCCGGGGCAAATGCACTAAAGTCTCTGAGTTTGCAGCCTGAGCCCACAGGAGCATGAAATACACTTCTGACTTGCAGGAGGATCGGTGGCTGACAGGACTAGAGCAAGTCATTAATCACAGGCTGCATGAGGGTAGTGAGGAGAACAGTGTAATAAATGTAGTGCAACCATCATGTCACATAAACAGATAAAAGTTGGTGTGGTAGTAACATGCAGAGAAAAAGTGGAGCTAAAGGATTTTTTTTCTTGCTAACTTACACTAAACATACTTTTTTTCTTCTAAAGATATTTTAAGTAATAAAGATATAAATGCAGAAAGCACCAGCTCTGCTTGATAACTATCGGTAAGAAAAGCATTTGTTATCTCAATCGGGGCTAACGTTAAATCATGCAGCTGTCCTCTGGGCTATGAGCGCAGATGGCTGATGGCCCCAAGGGGGGGGCGATTTAAATAAAAGAGCACAAATGAAATTGGACAGAAATGCCTACATATTTTTGTTTGTTCTGCTGCCTGGGGTTGAGAGCATCTGTGTGGAAACTTTTTACGTCTTAATTAATGCAGGGCCATCTCCAAAATAATATTAAAGTTTAAAACTGAGTCCTGTTTGATTGCTAATCGCTGTCATCCCTTAATAATCTGTCATTCCTGACACAGATTGAATCCTTCCTCTCAGGGGAAACTCCCACCGCCCTCCGGTCCATTTTCTCTTAGCTTCTAAAAATGTGTACTGACACTTTGTATTGTTTTTGTGTTCTCTCCTGCTTACTTCCTTTGTTTTTTCTCTGTCTGCTCCCGTTCGCTGGACAGTGGGACATCAGGACAGGTGAGGTGGTCCAGGAGTACGATCGCCACCTGGGTGCTGTCAACACCATCACCTTCGTTGACGAGAATCGGCGCTTCGTCAGCACGTCAGACGATAAGAGTTTGCGAGTCTGGGAGTGGTGAGTAAAGACTGCACACTAATGACCACTGATGCATGTTATGGGGTCCGTTTTTACTTCTCTATCTATACAATATACGTCCACTCTGAAATGTAACATTTAGAATAATTCTAGTTATACAGTTTCAGTAATATAAACTAAACTAAAAAAGTATATGCTTAGATACTAATTAGATACTGATACTCCTCAGCGTACAGTCTATTGATGACAGATTGATGGGGAGGTTATATTTTAACAGCTATGTATGAAAATGTTGCATGTCACTTATATATTTGACCTGTTTTATGGATTTTCCATGACTTTGATTCTCACACTGGATGTAAAGTTTTAGTTCCCCGAGTTGCTAAAGCTCCGATAGAGGGGTTCAGAATTTATTGTGAAGGACAGGAAAGAGTCGGGAAAAATGGGGTTCAGTCGTAATCGATATTATCATCGAAATATTCAGCAGTAGCCTTACAGTAAAGTGTTTTCCTGATGTTGTTCAACTTGGGTTGATGCTAAAAAGTCAGCATGCACAATTAAGAAAATATATTGCTCTGTGATTGGGATTAAGATGAGAGTATCGATAGCAAACGACCAAGATGGTTTGCCATACAGTGTTTCTTTTCCATTGTTCATGGTTTCCATGTGCGTCTCCCCCAACTCCCATTTCCCTCAGCTAACAAAAACTACTTAGCCAAAAATGTTATTATTCTTTTCTCTTTTTTTAATTAAAAAGCTTTTTGAAATAATTTTGAAACAAATTAGTCATTTAAATAACCAAGAAAAAACTAAGAAATGTCTCACATGTTTATCCTATTAAAAATAAAAAAGCACACACTTTTTATGTGTATTTCCATTTTCTTGGTGTTGAAAAAAAAATGTACGTCTGCTGTGAGCAGCTAGAACCGGATAAGGATATCTCTTTCTGCAAAAAAAACTTGCTATATTTAGGAAAAGTTAAATGAATAAATCTAGCAGACCAGAGTCTGCTTTTCAGTTAGTCACTGGAGGTTAGATTAAGATGAAAGGGGAACCATGTTTAATAGAAGCCAAATACTTTTTGTTGTACCTAAAATTGTCCATTTGATTGTCCAAGGTTTTAATTGTTTGCATCTATTTTAAAGACTTTGCCAATGTGAAAATCTTGTCCTAAAGATGGAAAAAGGGAGACCTTCTGTATAAAGTGGCTGCCCAGGTCAACGCCCATTGTACCGTTCTTAAGCTGTGGTACACAAAACCATTCCAAGGGCTGTAAATGGCTTGCAGACAGACCTTATCTAAATTGTTTCCTTCTTTGATCTGTGTTGCATAAAAATCAAATTTTAGTGCAGATTTTGACATTTTAACGAAATTTTTTAAGCTTGTAATTTATTAGTAGGGTTGAAACAACACTGTCAAATTCTCAAGAGTATGGATGAGGTTTTACCAGTATTATGGAGAAACCCCAGTACCTAACCCCCACCATTTATAGCAAGGGGGGAGGGTAAAATATTCTTATAGGAAACATGAACTCTGATTTTGAAATGTCTTATTAGATTGATTTTTATTTCTAACGAAGTTAATATGTCCTGGTTTGTTTGGTGTCTGCAGACAGCCAAGACCGACCACCAACATTGACTTGTTTATTAGCTGCATGACCTGTGGGAATGTAAACAGGCTCTGCTGTTTGCTTCTCAAAGATTGCTAATATTTGTACACAGTTTTAAACAGTTAGAAGAAGAACTAAGAACTTGTATAATCTCCTTTTTTTTCCTCCAGTGCCTTTGGGTGAGAGTGCAACACCTAAAAAACACACAAAAAAGTCTTTCATTTTTAAATTTAGAAACAGAGTGCAAAATTTGAGCCTTAAAAGGCCAGAAGCAGCCAAACAGCTGTAGCCCAGGAGTCTGTTTTCTACATTGTCTCCTTAGGAAAGCTGTGGAAGTAAATGGTAAATGGACTGAACTTATATAGCGCTTTTCTAGTCTTACTGACCACTCAAAGCGCTTTACATTGAAGCCGCATTCACCCAATCACACTCGCATTCATACACCGACACCCAACATGGCTCGGTAGGACAATGTAGAATTTGGGGGTTAAGTGCCTTGCCCAGCGGCACATCGACATGTGACTGGAGGAAGCTGGAATCGAACCTACGACCCTCCGATTGCAAGCCAACTACTCTATCACTGAGCCACAGTCGCCCCACCAAGTTACCTACAGCTCTACTGTTAATTACCAGATAGATATCATGCACATTATAGTGTCTATTTCTATACTATACATAAATACTTAATGTTATCAAATACCGTACATAGTAATTTTAAAGTATATAACTTTGGAATTCATGTAGCTCTTAAATTGAAATTGTAATGTTCATGTGGTCATGAAATGTCTTAAATTTCCCTTCCAGGAATCTTTATAAACTGTTTTCATCTCTTACTTTCATAATCCATTTTATTAGTTTTTATTTTTTTATATATGGCTTTTAACTCTGTTCTCATTTAACTCCAGCTGTTCCCCGTCGCAGTAGGAGACAGATAACAGGCTGAGTTCAGGATTAATGGCGTTGTTTTGAGAAAGACAGAGAGACATTAATGACACTAAGTTATTTTATTTTTTCAATACGCCCCACAACGACCAAGCACAGCCCCATGCAATTGTAATGATAGTTAAATATAAAGCGCTCAAAATGTGAAAGATCTGTTTGAAACTAATTATGATTAAATAGTTCCATAGCTCTGCTGAAACCGACAAACCCAGAGCATGAAAGGACTGGCAACAGCGTGAGAAAGAACAAACAAGGATTTCATAAATAATTGGCTGTTGGTACAGTCATGGTTCAACATCAAAAGCTTTACGATTTCATTCAGTTATTTACATGCTCTAACTAGATTTTTAATTTTGCTGTTCCATAGCTGCTGTTTTGTTGTCGGGGTGAAGTAGTTTAAGCCCCTTTAAAGAAGAGTGGTGGTTACAGGTTTATTAACAGTCTTCCTTTGGGGTTACAGCGGTTGAACCTGTCCTCTGATCTGTGTGTTTAATCCGTCTTTTATATTTGATCTCTGTGCTCTGTGTCTTTTTCAGGGACATCCCTGTGGACTTCAAGTACATTGCTGAGCCCAGTATGCACTCGATGCCAGCTGTGACACTATCTCCCAATGGTGAGTTGCCTGAGTATTGCAAAAAAATATAAAATTAAATTAAAAACCACATACGCTGCTGCATAAAATGTAGGACTGAAGGGAGCACAATCCTACACTGAAGTAGGTTCATATTGCCCAAGGTTTGATCATTACTCAGTAGGAGTAAAACGGCACAAGATCTACAGAAGAAACTGAGTTTATGAACTGGTAAAAATTGAGCATATTGCATAGTAATGGGCGAAACAAAATTGGCCTAAAATAGAGATTTTAATTTTATTGCACTATCACGATAAAGCATGTTGATGATGAATTTATAGCAACGAACTGCAGCCGGTGTTTGTACCGAATCTGCTCACGTAACCAGATCTGCTCGGGGGGCATGCGCCTACATATGATGAATCATTACATGATTGGCTCGATGTTATAACATGGGGAGCCTAAGTCTCCGCCCCTTTCCAGCCGGCCCATGGGTCCCCTGGCTGAAAAAATAATGAATGGAGGTCAATGGAGCGATAAAAGTTTTTTTCTGGTCCACTTTGTCTTATGTCCTAAGTCACACACATGTTGCACCTCAATTTAAATGATGACTAATAATTTGCGTTTCATTTGATTGTAAAAATTCGCAATTGAAATGCCTTCAAATCAGAAACCAGAATCGCATATTTGATGTCACGTAACTAATGTTAGCTAGCACTAGCTATAGCACGTAAAACACTCACCAAGAGCTTGTAGAGCTTCTCCTCCATGCTGTCTCTCACTCCACTGACTGTTTGTCCCCTGGCATAGCTGCTACTTTTCACATGGTCAGATTTATATTGGTTTTCTCTGCATTTCTGCTCCCTCTTTCATCTTGGAGGCTATGGCCCTCTGTTCCTTCTTCTGCAGTTGTAGTGCATTAGTGTTTTCACACAAAATTACACAAAAAAATTACACAAAAAAAGTAACTTTTGCCGCCGGTCGAAAATCAGCGTTTTCTCTCCATCAAAATGTGTCTTTAAAATTCTTGGGCATCATATGTTCGATCCATGGTGCATTTCAAATGGGATCAAAAAATAACTTATAGCTCCTTTGTCTGTCATTCATTTTGTACATATTTTTTGGCAGTAGGGGACCCAGTTTTTTGGCAGTAGGCAGGAACTAAGCTTCCTATGTGGAGCCTAAGTCACGCCCTTCTACTTCCGGTCCATGGATCCCCTTATGCCAAAAAAATTAATGAGTCAATGGAGCGATAAAAAGTTATTTTCTGATCCCGTTTGAAATGTGCCATGAATATGATGTCCTTGAATTTTAAAAACTCATTTTGATGCACAGAAAATGTTGATTTTTGACCGGAGGCAAAAGTTACTTTAGGTTTTGTGTGAAAACGTTTAGCGGACTACAACTGCAGAAGAAGAAGGAGAACGAGGGTCGTAGCATTAAACACAGACAAAACCACTATAAATCTAACCAGGTGGAAAGGTGCGGATAATGTTGGGGATAAAGGTATTGGTGTAGTGAGAGCCAGTATGGAGGAGAAGCTCTACAAACTCTAGGTGAGTGTGCTAGCTAGTGCTAGCTCCCGTTAGTCGAATGGCGTCATGAATGCAACTTCTAACTTCTGATTTGTTAGCATTTTAAATGCGAACTTTTACAATCAAATGAATGCGTAATCACTGGACAAACACGGTTGAAATGAACATCATTAGTTATCATTTAAATCGAAGTACAACATGTGTGATTCAGGACGTAAGACAAAACGGACCAAATTAACTAATAACTTTTATCACTTCATTGACTTCCATTAATTATTTTTTCGGTTTGGGGACCCACGGGCTAACCAGAAGGGAAGGAGACTTAGGCTCCCCATTGACGTAGTATCCATTTTTTTGATTATACAAGTATACAAAACAAGAATAAATTAAGTATATAGAGGAATTCAACAGATGCAAAAAATATTCCATGTTTGGACAGCCTTTTTCATCATCTTTGGGGGTTTTCTAAAAAATAAACAGAAGAAAACATTTTTACATGAAGGGAAAAATCCCCCAAGATGCGGTGAATGACAACCTGCCAAACTCTTTCCAAAGCACTTGTGTGAACAAGCAGTTCCAGAAAAGATGTCATGTTTTCTTAATGTCCCCACAGGAGCGGTAAAATGTTTGACTCTTAAAAGTTTTGCTTTTGTAGAATAAATGTTCTCAAAAGGACATACATTTCTTTATTTCTTAAAAAAATGCATTTAGCAGTTTTGTTTTCCTAAGGATCTATGTAACCTCTTCTGAAATGGTTGTATTACAATTTATATATCGCAATATATATCGTTATCACAAGAGGCTACAATGTATATCATAATATGAATTTTAGGCTATATCGCCCATCCCCAGTATCTGAAGGGTTTATGGCAGGGCTGCTGTCGTTTCTGTATTGTTGGTAGAATGGCTCGCTCAGTTTCTCAGGCCACCCACGGAAGAGTTCCACCTTCTTACAACTTATGGAATTGCTGTAAATAAAGGACTCTGCATGTGCTGCAAAACATAAGACTTTACACTTGTAGCCCTTCTAACAAAATACCGACTTCCCTGGATGGCACATTATCTTGTTCAAACTGAGCTTCGCCTTTCCTCTGTGTCAAATTGAGTTATATATGTATATATTATACAGGAGGATAGTTAGTATTGATGTCCCTTTAACAGTAACCAAAGTCACATTTTGTCTTTATAGGCCGGAATGTTTTATTTAAACCTTTGCGTCTATTCGTATTTACTTTTATATATGAATGTTGAAACTTCTCTAGATATTGATGTCATTCATTTATTATTCATAAAGTTATGTATGTCAAGTGTTTGTTTGATTTTTTTCCCCCAGTTTTTATTAAATGATAATTAGAAAATTTAATTAAATAATATGGAAGGCTGCTAGCTTGACCGCTGTCCAGCAGTTATTGACACACTAATAGAGCCATTATCATGGCTGTACTCAAGCATGATGGTAGAAAGTTAAGTGGTAAGAAGTTGTTAGAAAAGGCTGTATAAGCAACAGGGATAGTCGCAGCCTTGAGCCATTGACTGTGGCTTGAGTGGGTGGTTTGAAAGCCTAGACCTGAAAGTACCCACACCATAGACTATGACTTGAGCTACACAGCAAGTTGAATTTCTAAATTTCAAAAGGTCTAATCTATGTGACATGAGGGAGGCTATAACCGTTCAGGTGGAATGCATTAAATTTGTTCTTCCCAGTAATCTGTTTGGCTTCTTGGATGGACTTTGTCATTTCTACCTACTGTTAATATAGATCGTAATGACTGTTAGGGAAGCAACGGGACAGGGTAAAGTACCGGACCGTTCGGTACGCCCTGCAAGGGACAATCCGTCCTCCTGTACCGCGGGACTTCGGTACTGCCATTGATTTTGTGCTGGTAGTTACCGTCGCGCCGACGTTACCAAACTGCGCCGCGCTCCCAGACACAGGTGCAACAACCAGCTCCAGCATTCAGGGGCGTCGGGTTGCACTGTGTTCATCTCCTCGCGGCGGTGCGCGAAGCAAAGAGGAGATGTGCGCTCTAGTTTAAAGAACCGGTAAAATACAGAAAACATTCTCTTATTGCGGCCCTGTGTGTGAACCATAATCCCAGAGAGACGTACAGCTCGTTTATGTTGTATTCTCGGCTTTCACCCGCCCACACCTGTAACTGTGGGCGGGTTAAGTTAACTGTGACATTCTGTTTTTGTTCCTAAAAAAATAAAATATATGTTTTTGGATTTAAAAAAGCAGTCTCTTTCTGCACAAAACATGTACCGAACTGTACCGTGGCCCAAGTACCGAGCTACGGACCGTACCGTGTGCTACCTGTACCGTTGCACCCCTAATGACCTAAAGCTCAGAGTTGAATGGTGGGAACATCCTGGTGACAGAAAAAAATCTACATTTGAGATCATTCTGATGTGTATCTTAAGGTTAAGAATGTCATTCTTTACTAACATCATGCTGAACTAGCTAAACATGTTGCATTAACACATTCCTGAAACATTAGTAATATCTTACCTGGGCTAAGGAAAAAGAGGAAAATGAGACACCAGACCCAACAATGCAGATGAACTGAAATCCTTGGTTTCAGTTACATCTCAACAGTGCCACAGGCTGAGTCACTCTATTCCATGTTGCATGGTGCTCTAATATTTAATACAATAGAATCCCAAACCAAGTATTGAGTGCCTATATTGTACATACATCGACATACATTTCAATGGGTTGACTTTTCTATTGGCTGTAAGCTGTAATCAGCAACAATAGCAGAACAAAATGCTTGAAACAATCACTGTGTAATAAATCTATAGTGGGAGTTTCACTTTTGAACTGAATTACAGAAATAAAACATATTTACTGTGATAATCTGATTCATCAAGATGCACCTGTAAAAAAAAAACAAAGCTGAAGGTGTAAAACTCCTAAATCCCAGCTGAACCTATCCACCTGACGCCTTTTTTTTATCCCTAAGGGCAGACCCAGGCCGGCTGCTCCGCTTCCTACTGGGTTTTTTTCTCTTTTTTTTTTTTTTTTTCAGAGATAAGCAAACTGTTTCCCTGGTTTTGCTTCATAATTAACATACAGATCTGAACATGAAATTGATGTTCCCATTAAAACTTGCAGAGGAAGTGAAGAAGTGCATCGTTCCAAATGTCTCTCTATTCCTTATGGGCACATGTATTGAGCCTAGGCATGTTGGAAATTAGTATTATGATTTATGTACTGCAGGCTTGCTGCTGGCACTGTATCTCAGTTGTACTGAATATTGATGTTGTCAGATGCTTATTAAGAACAGATCAAGATGTGTGACAAGGGCATTCAGGGTTATTATGCAGATGTTGCTCACTAGAATAGATTAAGTTTGCCCTTTTTATTTTGCTTACATGGCTAAATTAAACAATCTTACATCAACCAATTTTTATAAAATTAGAAAACCAAATATTCGAGCTGAAATGGAATACCCATTTCTGCTAGTGTTTTATAAGGAAGAGACCTTTATTTCAGTCTATCATCTTCACCGATGGCCTTATTCAGCTTTATCCTGTCCACCTTCTTAAACCCCCCTCCATTGATGTTCTCTTCGACATAAATATTTGTTTTTCCTTAGCTTGTAAATAATGGATGCGTTCTTATTGAAGCTTTGCAGTCGTCTGAATGTTTGTTCCAGATAAGGGGAGCAAACATGGAGAAAGCTGCTTCTCCATGTCTGATTCTTATTCTAGGGATGATTAGTAGACTAGAGTTGGAAGACCTGAGTGGTCTGGGAGGTTGGTAGAGTGACAACAGATCTTCCACATATGTTGGTGCTAAGCCATCCAGTGATTTATAGAGTAGTAAAAGTGTTTTGAAGTCTATTCTCTGAGCTACAGGGAGCCAGTGTAAGGACTTTAAACTTGGATGATGTGTTCTACTTTCCTGGTTCTAGTGAGAACACTAGCAGTAGCGTTGTGGATCAGCTGCAACTGTCTGATTTACTTTTTAGGCGAACCTATGGGGACAGTGTTGCAGTTTTTCAAGGTTCTGTTGCAACGATAGACCTTTAATCCTAGAAATTTCAGGTGTTAGAAGGCTGACCTTGTTGTTGCCTTAATGTGACCTCGGAGATTCAGGTCTCTGTCAATTACTACGCCTAAATTTTGGGCCACAAACATGCTCTGTGCTGACTCTTGATTGTTCCTCTTTAGGTCCAAAGACAATTATAATTTCAGTTTTGTTTTTGTATTCAGCTGAATAAAATTATGGCACCTCCGTCCATTGATTTGCTCAATGCATTCACTTCGTTTATATGCTTTCAAAGTCATATTGAGACATTTTAATGTAAAGCTGAGTATCATATGCATAGTTATGGGAATTAATTTGATTGGCAGGAGCATGTAGAGCCCTCGGGATCACCAAATGTGATTTCTGTCTGTTTTCTGATGAAAATCTGCCTATTGACACAAATATATTCCTGTTCTTAAGTTAAGACTCGAAACAGCCAAGCTCTGTACCAGAGAGTTCGACCCAACTCTTGAATCATTTTAACAATATATCTTGGTAAACAGCATGAAATGCTGCGCTAAGGTAAAAAAATACTAGCACTACAGTTTGTTGTTTTCTGCCATCTTCTCATTTCACTGAAAGTTGTTTTTACTCTCCTATACCTATTACAGTAGGCATTTCTCAGCTTTTTACAGATTTCTATGGGATGGATGTAAAAGGCACATAGACACTAACCAGATAGCTTTCTTTCATACCTCATTAATAATCATGTTCCTGTTAAGAAGTGCAGTGAGTTGTGGAATGCTTCCGAAAGTGATTTACTGCGTCCCTTTGGTGTGTAGTGACTTGAAACTGTCGCCTTGTCAAGAGCAGAAACACAGAGCAAAATGGATTATAATTGAGCACCTAATGATGAGAAAGCCTGTCAAATTTTTTTTTTTAACCTGCTTCAATCTCTCTAATTTAATGAAGGCAGCATGATGAGATCGTGCCCTTCTTAGAGAATTGTTCTCTTACTTTAAAAGTTTCATCCTTTGGCCAAGTTGCTTCTGTTTTTCTTGCTAAAAAGTTTGATTCCTAAAATTATCCCCCAAGTTTCTAACCCGACTGTGACAGCAGCATGAAAACAACATCAAAGACCTTGGGGTCTGCTTGTTAAACCTTTGGCTGTACAAAGCCATGCAAATGAGACCAACTAGTATGCCAACGAACAATTTAAAATGTTGTGTACAATATTTTGCATTTAAAGTTTCTTCACTTGAAAATGTATATTTCTTTCCATTTTAAACATCTTGTGTCGAGTTATAAAATTAGCTCAGGAAAGATTAATTTAGCCTGTCGTTTACATATGCTTTATTGGTTTGTAATTTCAGGTAAATGGCTGGCGTGCCAGTCCATGGACAACCAGATTCTTATCTTTGGAGCTCAGAATCGCTTCAGACTGAACAAAAAGAAAATCTTCAAGGGTCACATGGTAGCCGGCTACGCCTGCCAAGTGGACTTCTCACCAGACATGAGGTAAGTTGTTTTTCGTTTGAATCCAGTGGTATCCTCAGTGAAACCGAACGAACAAAAGTATAGCAATAAAATAGAGACGGATGAGAATTATTAGGAATTTACAGTTAATCTAGGACAGAAAAAACGGAGACGGACAAAGCTTTGCCAAAATATGCACTGGTAACTTGGCATGGGTGTTAAGGGTATACCAAGCTTTTATAAAACCGCAGAACTGTTATCTTATCTTTCAGTTTGAAGTGCTTTTTATTGGGATGCTAGAGAAAGTAACTGTATAAAGAACGGAGTAAATGAGTATTATCCACCTCTCAGCTGTTGCAGTGCACTGCCGCTTTAGCTGGGTGAAAAACTTTTCTGACACTTTTCGCTTGGATATAGCAAAAACATTTTCAGGTGTTTACTGAAAAATTTCGATAGTTAAAAACGCAGACATGCTGTCACAACCCGAGGAATGCCATCTTTGACACCTAAGAGGATGCTGACTCAGATAATATAGCCTGACTAAATAACCTGCTGTTATCAGACTGTTATATGCTTTTACTGTTAATCCATTGAAAGAGAGGGGAAAAAAACAGCAAGAAGACACAATTCTGGACAAAAAACATTTTTAATTAAAAGCTATTTATATTATAATTGCATTCAGTGGGTGTTTTTATAATTTTCCTTAAATGTGTTTAAAGTCAAAATGAAAATAAAGGTTATAGGTAACGTCCTAACTATAAATACTTTACCACTATTTTAACAGAAGGATTAATTACTATGAGAATCTCATGCTGTCACATGCTTGTAGCATGTTTATAACAAAGGCCCCAATAAAAAATTTTTGTAAGAACCACAGTTTACTAAAACTCTTGGAGAAAATAAGTCAGCTACAATTACAAGAACTGTGGCAGTCCAGTTTATTTTTAAATAGATGTTTTCCATGTCTCATCCATCACCTCCCACATGTGTTACCAGGTGCTCTAACTTCCGGTCTTTATTCATGGCAGCACAACAACTTCTGACTGAAACAAAAAAAAAAAAAGAAAGAAGAAAAAATAGATTAAAAAGCCCACTATTTCTACCTTTCCCTCTTACTGAAGAATTTTCTTTCTCCCAGTTATGTGGTGTCTGGGGACGCAGATGGAAAGCTGAACATCTGGGACTGGAAGACCACCAAGCTCTACCACAGGATCAAAGCTCACGACAAAGTTTGCATCAGTGCTCTATGGCATCCACATGAAACCTCAAAGGTCATCACCTGCGGCTGGGATGGACAGATCAAACTCTGGGACTAACTCTGATACCCTCTAAACAGATTATATGCAGATTTCAATCCTTTGTGAACCTTTTATAGTGTTGAGTGAAAGGCAACAGACTGGTATCCAGTCTAATTGATGAAATGTATTTTCGTATCTCGACATAAGAGCTCAAAATATGTACATTTTCTGTCTGTACAAGAATGAGTATATTGGAATCCTTATGGTTGTTATTCGAAAGAAACAACAGGGTTGAAATTCATTTTTTTACTTTTAGTAGTGTCCTGTGCAGTTCTTTTTTCATTCATGTTGTAAAAATTATTTTAATCATCTAAACATCCATTTTTGAAAATAAACATTCTGTGCTTTTCACCTTTTACAAAAGTGGCTTTTTTTTTGGCGGAAAATGTATCTCTTTTGCTGTCGTTAAACTCAGTCAGAACTCACATAGAGATGGAATCACTTCATGACCCATAAACGGTGAATAACATTTATGTCTTCATCTCTGTACCTGATTGTGGGAGGGATATAAGAGACTAAAATGGCTAATGATGCTTGTTGGTCAGAGTTTTATATCCAAACTTAATTAGGGACGTAACAATACTACTTTTTCCAAACCGATGCAATACCAGTACTTGGATCTGAGTACCTGCCGATACCAAATACCAATGCTGATACAGCTACCTCACAAAAAAATTTTTTGAATTGAAAGATTGTATTTTCTTATCTACTTGTTACAACAAATTAATTAGATTAAAAAAAATAATAAAATAATCATTAACAAAAATTTCAAGTAAAAAAAAAATTGTGAAATTATTTCAGAGTTTCCACATTTTAAGTATCGGTTCATGGTATTGGTCAAATAATCAATACCGATTCGAGTAAATTTTAGATGTATCCGCCACGATACCCAATACCATTATCGGTATCGGTGTATCCCTAATATTAATGAAAAATTGTATGGATTCAAAGAGCCTAGTTGAAAATTATGCTCTTCTAAAAGGCATAATGTTTAAAGGCACAGTGTGTAATTTTCGGCCAGTAGGGGGCACTCCATACCTAAATTATCACAAGCATGCGGTATCTGTGTCTTCGAGTAATAAACTCAACAACGGAGGTCCAACTAGTGCTGTTTTCAAACACTCAATTCCGAGAATTATCTGTTTGCAGCAACATGACGAGCACATCAGTCTCTCTTTCATCGCTTGGAACTAGCGAAGAGGTAAAAACGTATTTATGGAGAAACTTGTTTGCATTTTGAGGGGAAATCAATGTTTTAATGGCGGGCGTCTTCCGTGCGCTTTGTCCGTCCGGGCTCTTGTAAAAGTAAAGATGTCATCTAATATGGCTTTACCCTGAAAAGAGGACCCGCGCCTATGTATTTAAAGCTGATTTTTAAAGTCATAATTTACAATATCGCCAATATTTTGCAATTAATGTGCTTTACGTAATTATTATTACATAATATTTTAATGGCTATTTTCAAACATGTACTGCAAAAACTACACACTGTCACTTTAAGAATTTGGGAGATTTGAAGCGACTGGACGAAGGCAAGCTGGCTGAGGCATTAAGAAGTTTGTTCTTAGAACCATCCTCTTAGAATTTTGTTCTTATAACTACCCTGCCCAGAGTAACCTTTTCAGATTCTATTCGCACAGGAGTCAGAGACCTATGTGACGAACCTGCCTGTTTAAATTTTTTTTTTTTAATAATTTCTAGTTTACTTTTTCCAATTTTTGTTTCTTAAAAATGGTGGAGCCTTAAGAAGCGGAAAATTAGCAAGGGGCGTGGTTTGAGTTCACCAAACACATCATCCGAGTTCCGATAGAAACATGAGTAGGCGCTAAAATGGTTATAGGAAGTGAGTGCCCTGGTGCCTGGTTCTCATCAGTCAGAATATGCAAAAAAAATGGCCTGGCTACAGTCCGAAAGTGACTTTTGACACAATAAATTAAGACAGTCCTGAAGGTAAAACGTACCTAATAAACTGACTGCAGAATGCCTATATGCTTGTGAATAGCTTACCACCTTTTGTAAGCAACATAGATTGCTTCCTTTAAGTATTCACTTATTCTCAGAGGCAGGTACTTTTATTTACCTGCTCCTTGAAAGGCTGTTTTTAATGCTCTGCACAACCTGTGTTTGAATGTTTGAATTAGGCTGACCTGCCGCCAACAATACAGTAGTTAAAAGGACAAACAGTCTGTGGAAGTAATTACTTCCTCTATCTATGTAAGAGGTCATTACAGACTAAGTCCCGACAGCATTTATTTTCTATTTCTATATGCCATCCATGAAGGCTTCCACCGTGTGTTCACCCAGCTCAGGGTGTAGGCACTGCTGGCATTCAGGATGTTCTTGTGTAGAAAAAGGTGAGGTTTGTACGGGTTACTGTGGGCGTGAAAGAGGTGAAAACCAGTGCGTTCCAGCTCCTTCAGCAAGCTAAACCAGTAGCGCACCACAGATGGGTCATCGCCGGCCACCTCGAAGCCCGCCCAGTGCAGGTGAAGCTCCAGCAGCAGCTGACCCACAGAGTCCAGGACTCCTTCCAGGACGAGATTCTCTAAAATCTTCCACTCTGCGCTCTCCACATCTGCTTTTAATACATCCACCTTGAAAAAGGAGGTAAAAAAAGTAAAAATAAAGAAATGTTCTTCTACACCTATATAATAAATGAGTTCTATTGCAGCTTAATAATAACACTAATATGTGAGAAGTTATTGAATTCAAAAGCTATTAAAGGATGTGAAAGAGTATGTGAAGCTTGGCCTTGGCTGTTGCTTCAGCTGTGTTGATGGATTGAGCCGAGGCACAACTTGACAGGGCTTGCTGGGATGGAATGGAGAGGAATTGCTTCCTAAGATGAATGTGAATAGCACCCTAAGGTCATATTTATGTAAATACACTCATGCATGCTCAGAGCTTAATGCATATCTCCAGGACCTTGAGTTTCATCTAAGGTTTTATCAAACAATTAAACTTGCCCTGTTTCTGACCTTTATGAGTTTAAAAGTTAAAGGTAAGTTTTTCCGTTAAAGAGCATATTAAGCATTCCTATACATGTGACAGCTTCTTTCAAGCTTCTCTTTATTCTCTTAAACAGACCGCAAAGAAGCATGTAATCACATTTTATTTCTTTGCTTAAGGGAGCCAATCTCGCTTGTATGTATGATAGTTCACGAGGTTTTCTGTAAAACTTTTAAAGTTCGTCTTTTGACCATCAAAAGGTGAAAAACTATCTTTAAAGATGGTTTATCACCTATTTTCAGTACAGTTCTTGAAGTTGATGTGGGTAACATATTTTACAATGAGGACCTTAAAAGCCTACCCTGGAAATCCAGAGGTCTCACAAGAGCACAATTTGAAGCTTTGTTAGGCCCTTTGCATTACTCGTTGCCAGACCCTTAATTTTAATAGATTAGGGTCTGGATTTTTCCAGACTATCAAAAACCCAGAGGAAACCTGAAAAGCACCCAGACAGGCAGCTAAATTCAAAATATCAGGATTTTTGGCAAATAACTAAAAGCCTCTCAAAGATATCTCATATTTCACTTTTTGGTAGTAAAATGCTTTTTTTTATTTCAAGTAAGAGTCTGTGTGATTAGGTGAACAGGCATGGATTTAAACCTGATTTGTAAAAGCTCAAAAATCCCAAAATGTTCAAGTGTAAACTGAGGAACATGAGTAAAAACAACCAGATTAGTTACCTCGTCTGGTTGGATGACAATGTTGTGTTATAGGCTTACTAGCGCAGTCTTGTCTAAAATGCAGTTCTTTTCTCCAAACAAGATCTGGCATCCGATAACTAACATTTTGTTCCTCTTGTGAGTCTTTTGTTTCAGTTAGTCACCAGATCTCTATAAATGAGTCATTTGGTCAGTTTTTAACCCATTGCAGATCAGTGCTCCAACACACATGCATGCCTTTATGCCTTTCTGAGTGACGGTTTCCTGTCTGCGATGCTTGGCAGAACGATTCTAGCAGTGCCTTTGCTTGCTCCGCTGGCACATAGAGTACTCACATTAATAGCTCATTATGAGGATGTGCACATGGCCTTGCATTTAAAACAGGCGAGTAACTGAACAGCTCACTGTACCAACCCACACACTATGCAAAACCACTTTATATTTGTGCATTTCACAAACCAAAATATTGCAATTAAAGATGGCAGATCCCAGAGAATTTGTCAAAAATTTAAGGTGAGACTAAGCAGAAATGCTTCCAGGATGCGGATAGCTTTTTTATGGACATTTCTTTTTCTTAATAAATTTTATCTTCATGTGAAAACTGACTTTTTTGGAGGGGGGGTTGAAACATTTAAGAGTGAAGAAAAAAGTGAACGCAAAAGAAATCTGTAAAGGTGCAAACACTGACACACTCACAGCAGTACATAACTATGTTTATAAGTTTATGTATGAAAGATCATGTGTGAAAATCCTTAACAGTGAGCTAGGGAATCATGCCTGTAGACCTTTGAAGAGCTACCTTAAAGTCAGATTAGATTTAGGAGGAGCTTCAAATTATTAATGGTGGGATATTCATTTGGACTTTAAAGACCCACTCTGTAACTTTTACACCATAAAAACATGTTTTCTCGAAACGTTTATGTAATACGACACTATTTTTGATGTTCATTTTTGGGGCTGTCACTACATGGGAGAGTACGGAGCCCGGCAGGGGTCAGGTTCAGAAATAACTTTTGAGGGGTAAGAATCCGTACCCTCGGTTTACTGAGCCGTGCGCACAGATTAGGAATCCGTACCCTTGGTTTATTAAACTGTGACTGTCTGGGGGGTCCTGTCCGCTTGATAATATTCCCTGGTTGATTTCAATATGTAAATTGCTTTGGCAGAGGGGTTAAACACAGGGTTGGTAAATGGTTTGCATTGGTTCAAATCCTGCTCTTGCACTTTGCCACTGCAGGAAAGTAGGCTATAAAGATAAACTTTGTTTAAACTGGGGACATTTCCTCTGCATTATTTATAAATCATAGTTTTGTTCCAACCACATGAAAACCTGATGTGTAATTTTTTTAACAGTGCAGGTCTAACATCCCCTTATACTCCCAGTGCTATTTTCATATAGGCTAATCAGAATCCAAACTGATATTCAACTATCTGAAACTGTTTCTTTATGTGCGAATGTTGTAGCATTTTTTGCCGAGATTCAAGTTACGTCCAATAAAGACTTGCTTTCAAAGTGGGCACTGTATCAACAAGTAACCGGTTAACACATGTCTCTTTAATGCAACGTATTTATGCTGTGCCACCTGCTCCATGTATCTATGCAGATAGCGCAGGACTGAGCCTGTATTCCAGGGGGCAATATAAATATAACACCTACTTTTATAGTCTGCAATATACATAATTTCCCTCTAGGATCAATAAAGTGTATTCTAATGAAGTAATAGGATGGGATTCAATCCACCAATACCTGGGTTGCCAAACATCAGTGTTAACCACACTGCCAAAGGAGCCACTTAATAATCATCCAGCCAGGGCACAATATCAGTTGGACAGGATCCCCCACACTGTCACACATGGTTTATGAATCTGTGTGCACAGTTTAACAAACCGAGGGAAAAGATTAGTAATCCGTGGGCACGGTTTAGTAAACCGAAGGTACGGATTCTTACCCCTCAAAAATTATTTCTGCACCTGACCCCTGCTGGGCTCCGTAGGAAGGTCCTCCTGCTGTTTATCGCACTATAGAACTTTTCACCCACGGACCACTTCCCTGGATGTACTGACTGAGTTTTGCTTTACGGCAGTATGCTATGCGCTACCTAATGATATATAAAAAAACCAGCAGTTTGAGACTTGAGCCATGGCAGATCCACCACAGAAACTAAAGAAGACACTATCAGAAGAAATTAGGAAAAGAGACTGGGCCACAAAGCAGCTGAGCTGGCAGAGCTTCACTGCTTCATAGCTCATTATGATGGTTGGTACTGACCCCGGTATGAATCCGGGGTAAGGAACATTGTAGGATGCTAAGCCAAAGCTGGAAGAAAACCCTAGAAAACATAGGTAAGAGAACATTTCCTTCCCTTCACTGCTATGAAAGACCTTTTCTTTCAAACGGTTACTCAGTTTAGGTCAAAGTCGGATTATCTTCTAAAACCCAGTGTTACAAATTTTTAGTTTTGTGTGGTCAGCCGCTGTGAGTGAGATTTTAGAGATACAGTAGGATGTAGGGATGCTAAACTATTCCTGTTGCTACTGGATTGGTAAGTAATAAATGCTTGCTCTGGGTTTGGGGAAGATGACGTGATACAGCGCTGGGGAAATTGTTTGATGGTTTAACCACTTGAAACTCCGTTGGTTTGATGTTTTGTTGTTTTGGCTGGGGAGCTTCTAAAACCGTCAGTAGACTTTTTCAGAAGCGCTCCATAAAAATTAATTTTTATGACAGTGACATAACGCCGCAAGCCTTGGCAGGTAACAGAGGGCAAATATCTGCAAAGTTACAGTGTTTCTTAAAGACAGACACCAAGGAGATTAATCATGTTGAGGGTATTTATGGTAAAGTGTATAAGAACGGATCGCTACCTGTGTGCAGCACACAAACGAATGTGATACAGTGAAGTAGATAAATAAATACAGCTCTGTGTTGATTTACCACTTACATCTCTGTGTCCAAATTCATCCATAATGGTGGACAGTTTCTTGTTGCTTGCTTGTCGTTTTGGGGCAATTCCTGGGCTGGGGTCCCTCCAATCAACAGAGATCCGATGGAACCACATTTCAGCTTTTTGTAGGTGAGGCTGCTCCAGGCCAGGATCAAAGCAGTGGACCTCACAACCTGATTGTGCAAGAAAATGATCCATGGAGCGATCATCCACTCCCAACCTGAAGACCACAGGAATCAACAAAAGAGTTGCGTAGCAAGACATCAAGGGGTATGTCGTCACATTTATTTTATCCATGCATGCACAGTGGAAAATGAGCAAATAAATGCAATTTTTAGAAAGCAAAAGATAGTAATAAAAGGGAAGTTGTTACCAGCTCACTGTTATATTAATGGACTCCACTATAGTGGAGTAATAATACACGGTTAAAAAAAAAGTCCTCATTTCCCTAATCTCATATTGAATGGCATTCAAAATCACTGTATTTTGAGCAGCTCTAAGCACTGACTTTCCTTTTCCAACACATACAGTGCTGTGAAAAAATTATTTGGCCCCTATAGATTTCCTCTATTTTTTTGCTTTCTTCTGTCATTTTGTTTTTTCTTTGAAATTATCAAACAAATTTATAAAAGATAAATAAATACAAAATGCAAGTTTTTAATAATGATTATACAAATATTTTGTTAATAATTTTTAATTAATAATGATTAATCATTATTAATGATAATTATACATGATTTAACAAATAATTTACAGTGAAAGCCTGTTTAAGATTTAAATTTACACCGGACGTAACATGGTGCCCACCTTTCACGTTTTTCTTGTCGGTCTACACGATATTTTCCTAAATCTGCCTACCATCAAAGTGTAAGTCAGGCCTATATAGGTTGTTTTTTTGGTCAGGAAGGGTTTCTCCCAATCCCTTTTTTTTTGTTCATTCAGTATACATGACTGAACACTGACCTTATCTGAGGCAGACAAGGACTATTGTGATTTAGATGTTGCTCTAAGCACCGTGAATTGCCTTGTTGTTGAAAGTGTGTTCTACAAATAAATGTGCCTTGCCTTAGGTTCTTTTGAGATCTTCTGGATGAGTCATTGATGTACTCATGAGGTAGTAATAAAAGGCTGGCCACTCTTCCATTGTGGTTTGTTGAAGTCCCAAAGTCCTAGAAATGGCTTTCTAACCCTTTAAAGATGGAAAAATGCTAGTGACTTTGTTTCTTATCTGTTCTTGAATTTTATTTTTTTAATTTTAGATCTGGGCATGATGAGCTGGTTTTGAGATCTTCTAGTACCGGACCATTGCTCTATAGACCTGCAACTGAATAGAGGTGATTATGGGATTTTACAATAGAAACAGACAAAAAAGGTGGACTGGACCACACTGAGCTACACCATTGGCTATACAGACATTCTGGACTCCTAGCTCTCCTTCTCTTGCAACCACAGCTTCCTTCTTACCCACTCCAAGCAACACTTCCCTGGACAGCATTTAAGAATTCCCACACCCTGCAATATATCTCAACATCCTCTCCATCTAATTAACAACCATAGCTGTTCGTCTTTCAGTCTGACCCCGTTCCCTGGTGTGAGGGACCGAGCTGGTCAGGAACAAGGGACACAGGTGGCTTCAAAGAGAACGGGTTTTATTTACCCACAGAAATGTCCAAACAATTAGAACTCCTAAAAGAAGTCAAATGAACAAACAAAACCAAAAGTCAAATTGGTAACTTAACTAAAGTAACTTCAAACTGCACAAACAAAGTAACTGAACACAAAACCAAACTGACCTCCCAAACAGGAAACAAAGGGAACTTAAATACTGGCTGATCAGACCAATTAACACAAGAGGGAATAAACACATACTAACAAATAAGCTAACAAAAGAAAATTAAACCAATTAGCTTTTTAGTTACTTGAAAATAAATGGAAAAGTAACCTAAATAAGTAAAGAAACTATTCAGGAAACCCATCTAGAAAACAAATACAAATTAATGATCTCCCCCCTGAGGGAGCTGCTGTGAACCAGTCCGTGGCATTTCCTGTCCACATCACTGTGCTGGCTCTTGCAGGCTTCTGCTCATGTCTGCCCTCTAGCTCTCATTTGGATTTCCCCCAGCACCGGTAACCCAAGAAAAGGAAAGGTTAAAGAAAGCAAAACAAACAAAAGTCGAATACAAATACCTATGTGTGTTAACAAATATTACTAATTTCAACAAAGTTTAAATTATGTAAACAAAATGATAAACTAAACATAACTGAAATGTTGGTGCATTTCAGTTTCCCATTCACTGGTTCCTCCCGAGATGACCCCTCATTCCTTTGCAAAACAAACCTTTTATTTAAGAATATTTATCCATCTACTGTGGTCTGGTGTGCTGACTTAGAGTCAAGAAACCAATCAAGTCAGTTTGATATGATTTAACCTACCTGTGCTTCATCCAAGGTTTCCTTGCAACCATTTCCTCATGATGTTTTTACAAGCTTCTTTGAAACCCCCAGATTCAATTTCCCATGTCTGACAGCTGACCAGCTCCTCACTGCTTTGTCACCAAGCTCATCTCTGTGCTCTGCCTGTTCACCCTTTGTGATCCGTCCTTGCTCTCTGATCCTTCTCCTCGCTCTTAAGCCTTGTTTCTGCGGAGCAGGTCCGGTCCATTATTTTATGGTCCAGCATACTCAAAAGAGGGTTTCCACCACCAGCTGAACTCTCACTGGGCGGGCGGGGTTGTATTGTACTACCATACTAGTGCAGTGAGAATCATGACGCAATAAAACTTAACAAATAGATCAAGAGACCAGATTATGTTTGGTTTTTGGTTCCTTGTTTAAAGTCCTTGTTGCAGTGTATGAGTTGGGTCCGTGCCACAAAGAGAAACATATTCCATTTACAATGAGTTGTCTTGGACTTGGGCAAGCAGTGATGGTTTTCATTCCCCCAAACATGTGTGTCACCAGTAGCTTCAACCTAACCGTACCGGACCATTGCCCTATAGACCTGCAACTGAATAGAGGTGATTATGGGATTTTACAATGGAAACAGACAAAAAAGTTGGACTGGACCACAATGAGCTAAACCATTGGCTATACAGACATTCTGGACTCCTAGCTCTCCTTCTCTTGCATCATCTAACCCTAACTTGCAAATTAAAACTCACTTGATAAGTGTTGGACTGTCTGGAGTATTCGAAGAACTATACTCACCTGTGGACTTAGCTACCTGCAGTTACTCCCCACATCCATTCCTCTGTGGAGTGTTCCTGGTTCCAGTGACCATCATCATACCAATAAACCTTTTATTTCATTTCACTGATCTCTCTTCCTTAGACCCAACTTCCACATAGTAAGACAGGGGCCGTTGATCATAGTAATTTAGTTTTGTAACGTGCATGAAGTAAGTCAACAATACTGTAAAAATGTCTACAGCTGAATATTCTTGATATAGTCCTGATTTCATTAGCATAGACAAATTTTGTGGAAGAAATACAAGTGTAATGAATGTTGACACAAAAATTTTTATGCTTCCGTCAGTTTCTCCTGTTTCTTTCATGTTTCTGTTTTGTATTCATTACTACTTCTCAGATCATCTGTATGAAGTAAAGTACCTTTAATTTAGACATTTCTTTAAAACTCACAAAACAATGCACACACATGTACCATGAATCCATGAATGTCTGTCATAGATCCCCCTCGTTTAATCACACATTATAACACTCCTCTTTATTCTTCTTCAGTTTTTCCTCCTGCATTCCCATACCTCCTTTTTGTGTTGCAACTTTTCCCCTGTAATTATGGCAATGGGAATTCAGTTCTTTTACAGATGAGGTGCTGGATCCCTGAATGCATCTCACTTGCAAGAAGATGAGTAGATGTGAGGCACTGATATAAAAGATGTCTCTCTTTATAACACTAAGGTGTCACTGACAGCTTCCCATTCTCTAGTGTGATTGACTGCAGTAACACTGCAGATGATATGTATCGCCTAAATCTCAGCAAGGGGTTAAAGGGAGACTAAGAATGTGACAAAACGTTTTCTGAATAACTGGTGATAAAGCCCTCACTAAATCCACTTTTTTTTCTCAGAGTAAAATGCAAGAGCAGAAACTCGGGCAATATACAATAAATTAGTCAAAATTAAACTTTAAAGAGATAGTTAAAATTTTGTGATGCAGAGTTGCCGGCTGAAGTCTTCATTTAGAACAAGCCACATGAGCTGTCTAAGAGGCTGAAGGCAATAGTAAATCTGACAAGGGCTAAAAAAGAAACCGTTTTGTTTTCTAATTATCTTTCCTATCTCAAAAATCATACAAATATACAAACTGTATTTTCATTAGTGAGCTGTAACAACACTAACTTTAGATTTATAAATCTGATACTCCCAATTCAGTTTTCAGAAATTAAGAACACTCTTTGACGAGAGACGGAATGTTTTATTCAAAACAGAAATTTTCCACACATGTCAAATCTTGAAGGTTCTGTGGGCCTTTCCTTTCTATTCTAACCTTAAGTTCTTTTTTAAGATTGTCTTTTAAATTGTTCCTCTCAGATGAATGAATGCGGCATTATTGTAGTTTTATTTTCCTCTTTGAAACCAGTTCAGAGTTTCCTTGGTTGTGTGTTTAGTAAAATTATCTAGTTAAAAAAATCCACCCTAATTTTATTTTTCTTATTATTCTTATTATATTGTCTCAGAACGTATTTAGCTTCAGTGCTTTTTCAACTATATGACGTTTTCTGGTACCATTACTGGTACCATTCTAGTAACTTTACCGTAATGTTTTATACTATTTCTCCTGTAAACATGGTGCAAATAATAAAAATTACAAAAAAAGATGATTTTGGTCTCACATGACAAGGCTATCCCTAATATTTCATTGACCTGTCAACATGGTCTGCTATAAATTTGAAACAGTTTTTTTTCTTTTTTTTGTGTGCAATCTTGTGCTGTAGTGTACATTGCAGTTTAACGCATTGCAATGTCAGGGAATTTAACGATAGTCAGTGACTCTTGGGCAACTCTTCTGATTATTCTTTTGACTTCTTCTTCATTAAATAAGTTGGCATGCAAACCATTTCATAAATGTGCTCGTCAATTTGATGATTTTGCTAGAGTTTGATAGATCTGGCAGAGCGACCGTGGACCAGGACTCAAACTCAGGACGGCCGCACCAACCACCACGCTACACAACGCCCCATAAACATCTAAGTTAAGTTGTTTGATCCTAACATTATTTACTATTTTTAGATACAGAGACATATATTCATGCTTTTAAATATTGAAGATTTAAGATAACAAAACTCTTTAAATACTTGTCTGAGGCAACAAAGCCTACAAAAACTACAGATGGTACAAAATGCAACTATCAGTTTTTTTGCATAGACCAAATGTAATAGTTTATTTTAGATTTTATTCTTGACTTTTTAGGCATGCTCTGGGTTTACACCAAAGCGCATCTCTGTTAATCTCAAACCATACACTCACTTCTGAAAAATAAGTCTCAGCCAAAGCTCTTCTAGCGGTCTGAGATTATGATCCAGCCAAGAAGCTTTATCTCTGCCATATCAATTTCTAAAACCCCTTTTTTTTCATGTTTTATTTGCTGATTACTTTAAGATGTGTTTTTTTTTAAGTTTTTCTTTAGTTATTTCTCTTTTTTAAATCTTACTAACTACCTTGGAAATTACATTTTTTGTTGTTTGTTTTTTCAAGGTTTTGTGACTGTAGTGGCCTTTATTTGATAGAGGACAAGGTTGAAAGGGGAAAGAAGTGGGGCAAAGACACAAAGGAAAGGTTCTGCGAGGACTGGAGTTTCACTCTATACGACCACTCCGAGGGCAAAGGCCCCTGCACACCCATATTAACCACTACACACCACACGATGCCTCCGTAATTTAACTTTAACACATTTATTCAACCAAAACTTGCTTCAAATAAGCCGACTTTTATACATGTGAGGTGGTTATAGAGCTGGTTAAGAAATTCCCAATAAAATATTTTATGCAAGAAACAAGATAAATAGGAAATTTAAATCTACCTGTCCTCATACTGTTTACATAAGATAAAAAAAAACTTTAACTTGCTTTTGAAACAGTGATAATAATAATTATAGGGTTATATTGCCTGTCTGCACTGTGTTAGAAACCACATTTCCAACGACAACCAACACACGGTCCATTTATAATAAAGTGCAGGTATTTTTACTTCCCCTCCAAAGCGCTAGCCTACATAAGTGTTCTAAATTTGCAGCTGTATGGCCTTGAATCTTCAAGGACGGTTATGGACCAATTTCAGCAAAGAAAAATCTTTTCTGCACTTCAAGATGAGTGGATTGCAGTTCAGTGAAAGAAGGGTGGACTCTCAAGAAAAAATAATGACTGGTTTTGCAACCTTATTGGGTCTTTTTAATACAGTAGTTAAGGAGTGGAAATAACATGAACATTTTAAATAATAAACTGAAGGGGCTGAGCTCAGAGTGACATCTAGTCTGCTGGCTCATACAAAGGCTTATAAAGAATAGGATTAAAAATATAAACAGATTAAACATAAACAGATTAAAAATCTGTTTCGATCAGTCCATCTGTTTATAAGAACATAAGGGAGAGTGCTCTGTTGACAAACCATGGAATCATAAGTGTCAGTACCCAGTACTTCCTTCCAGTGAAGATTAAACAGTGGCATGGTAAAGAATATTCATAACCTATATTACAGCTCTGATTAAGTTCAAGCTCTGTGTCCAACAAAGGATGAACATCCTTTTTTTATGACCCTTGATGATGCAAGTTTTCATTTAGTTGCAACAAAAAAGTCTTTAAAAAGTCCATTCTTTGGCTCTTTCACACCGCACGCTTTGTCAGCATAAGAAAAAAAAAACTGCGCGTGGGCCTTTCTCTGGCAGATGTTTTAAACAATGGCTGATCGTGATTGGCTAGACGACTCTGACGTTGGGTGACAACATCATAGTTGTAGAAGCTCTGATTGGTTGACGCGGCAATTCAAGAGTTTTAAAAGTTCAGCTGGCCGAACTTCTGTGTTGCTGGCTTTTCCGCTTTGACGCTTGTAACGCAGGAAAAGTTTCAAGGATTGATGTGGCAAACGCACCCAAAGTGTCGTAGAGAGCCCTCCTGACAGCCTCAACCATAGATTTTACATGTAATCTTGCTGCTCTTGATATTGATGTTCGGGGCGGTGTGAATGCACCATAAGAGAAATGGGCATCAATGTCACGTACAAATCTAAGGAAACAGGATCTCCTTGATTATCAATTAGAAGTTCCCTGATCATTTACCTTAAAATCAGTTCATACATTTTTTTCAGTTAGATTTATATTATATTTTATGGCTGACAATGATCGTGGCAATCACTAATCTAATGAATCCTGGCATTAAAAAATAAAAATCAATTTCTAAACAGTATTTTTTTGACTAAATGAATAGAAACAGAAGGTAGTTTCCCCCCCAAAATTGTCCAGTATGAGATTATGCTATTGCAATAAAAGAGGAATTTATTTTTGAAATTTTTTAAATGTCTTTACCAAGGATGGCAATAAATGTGGAGTAGTCGTTTGGCAATCAAGTCACTGCACTTCCTTTCACCTATTAAAATCTAACTTTTATATTTGATAGTGCATCTAGCCTGGTGCTTTCTTAAGACACTATATCTGGGTACACAGAACCACATCTGTTTCAGCATATTTCATTCTCAACTACAAAACACTATGCTGAAGAGGGAAGTTTTGGAAGGTTAGATGAAATAATGAACTCTACATAAATATGGGTGGGAGGGGTTGAAAAGGAGGATAAGTTATGTTTCTTGTGGATAAACATCCTAAAACCATCCCTCGCCATAAACAAACAACAAACAGCTGCTCATCTTGCTTAGACGCAGCTGCCAAGGGCTCAATAACCGGAGAGCAAATTAGATGCATCAACTGAAAACAGACATGCACAGCTAGTACATATACGTTCAGAGAGGTGGGGACTTCAAGACTGTACACAGAGTCACCTGTGTTTTGCATTTCTTTATAATCCAGTTGTGCAGCTGTTTGAATCAAAGTACAGTGTTGGAAACCAGTCCTTGTAGTAGATTGCTCACCTGGCTTTGTGTCAAGAATATGATGAGGAACTTGATGGGTGTGTGTGTGTGGTCCTGGTAATACTTGACTACTAATGACTGGCTTTGGGATATTTACAAACCTTCTTTGGACCGATGGACCTTTTTAGGACTGAAGCCCGATCTTAATACGGTGGAGCCCACTATTTAGGTTTAGAGGTATGGTGTGAATTGAGTTTCAGTTTTAGTTTAGTAGTTAGGCTTAGGGTAAGAGTTTGAGTTATGCATATATCCAGTTACTAAAATCAATGGAAGTCAATAAATGGTCCTAATATGGGTCTGTGTCTGTAGTCTTGTATTACTACCCTTCTTAGGACCTGATTTGGGATATTCACTAACCTTCTCAGGACCGATGGACCTTGTTAGGACCGAAACCAAATCTGGCCCTCCATGGCCATTTATGTGGCTCTCTAAACTCTAGAGTACCCTATAGATAGAACATTTGAGTTCTATTTTTGTGTTCCCCAATACAGTTTTATCAGTAAAATAAAATCAGTGTTTATTTGAACATTCCTAAATCACATCATTATGTAAAGGTGTTCAGTATTATTTAATTTTAAGACGTACTTTTGGAATGCGGAGGCTAATTTTAACAGTTTGTTATAGTTTTATCAATACTTTCTTCCAAAACCAGCCCTTGAAGAATATTCATCAGCTTGATGTGGACCAAAATAGTGAACTTTTTTTTTGTAACGCAACCGGAAAGCAGCACATTTATTTTATTTTGAAAATTTTCAGATGCCGAGCCGTCTGATTTCCTGACTTCCCCTATCCAAAATGTAGAAATGTACACGTGTCAGAGGCGTAGGGCGTAGAAAATAGGACTGCTGTGTATATTTAGAAAAGTTGTACGACATGACGCTCCTGTGATGGTGCAAACTCGTGCTGCTTTCGCCTCTGGTGGAAAGGGTTCTATTGTGTACAGCGGTGGCTATCAGCTGCGTTTGGCGTGCTGCTGCTGTAACATGCTGCTGACGTATCCGGTGGAAAGGAGGGGTTAGGGTTAGGAAAAGATCAGTTATGGTTAGGGTTAGGAAAAGTGTCTGGGTTAGGCATAAATCCAGTTATTAAAACAATGAAAATCAATGGATGGCACTAATATGGGTAGCAATACAAACTTGTGTGTGTGTGTGCGCTTTTGTCTAGAATTCAAACTGAGGCCGGTTTTCACTGTTTCAGGTTTTTCAGCTACAAAGTGAAGACCATTTAATACAAAGTGCGAAGATTTTGCTGGTCCTCACTTTCGGACAATGTTATTGAGCCCTACAGATTGGTTTTAGAGATATGGTGTGAATTAAATTTTGGTCAAAGTTAGATCTGTAATATTTAACGTTAGGAAAAGTGTTAGGGTTAGGTATAAACACAGTTTGAACCCCTTCAGTGAAAACCAGACATGACGAATCAGGAATGAACTGACCCCACTGACACTCATGGTATTGTGTCTTGATTCCAGCACACCTGTGCAGTCTCTCAGCAGTCAAATGAATAAACTCTCTCATTGCAAAAACTTTGTTTCAGGAGAGACACAGGGAGAGCAGGCAGGACACTGACAGCCAAGCTGATCCTCGACATGTAAAGCAGGTGGGAAGAATTAACCCTCAAACCTCAGGAAGGTCAAATAGCTTCGTGATTTGGTGGACCAGATTCAAAATTACAAGTCTGGTAGACATAGAAGCAAAGCTGGAAAAAAATATATTTCAAAGTGGAGATAGTTAGGACAGGAATCAGTTAAAAAATTCACCTTAATTTTAATTGTAGATTCTTATTATAATGGCTCAGAACATATTTAGCTTCAGTGCTTTTTCAACTATATGATAACTATAAGTGTATCCCACCAGATGCACTTAATGAGAACATCATTACTTTCTTTTTTGTCTCAGACTGCCTTGTTTAAACCAAAGACATTAGTGTAGTGTGGTTTTTAGTGCTGAGGTGAGAGAAAACATTGTGGTAGGATTAAAAGAGCTGACTAAGGCCATCGTAGTCTAGCAAGAATTTAAAGTCACTTTCACTAACTGGAAAACAATCTGCAAGGGGAGAACATTCAAAACAACAGTACAAGCAAGTTCACCCTAAATGCAGACTGTAAAATACTAAAAGAAGTCTTCCAAAACCCCAACCTGCCGCAGAATATTGCGGCAGTTTGAGGTTTTGGAAGTAAAAGAGGGTTTACATACATATATATATATATAAAAGCAACGTGCATTTTTTTTATACCCACCCAAAAGAGTATACCCTACAGTGCTTGCTCTTCATCCTGTGGGTTAGACTGAACTTTGGATCCAAGCACACGGCCCAGTCTCCTGCGGATGCTCCCGTAGTAGCCTCATTATCAACTATTGAAGCACAGGTTACCTTGATGCCAACAGAAACACACAATGTTCGCATGTTACAACAACTGTTTGGTTGGAAGAATTTATTATTTTTAACAATGGAGTATTTAAAATGTATAAACATTGTAATCCAGATATGAAATAAATGACTGGGAAATATGATTTGCTGACTTTTGAGTTTCTGTTTTGGTAAAATAAAACATCTGTTAGCAGACAGGAAAAGATAATTTATGACTCAATTTATTCAACACAGCTCAGTGATGCAAGATCTATGTTAGGGTTATGTGACATAAATCACTGTGAAAGTCAGCAGAGGCTATTCTAGACTGAAATCAGTAACAAATCAAATAACTGAGTTTATTTGTGTGTGTTTGCATGCTCTTGTTTTTTTTTTTGATTGAATAAACTGATATCAAAGTGGCTGCAGTATTGTAACAAATAATTTAAAGTGGCTGCAGAATTTGACTTGCAGTGAGTGCAAGTGTGACATCTGGGGTTTGATCTTGATTTGTGTAATACTTCACATGTACACTAAGAGACGGAGATCAAACATTCATTGATATTTCTTAGTCTTGCAAGTATAAAAAGAGCTGGAAAGCAACAATGATGAGAAGGAAGAACACTTTTCAATATTTTTTTGTTTTCTATGCAGTATTCAATAACTCCTCTAAGGATTCCGTATCATTTTTCTTCCTTCCACTTCAGAGTGGACAGTGCTTTAATGCATGAAATACTGAGGAGTTTCATATTGTGTCTTAATAAATATGTGTAAAAAAAAGGCTTAAACCATGAAAGCATGTTTTGGGTCTACTTGCTTCGCCCCATGGAGCTGCTTTTAGCTGACTAACTAGCCCCAACTGGTCCCTCTTTATCTCTTTGCAAACAATGGAGTCATCCTTCCATGGAAATCTAAGAATCGTTCAAGTAAGGTTGCTCTGGGAAAAAAAAAAGTTAGCTTCTGATGAACAATGTAAGGATTGTTTAGATTTTCTATTTCATTCTGGTTAACTGCATTTGCAAGATTTCATTCTTCAATTGTTTCGGTATGAACAAGCCATTTGACCTGTGGTATAAACAGTGTTTATGAAAGATTATTGCTCGCTTGAGCATTTTAATCATGCAATATGAGTTACTCTGTTCCACAGCAGTCTTCCTTTGTTCTTGGGTGCTAAGCTACACAGAGTAACTCTCATTTAGCTTGCACTAAATAGCTCTTCCAGGTTGTTCTGATAGTGGAAACGTGCCTATTGTTTCTTTTTAGTGCGGCCTCGTTTTTGCAGACTGCAAGTGGTTATGAACAATCTGGATTGTTTTTTATAGTATTCAAAGTGCTTTTTAGCTTTAACATTGATAGTTTAACCACCCAGACTAGGCTTAAAAATTGTTTTTCAAACCGCCTTTCTTAGTGATCCAATATACTAAAGTTAGATTAACCACTGTGATGACCGATCCACAAAATATAATTAATTGTCCAAAAGTTTTTGATCTCTAGTCCAGCAAATTATTGAAGCAAACAATACTTCTTCCAAATATTTTTTTCTCTTCACTTCTGCTTTGCATTGTGAAGTGGTTGTTTAAACACACACTAAATAGTGCTAATTAGTAATAAATTAATCTAAATTACTTTAAAACTAACTTAGCCTTTCTTTAAACTGATCAATACAAGCCTTGATCTTTAAGTATACAAAGTCATGCTGGACTGTGAGTTCATGATCAATTTACTGGTTATTGTCTCTACTTCTATGGACATTGACACATTTTTACTTTTATTTTTGGTAGCTAATTCAATTATTCATTCTTCTTTTACTTAGTAGTTTCGCTGTATGTTTCTAGCTTAGTGAGTTTGTATTTTCACTGGAAAGTTGAACTATTTTTGTTCATAAATGTTTGTAATTTGGAAAGTTATTGTTTGTTGTGATTCCATATACATGTGTAGTAACTTGCCATTCAAAGAACGCAACAAGCGTACTCCTTCATGCATTTTTTTATTACTTCAGCCTTATCAGGTAGGTAGTCATAAACAGTGTTGCCACACTTATTTTGAAAATATAATCTGATTACTGACTACTGCTTACACCTTCCAAAAATAACTTTACTACTTTACTGATTATTTCAAAAGTAACTAAGTTAGATTACAAGTTATTTTATTACTTACTTTTAGTAGCTGGCAATAACACTCTCCACTGCCTCAATATAAAAACAATAACTGGTTAAGATCACTTTATTGGAAGTGCATTTTAAAAGTGAGGCCAGAAAATGGGTACATACGTGCTTTTGTACAGCATATACTACTGGAGAGTTCCACTAGAGGGGAAAGTACAGAACTCAGATCGGATAAAGGGCCAGATTGTAGGATAGAAACAAATCGAACATGGCAACTGTGGAGGAGATAATCAACTGTTTAATTTTTACTACAAAGACAGCAGCTGTGTCGTAGAAGTTATGTAAGACCATTACAGCAATTGTTGCTTGTTTACCTACTGCTTTGGCGGATCAGATATACAAATATATATTTTTGCTTAAGTTGAGGTTTAGTACTAGAGCAGACTGTTCAAGGGCTCTTATGCTGGTTTTAGTCAGCTTCAAGCGCTGTCCACACGTAGCCGGGTATCCCACAAAACTGAGATATTTTTCTACGGTTTGGCCTGTTATCCACACGTGACCTGAGATTTTCGGCACCAAAAACAAATCTTTTTAAAAACTCCGGCCAAAGTGGAGATTTGCATTTTCTCCGTTTTCAGTATCTGCGTGTGGACGGTTGAAAACTGAGTTTTAAGAACCATAATGTCACTATCCGTGAAACAAAATGCTCAAACATCACTTGTGCGACCTGTGTGTACTCTCAAAAACAGCTTTTATTCCCTCAGAGCTGTGTTGGCATCATCTATTGTTAAAGCGCGTTTTGTTTGTTTGCTTTTTTAAGCTGTATGACTGCTGCGTGCTGAAGATAGAGCATAGAAAGTTACTCTGAGCGGATAGGATTTGGGAGAACTACTGCCCCCTACAGGTTTGCCACATCTATGAATGTGCTGAAAAACGCATTTATCCGGTTATGTGTGGATAGAGATTTTTTTTTCATGGAGCAGAGGAGAATCGTTGTTTTTTTTCTTCGTGTGGACATGGCCTCAGTTTGCAGAAGGAGAAACCTTATCAGCTCAAACATGATGATGCATAGCAAAAATCTTACTCTTTGTCTTAAGTGCAAACACAAATGCATGCACGCAGGTATGCCTGTGTTCCTCCACACTCTGTAGTGTATAATTAGCTTAAAGGGCACAATCAGTGTTGACACACAGATAAATGACTCAGAATGTGGGTGTGATTAGATCTTTCCAAAAAGAAATTATTTGCAATCCCTCCCAGTTACTTAAAAAATCACATCCATTGTTAGGTAAAAACTGTCATTTGAAACTAAATTATGTTTGTTTGCAGCCCTTGCAAAAATGTAGAGTTTCACAGTTCTGAAAGAGCGACTTGCTGTGGCCTTTAAGAAATTCCAGTGATATTGTTTAGCGTTGGGTCAAGCAGAGAGACACCAGCTCAGTCAGGCTCCTTTTCATCTCTATCCTCAGGGTGTCCTTGTTGTACCTAACACTGAAATAGCTGTGGTCTCAGGTGCTACTTGAATTAATTTCAGAATTTTAAGCATGCGCCATAATGTCTGACGCTGATGATGTGCACCCAGTTGCATGCAGTCATCAGCTCATAATGTGCAGTAACATGCACTGAGCTGCTAACTGACAAAAATTGTTACACAGCAGCATAATTTAGAAATTGTTTCTTTAGCTTATTATAATCTTGTAATTAATTACTTATTTCTCAGAATGTGACAGGAAGCATCCCTACAGTGTGTGTGACAGCATTTGTCTCTTCTGTGTTTCCCAATGCATGCATGTCTAGAAGCTGCTGACTACTATCGATTGGACAGTTGTGTTGCAGGCCATCTCTCTGAGTAGCAGCTCCACCAGACATTGTGTCAGTCAGCATTACAGCTGAGGATGCTGAGGATTCCCGCATAGACGGCTTCCACCCTTGTCTGTCACTGCCAATGACGGACAGCTCCCTTTCACAGCTTCCCACAAACACACTATTTCCCTCCCTCCTCCAGTCGTGTCTCTTGCTTTCCCTGCATAACCGAAAGAGCACACACACGTGCTAAATCTGTACTTTGTTGATTATATAAAGGCTACAGGCATACAGAATGTCTTTTTTCAATATGATGCAGGATATTTCTATTTACTTACTATAATTAATAATGATATAGATGAAATAACAAACTGCAGCATCTCATTGATTTGTTTTAAATAGAGGCACTGTGAGATCCATCTATGTTGTAATCAATAAAGATAATGAACTACAGTGCTTGACTGAGCAAGACAAAGAACTCAGCTGAAAGTAAGAGAGCTCTAAGTGTCATCTGATTGTAGTCTAGGAGAATCAACCTTGTCCTGGTGTTAATGTTGAATTCAAATACCTGCTTAAGCAACCTACTAAAGTCAAAGTTGCCATTTCGTGTTTCTAAAAACCACATATGGTCTGGCTCAACCATCGGGCTCTATCAGATCTTTTTTCTTTCATAGAATATGATATAAAATGATTTTGAAAAATATTTTGTTTTAGTATTAAAATGAGAAAAGTGAGTTTGGTTTTAGAAAATAAATTCACTAATAAGAAAAATATAATGATTTATTACATTCAAACATTTGTTTTGGGGCCATTATTTCTAAACATTATGAAGATTTTCACTTACATCTGATGAAAACATGACCTTTAAAATTAGAATCTTACATCACACCAATAAAAACATTTACTACAGAAATGTGGGCTTCATAATAATATGTTTAAGGATTAAAGTGCATCTAGTTTTCAATTTCCATTGTCTGCAAAAATTGACAAAGAGGGTCTTACATGCATACAATAAATTAAAAACAACTTTATCCAAAAGAAAATTATTTCAGGCAACAGTAATTCTTTGAACAATGACTCACCTGTGGGGTTGTGATGAAGCTGAGGAACCTTTTGGCTTCATCCTCCAGAGAGTGATGCTCACTGGCCCAAGGCTGCAGATTTATATGCCAACGCAGGCCCTGTAGGTTAACACAAACATATTATGTGAGGGTGAAAAAAAAACTGAAAAAAAACAATTACATAACCTTAAAGTGGGGCACTCTCAAGAAATCCAAATGCATGGGTAGGGGTAAAGCTTGATTCTTTCAGGTATCACAACCTCTATCCACTGATAGAACTAGGTCACAATGTACTCTGGGAGGACTTGACACTACTCGTACTTAAGTGACAAATTCTTAGCATTTATTCTTAATGCTTTGGTGAAATGATTCCTGGCTTTTCTGTGTTTACAGTGTCCACTGTAAACACAGTATAACCACATAACAGTATAACCACATTCTTCAAAATATATTTTTGGATTACATGTGGGTCTGACAGAAAACAAAAAGTAAGGCATGGGTTTAAAAGGCATACATTTTAGAAACACGTTCTGCTGGAATTACAGCTGCAATTAAAGGGAAATACCGTTTCTTTCTGACCTGGAACTTTTTTTGTGTGCAATTTTAGTTTTTCACTCATCCTGAGAATTTTGGAGCCAGTGTCAGCCGTTTAGCAGTATTTATACATCCTGTCTTGATTAACTATATCTGTGTAATGGGACTGCTCGGGGCAGTCCAAACGATGCTTGTAATAAGGCTTAATCTACCCCAAACGCCTTAATTTTACCATTTTACAAATCTGCCAGTGCCACAGCAGATTCTTCACCGTTATCTTTTTGTTTTATTGTTAAGCCCCCAAATTGGCCTGAGAGAAAATCAAGAAGCACTTGTGAGGCGTTAGGAAGTCCAAGGAAAATATAAACATGGTAAAATGAAGGTGTTTGGGGATTGTGTCGTAAGTCTTTTGTACAAACTTTTCTTCCAGGTCTGACCTACATCTAGGTGGTTTGCAAGTTTTATGAAAATTTTGCAGATAGCTAACCAGAAGGCCTAGGGAAATTCTTTGAGGAAATGGTTGTTGTAGCTCAATGCTGTTGTATCGCGTTCCAAAAAAGTTGGCATTCATGTTCTTCATAGCCTGCTTTATTTCTACTACAATGTGTATCTTTATGATTAAAGCAAAGGCTTTGGACCCACTGAACAAACTGAAACAGAATAAGTGAGTTGTGACGATGTATTAGTTGCTTGCACAATCGTTTTTAATGAGCCAAGTGTGCATTAGGAGCAGATGTATAAATTACCAGCTCTGATTTTACGGTTGCAGACTTCCTCCTTTCTCCAAAAGCGATGTTTAGGTACTCCAGCTTAATTCAAATGTTCAAACATTTTATATAAATGTTTTGAAACCATCATCACTGAGATTTATCTAACACATTTGTGTTTGATTGATTGGTTCAGGTCAACATGCTGTAAAGGCTGTTAAAGTAAATAACCATCTGCCTAGAATTGACTTGAAGTGCTTTTTTTCTTGCTTTCTATTCACAACATAAAGGTACCTTAAAAGTCATGACACTTTAATCTATAACAACATTGAATGCACCAAAAGGCATTGCTCTCTGCTGATAAATTATCTGACAGCACCATATTTGTCATTTCTTCCTTCAGTGGTGCTGATCTGGAATCTGCCAAGGCACAGCCCCAGCTACTACAAAATTAATGGCCGCAGATCCTTAGCAGCTAGTTGGGGTGTTGGCATTTAGTCTTAAACTGATCTCCAAACTGTCACGTGCCTGAACGCTTGCCACTTGTCATCTCTTACCTGCTTGTCTGCATTTTATTCTTTAAGTGTTGTGCCTTTTTCATTCTTACACTTTGCAGAATTTTATTTTCAACTTACACACCAGACATTTTTGCGTGTGTAGAAGGTAATATGGGTTGCATTTAGCTTATCTTTATTTCTTAATGGAACTTGTAGAATTGCATATATACATTATTTTCTGATGTGTAATGCATTCTCACTGCATTCTTCTTGGATATAGGTGTGCAGTCACTTAAATCCATGAAAGATAGTTTTTTTTGTAACTACCCCTAATTAAAAGTAATGACAAGATCAAAGCTGTGGTATACAGTGTGTCAAAACAAGCCACATGATTTCTAAATCTGCTTTAAGCATTGTTGAGAACACAAATTGGTGATACCTGGCAAGCAAAGCTGCAATATCTTTATAGGGAATTCCGAGAAGAAAATATAACACTAGTAAAGTTCATACTGACGATTCCACTCTGAAAACAGAGAAGCTAAATTCCGCGTAATATTTCCTTTTATGCACAAGAACGTATGTGTCATGCACAAGATATTATTTGGTGCGCTCAAGAAAAAATCTGGTCAGCACGACATGGTAAGCATGAGAAAGTATCTGTTGTGCATAAGAAATCATTTTGTTTCTCATGTTCCTTTAGCATTTTCCTATAAGCTCGTATGAAGGTAAAGCAGTTATCACTATTAAGCTAGAAATGCATTGGCAATAGACTGTTGAGTATCATTAGTGAGGTAAAAGCCACAAGAGAAACAGAATCCTCTTTGTTGTGGATACTAAATAGGTCCTAAAAAAGGATTTTCATTTGTTAATGTCTCATTTTAGGCACAGACCTAGATCTGACCTTTCACCTCATTAGATTACTTAAATCAAAGTCTATTCAAGATTTATGTGATAAACCTCAGATTTAGCAGCATCAAACTCAGTTATTACATTAGTTCAATACATGAACAGATCCATGACAATAACATTTATTTCGCTCCGTTTGAAAATTTTTTACTTATGGAATAATGTGAAAAATTAAATAAATATCAGAGTTAGAACTCGCTGCTGTAGGTCCCACAATTACACTTTAGGGTTTTGAAAACTTGCTTTAGCATCTTGCAATCTGCTTTCAGGGTGAACTTGCTTAGATTGCCAGGTCGTGTGCATTTTGGCACCATTTTAAAAATAGTGGAATGGCTCATTTCAAGTTCTGTTGAGAGCTCAGATCCATGAGCTTTTACAATTCTGTTATCCTAAGGTCTCAGGTTCATTTTTTTTCAAGCTCACCATAGTGTTTACTTTCATTTTAATACCCAAGAGTATGCCAAACGACCTCCAAAATCACTCCGATTAAAGCCACTGGTACTCGTGCCTGAGAGTATTGGTTTTAGATGAGCTCTAAGATATAATTTAATTACTGGTGGGTTGTCCCCCCCCCCCCCACAATAGGTGGATCTACTTAGCTTTATACTAAAAGCACAGGTAAACACAACATCGGCTGCACACACATAGAAGAATGTTAATGCAAGTTGCTGTTTCCTGTTCACTAAAGTAAAATAAATAATCTGTATTTATTTAACAACCTTGCACCTGTTGGGTTCCGTCGGAGAGATTTCCTGTAGTCACAGCTTAGACAATGCAGTGTTTACCTAGTAATTATTTTCAGCCAAGGTGCTAATGCATCTGAGGGTGGGGTGGGGGGGTGCAGTGCTTGTGGTGCTTGTGTTTTGATGCAAATTTCAATTCAAATAAATAAAGGTACATCAATGAATATTGGTACTGCTGTGCACTGCTCATCTATACCTTAAAGCCTTTGAAACATGTAAATAAAAAAAATAAAAAAGCATTTTTCTGCTACTCTTTCTTCTTTTTTGAACTCAACACTCCATCTAAAACCTATATTATTGATTACAATACTTTAAATAAAGAAAATATAGACCTTTTTTTACTGTACTGACAATTATGTTTAAATTCTTTTTTGCCCTCCACATGGCATTGACAGTCTGAAAAACACACACACACACACACACACACACACACACACACACACACACACACACACACACACACACACACTTCTTAATAGTTATTATTTTGATTAGTTAAGTGATGGAAATTTTTTTCAATTTGACTTGACTCTAAAATATCAGCATTGGACATTTTATTACTGATTTGTAAAACTAAAAGCTCTCCTGGATTTGATTGTATGTGTGCTAATACAAGCTGATAGCTTCAAGTTAACTGCATTTTATTATTTCATACTTACTTAAAATTCATAAAAATATTTTTATTTCAATTTAATTAAAAGGGTAATAATTTATTTTGTAAATAACAATTACTTAGTTTTGTGTTTTTAAGATTTTTATAATTACGTTGGTTTACAGCTCATTTGCACAAATCACCAGGGGTGATTTCTATATTACCTGCAGCTCCCTAGTGGCTTATGTCCACATCATAATTGCACGCTTTGCAAAAATCAGGATGAGGAACATGAGAGGGTCGAAAGCATGGCCACTGTTCTTAAAATGTATCCAAAAACTTCTGAGGGACATGGACCCTAATAGATTTGCAATGAAGAAAAAAAAAAAAAAAAAAAACACCTCGCAAATCTATATACGTATATTTTTTTCACTTAGACTTCAACTTGTATGTTTCCACAGTAGAAAGTAACGTTAGGCGTTACCGTTCACATTTACCAAAAGTTGGCAGGTCCACGACACACAAAAAGTCTACCTTTTAGGTGCCGCAATGATGAACAGAGAACAGAGGAGGGCAGAGCTGAGGCAAATGGCAGAAAGAGGTATGGAGGAGGGGTTACAGATTCACCATGCTGTTATATCGTGTTGTCAGACATAAATACCACACATTTAGCACAGAACTCAAATGTCCGAAGCTTTTTGCGTTTAGAGGGGTGAGTCATAACAGGAAATGTAGATGTCAAATTGTGTACTTTCTACGTAAAATACGTAGCCTAGCCTACAGGTTGGCAGGTTTGCATTTTGTAGGCGTGGCGCTAGAAATTCAGCCGTGACGGAGCGCCACGGTAATGCCTATGGAAGGGAAACACTGCAATGAATGCTTATCATTAATTTTTTAAAGCAAAATGTAAATTCTAACTATAAAGCAGAAATCTGTCAATCAAAGCTGACGCTGAAAAACAACCCCTGGCATAAAAAAGAAATATGAAAAACTAGTTCCAACCAGCATTACCACAAAGAAGCGTTAGTAAAGATAGAGCAGTTGACGAATGGAGAGTCCTTGCATAGGTAAACAAATAGCATCTACCTGTCTGGAACTTAGAAAACTCCCAGGGCCCTCCAGTTCTGAGCTGCCCTTTTACCTTCCTACCTGTGCTGCTCAACTGTCAGGTCCTATATATCACTAGAGTACAAGGCTGGGACTCTGCTACTGATCAGAGGGCTGTTTTCTGGGACAAACAACTCTTTGGGAGGTTGTTATATAGGGTAAGACACAGTTCAGTAAATATGGGCAGGAAAAGGACAATGAGACATCCAGATTACACTTCTACTGTCTAACCTTACATTTCAGCTTGTAAAAAGAAAGCTTGGACGCAGTTTTGCACTGAAAGAGTCAGATTAACTCAAAAAATTCAACTATAACAAGTAGTCTGCACAGCCTTTAAATATTGTTTCCACTCAGTTCAAGTTATGTGTTGAAAAACTCATCCTGTATTTAGCCGACTACAAAACTGTTACATACGTCCGATTCTTAAAGGCGTTTGATTTGATTACTTTTTCGTCCAGGCATGTACTGAACAACACAGGCAGTATAAGCTTTCACTGACTGAAGAATAATAAGTGAGTTGTGATGAGATTTGTGTTAAGCCCCCATGTTCATTCAAGCAATAAATAACAAGTCATCAGCACCTCCGAGATGAGAGCGGTGTTAATAGCAAACGCACCAAACATCACTAGGAGGTGTCATTCGAGCTGTGCTAATTCCATCATGTTGGTTAAATGCTCTAAATAATGACAATTACTGACCAACTAAGGTAGAAAACATTTGCACTTGAAACATAGATTAAATATGAGTGGCAGCAAAACCAGACAACAAAGAAGCTGAAGTGTCAATAGTGTTTTGCACCGTGTGTTAGTTTACCATAACCATAAAAAATATACAGGTATATTGAATGTTAGATAGTTAGTGTTGTTCAAGTTAAACATTTTAAAGAGATAAACTTGGGGAAGACATTATTTCAAAGTAAATGTAGTGAGAGATATTCAGAGGAACTGAAACATCCACAATGTCATTTGAGGTGATAAATTGAGCTAAAGGTGCAAGGTAACCATGATGACCACAAAGAAAGATTCCAAATCAGGATTTTTATAGAACAATAGTTAGAGTATGTATTTACTATAGGGGCCTTATAAAAGTAATAATTTTTCAACAAAAAAACTTCAATGTATTTCATGTTTATTTTATGTCACAGACCAAACCGAGCATTATTATAAAGTAGGAAAGAAATGATACATGATTCATTTTTTGGTTGTTTTGAAAATAAAATCAAAAACAATAAGGCATGTATTCATATTCAGTCTGCACTAAGTCAATTCATATATCTTTTGATGGACATGCAGCTGCAATTTGTGTGGCTCTACCAGTTTCCCAATGTTTTGCTATATTTCTTTGCAAAGTATCACTCTGTCAGACAGGAGGGTTTAAAAACATTGCCTCCAAATGCTTGTGGCAAACTCTCCGGTTTATGCGTTTTAGAGGGGTTTTCAGTTATATCCTTACCTTTTGAAACACATGTGCTACATGGTAAACTTCTTTCCCTTGGAACAACATGATGTTTACTTAGAATTATCTTGTGTCCATACCTACTTATTAATGCTGAAACCTTCTAATAAGCCGTGTCTTTGATGATTTAAATGGGTATTCTATACTCCATAATCTCAAAACGTGTACATTAAGTTACTTCATCAATTTTCTTTGCATGTTAAATGTTCAACAAACATGGAATTTGGCTTTCTGCTCGATTAGCATGTTTGGATGAAGCTGTTTTTGGATTTGTGCCTTAGAGCCTGGGTGTACAAAAGGTGTGAGCAGCTAGGCCAAGCATGAATAATTCTCCAGAGACAGAAGGACGGATGAGTGAACATGAGAGGGCTGGATAAAACAAGACAAGACTGTTTGCCTCAACATAGCAAGCAGCTAAAAAAGGAGAGAGATGGGTGAGAACTGGGGCTAAAAATACATAACACAGATGAATGCAGAAATTGTGTGAACAGAATGATTTTTGTTATTGGATCGGGATTTATTTAAATGAAAAAGCTAATATGTAACAATGGAGGAGAGTCCCCAAAATCAATGCTTGCGTAAACAAATTTAACCTAGTGTGTAAAATTATGTCCAAGATCAAGCCCCAGGTGAGTTGTGTTTCTGCAAGTTTGGATGTATAAAACAGTGAGTGCTGCCAAATCTGTCCAGTCAAGTATGTTCTGTCCAATGGTACAGAGCCAGAAAGAGGGATGACTCAGACACCCTGCTTGTTTTTGGCAAATCTCTGCTCCAATCACTGTCCAGATGCTTTTTGTAGAACATTGCCAAGCTGTGCTGTTAGGACAGCAGTCTGTAACCTCAATCATCCAAAAGAGCAAGTGAACCTCTCTGGGTCATACTAGGCACACAGGAAGAAATCTGTTCAAGAGGGGTGAGCAAATTAAAAAATCATTTTTTACCGAGCACTGTCTTCTGTTAAAAGAGCTCTCTGAGAAAATAATAATGCTTAAGATGATAAAACAACAATACTAGAATAACTGTGTTTGATGTTGGCTATTATTTGGTAACATTAAAGCGACATTCAACCGCTTAACACATCAACTTTAATAATTATCAGCAGAAATACATATTAAATTGCATAGCTAACAAATGGTTGATTAATGACCTTTAAAGCAGTGGCTCATGCAAGATTTAAACAACTACTTTTACACACTTCCTGTACAGGCTATTCTGAAGAGCTAATGCTAGCTCCTATATAAACATGGACAAAAGGTGTTAAAAAAATTACAACACTGATGGCTGAATTAAGTTGCGAAATGTTTTCGAATATAAGCAAAGATAACCCGATTTTAAAAATGTTTGCATGCCGATTCACAATATGCAGAAACTATAATTTACGGTTTTATGGAATAAACAACACAACAGAAACATTTGCATTTTTGTTGTGTATGACTAAATAGGTTTTGGTAGTGATGTCTTTATTTTTATTTCCCATTGCTTAGTACTGAAACCATATATTACCTTATAATACCTTAAATTAATGCAAAAATCTATTTAAATATTTACAGTCCTTATGCTCAACTCAGGGAAAACTCTATAGACAAATAACAATCCTATAAGTGTTCAGACATATAAGTTTATTCATTAGCCAGTTGATGACTGACTTTCCTCTGTTTTGCAGAAAATGTTGATCTGTGCTATGGAAGGTTCTGCAGGAGGCACTTTATGTAAAAAATTGAGACATTTCTTGTAATTTTTATTGCATAATTCTATTGATATAGTGAAAATAAGAAAGTGGAGAAAAATGTTATACTTCTGAAATAGTGTGATGTTAAACAACCGAACTCTAATATTTTACATAGTAATATATCAGTGACCTTCATCCGACAAAGTAGATTTAGAAAGAAAGAAAAAATCTGTTGTTCTGAAAATGTACTAAAAGATGCTTATTAACCGTAATACATACTGAAATTATTATAATTAAAAGTTGCCAAAGTTCTTATCACTTTATTCTGGATAATAGAATATGACCTATTAGAATACATGAATGTTACAAATTGGACTCAGGATAAAAATCACAATATAAAAAGTACAACTTATTTTACCCTAACTTGTTTTTGAATTAATGTTTTTAAAGGTTCTAATTAGTTAACAGATCAGGATTTTTTTATTCAGTGACAGTCATTTGTCAGTACTGTTAGCACATCAGAATTTTCATTTTCTCCGTTATATGCAGACATAAAAAAACTTCTATGATCTAGTTGTCTGACTAATTTAGGTAATTTAGTGACTGCCTTTCAAACCAGACATGATTCAGCTTTGTGTAACATCATGCCAAGCCGGACTTAGCAGCCTATCCAAGCTTACTATCTCTAACTGAATTGAAGAAGTCAAAGGATGGAAGAGAATTAAATAAGGGGATTATGATGCTATTTTTTCTTGATTAAAGGCAGTAATCCAAAAGAGTTCATCTCAAAAGAAGAAAAAGAATGTGAAGGACTGGAAAGGTGAATGAAGTGCAGACTAGATTGAAATGAAAAAAACAAACACAGATAGAATTAGAGGCAGGATGGTGTAATTGGAGAAGAGACTGTCCATTTTGTATGTGCTGCTTCTATTTGTGAAGAAATCTAGCATACACACATTTGCAGAAACTATAGGGTTGTATATGGAGAAGAGAAAATCTCACAATTGAAACAAATCCCGGTTAAGTAATCCAGGGTTAGACTTTAAAGTAATAGCATGAAGCAAGACTAAATAAAAAATAAAATAAAAACACAAGCCACAAGAACAGAAAACTGAAAGGAAGGCGTGTGGGAATAGGAGTACCAGCCCCATGATGCTGGGCTGTATATGTTGCTTCTGGGTTCAGCTTAAACAGGCCTCTAACATTAGCAAGCAGAGTCCTGTGTCGTCATTATAAAGTTTCCTCACCATTCTCAAGATCATTTGTACCCCACAAGGTGAGATCTTGTATGGAGCTTCTGGTTGAGGCAGATTACTATTTATTCCGCTATCAGATAATTGCTCCAACAGTTGATCTCTTCGCACCAAGCAGATTGGCTCATAACAGTCTTGTGTAGGTGTACAATCTTGTCCCTGGTGTCCTTGGAAAGCTCTCTGCTCTTGGCCATGTGGAGGTTGGAGTCTTACAGTTTCAAGGTGTTGACATATGTCTTTTATACAGACAAGTTCAAACAGGGCCGTTAAAACAGGTAACCAGGACTTCTTGATGGGGGAAATGGCGGAGTAAGTCACGTTTCTGCCCCGCTCCCAACCTTTACGTTTATAACTTTTCTTATAGTCCAACTTAAGTGTTAAAAACGTTCTCCATCACTTAAGTACGCTGGATAGGGCATCGCTGCTTGAAAGAATGACCAGTAGATCGAAAAAAGGGGACCAAAAAGGAGAGAACGACCCTCCAAACATCGCGCTACCGGCACTAGCAGAAATGCTAGCCAAACACGAAGCCTCTCTTATGACCAAGTTTCAAGCGGAATTCAACACTGCGTTCTCCAAGCTCGAAGAGCGGGTCGATAAATTTCAGAATACCTTACTCGACCACCAACAACGTCTCACGTCATTGGAATCATTCGCTAATTCCACGAGCCAGGATATGAAGGCCATGGAGGTAGAACTAGCCACACTAACCGAAGCAAAATCCAAGCTACAGACCAAACTTGTCGACCTAGAAGGCCGCTCCAGAAGAAACAACATAAGGATAGTGGGTCTTCCAGAGAACATTGAAGGTGGCCACCCTACGGCTTTTTTCTCTTAGGTTCTGATGGAAGTTTTCGGCGACCAAATATTAAACTCTGCCCCTGATCTCGACCGAGCCCACCGCACCCTTGCTCCAAAGCCGGGGCCCGGCGGCAAGGCCCGACCCGTCATCATCCGCTTCCTTAAGTTTCAAGAGCGGGAGTTGGTTGTTCGTGAAGCTCGACGTTTACGGGGCAAACTAAACTACAGGAGCTCTCAGATCCACATATTCGAAGACTACTCACCCGAAGTGGCAGAACAACGCTCTGAATACCGGTCCGTGATGAAGCAGCTATATGACCTGGGCCTTAAGCCAACTCTCCTCTTCCCTGCTAAACTGTTCATCAGGCCCGAGACCGGACCGCGACGCCACCTCGCTTCCCCGAAAGCTGCCCAGGACTTCATCGCCTCTCATCGTCAAAGCAACTCGGGATCCACGGAGGACGGGTAAACTTTACTCCCCTTCCAAGGGTTACTGTAAGTTGAGATCCCTCGGATGTGGTCAATGTTTAACCACTGGACAGCTAGGACGCGACAAACACCCTGCTTTAACGTTTACTGAGCTTATTATTTTACCTATTTATTTATTTTCCTTCACGGTCAATGTTGTGTTTAAATTTGTGGATGACCTCATTTCTGTTTTGCTTTGTTAGGTTGCGGTGACTTATAATTTTATGTATGCGCATGCACGACTGCGTAAGTGTATGTGTGTGGTGTTGTGAGAACATGGACGCGCCACAGCCTTTCGCAGCCTACTTTACTTATTCTTATTTACCTAGTTATTCTGCTATTTTCTTTCATTGTCAATATCGAGTTCGACTTTATGGTTGATGTTAATATTCTTGTTAAACGGTGTCGGCGGACACTGGAGAAAGACGCTGTCCGAGTGATGAGCCGTTTCGGTTTGTTTTAGTAATGTTTTGACACTTAACGCTGGACTATCGTGCTGCCAATGGGAGCCGTGGATGTCAAGAATTCATACGGAAGTGTTGGAGACACACCGCTGTGCAATGGACACTGAAAATACGGTTTGTTGTTTGTTATTGGGGTTTTCCAGGCCAGAGTCTTGTATGTGTGTGTGTTTACGCGTGTGTGTGGTTGTTACCCGATATATATCCCCCCCTCCCCCCCCCTTTTTTTTTCTTTTTTTTTCTTTTCTTTTTTTTTTCTTTTCTCTCTCTCTCAATCTTTCCCTCCTCACCCCCAATCCCGGCTTCGCCTTCTCAAGGAATATCAATAAGGTATGTCAAGCATGAACAATACAACTAGATTTATTTCATGGAATGTGCGGGGGGTGGGTGGCCCCACTAAGAGCGACAAAATAATGACCCACTTACAACAACTCAAAGGTGATGTGTTTTTTATTCAGGAGACTCACCTGCGTAACAGAGAAGTGACACGATTCAAAAGGAATTGGATTGACCATGTCTTTCATTCCAGATTTAATGAAAGGACCAGAGGCACTGCCATTATGATTCGCAAAAACGTCGTATTTGAACCAGGTAAGGTGGTATCTGACCTCAACGGTCGCTTTGTCATTGTCGCTGGTAGATTGCAAAATACACCCGTCATCTTGGCCAGCGTTTACGGTCCCAACTGGGATGACTGCTCATTCATATCCAAACTATTTACGTCATTTCCAAACATTGATAATCATCGTATAATTATAGGCGGGGATTTTAATCTGGTCCAAGACCCCATACTAGACAGATCATCAAACAAACCGCATTCTGTGAGCAAATCAACCAAAATTTTACATGATTTTGTCAAACGGCTAGGCCTTTCTGACCCATGGAGACATACTTTTCCCACGACTAAGGCGTTCTCTTTTTTCTCCCATGTACACCACACCTACACACGCATAGATTTTTTCCTTCTCGACGATAGACTGCTTTGTATGATTAAATCCAGTGACTACCACAGTATTGCGGTATCGGACCATGCACATACCTCCCTTGACTTACTCTTACGTACTCACTTTAACCCCTTCAGACAATGGAGATTTAATTCTTCTTTACTATCGGAGGATCGCTACAAGCAATTTATACACTCCCAGATCATTCTTTTTTTTGAGCTGAATGACTTGCCAAACACAAACAGAGGTGTACTTTGGGAAGCTTCAAAGGCTTATATTAGAGGACAGCTTATCTCCTTTGTGTCCAACTCCAAACGAGTTGAAGCGTCACAAACGTTAGATCTGTTACAGAAAATTAAGAACATTGATGATGAGTATGCAGTTAACCCAGACCCTATCCTTTACAGAGAGCGGCTCAGACTCCAGACAGAGTTTGATCTTCTATCTGACAACAAAGCCAGACTCCGCTTGCTCAAATCCAGACAGCGTTTCTTTGAGTCAGGGGATAGAGCGGGGAGGCTTCTGGCTCAACAGGCCAGAGCTGAGGCGACCTCGCGGCTCATCCCTGCCATTAGAGCCAGCTCAGGCGAATTGCACACTGACCCTGTTACCATTAATAAAATTTTTACTGAATTTTACACTGACCTATATACCTCTAGCTGCCCCCCCCCCATTGCAGACGAGATACCTAACAACTTGATTTTTCCTCAAATAGACGCAGAATCAGCAAACAACTTAGGTGCCCTTATAACCACCGCTGAGGTTCAGGAAGCCATTAATTCCCTACAGAACGGTAAATCCCCAGGGCAGGATGGCTTCACTGCAGAATACTACAAAACTTTTTCCGCTTCTCTCGCACCAGCCTTGAAAAACATGTATAATGAGGCTTTTCATCAGCGTTGCCTTCCGGATACCCTATCTAAAGCCACCATCTCCTTAATCCCTAAGAAAGGGAAAGATCCCCTGCTTTGCGGCAACTACAGGCCAATCTCACTTCTCACTGTAGACCTCAAAATTCTCGCAAAGGTTCTTGCACTCCGTCTCCAACGGTTAATACCCTCTATCATCTCGCTAGATCAGACAGGATTTATGCCGGGCCGACAGTCCTTCCATAACACTAGACGGCTACTCGACATCATTCATTCATCAAATAATAGTACCCCGGAGATGGTGGTGTCCCTCGATGCCGAAAAGGCATTCGATAGGGTTGAGTGGGGATATCTATACAAGGCAATGGAGAGGTTCGGTCTGGGCGGGAGGTTTATTCGATGGGTCAGATTATTATACTCATCCCCGACGGCATCGGTCCAAACTAATGATGTACTTTCACCTCCTTTCCCACTTCTGAGAGGCACCAGACAGGGCTGTCCCCTGTCTCCACTTTTATTCGCCATAGCTATAGAACCTCTGGCCACTTGGCTTCGTGCGGAGGATGGCTTCAAGGTCATCACACGATTTGATGTAACTCATAAAGTTTCACTATACGCGGATGACCTACTCCTGTATATCTCTAACCCTGTCACCTCACTCCCTGTTATTTTGGAAGTTTTGGAAGGGTTCAGTACATTCTCTGGATATAAGCTCAACTACCAGAAATCTGAGCTTTTGGCGATAAACTCTCTGGCTAAGCAGCTCCCACGTTCGCTATCGGCATTTAAATGGAGTAACGACGGATTTAACTATTTGGGGGTTTATATCACAACAACTGTGTCCGACTTGTTCAGCAAAAACTTTGTACCTCTGGTCGCCAAAACTGTAAGCGACTTCGACCGATGGTCAGCCCTTCCACTCTCTCTCGTAGGCCGGGCAAATTTGATTAAGATGGTTATCCTCCCCAAATTCCTTTATTTGTTCCAGCACATCCCTGTACTCGTGTCCAAATCTTTTTTTGACAAACTGGATACAATGATATCTAAATTCCTTTGGGGCGGCAAGCCAGCCAGGATCCGTAAAACGATCTTACAGTCCCCTAAATCTGAGGGGGGCCTGGCCCTCCCCAATTTCAGACGATATTATTGGGCAGCTAACATACAAAAACTTTTGTACTGGATGAGTGAGGACACCTCACCTCCTGCTTGGGTGCATTTAGAGCGATCAAGTGCACACTTCCCGTTGCGGTCGGTCTTATGCTCCCAACTCCCTTTACGCCCGATTGTGTCCCTCTCACTCAAGATCTGGAGTCAGATTAGGCAGTGCTTGGGCTTGCAGGGTCCTTCTATCCTGACACCACTCTTCCAAAATCATGTCTTTACCCCCTCAAGGTCGGATTTGGCATTCAGAGCCTGGCATAGCAACGGTATTATTAGTGTTAAGGAACTATATAAGGACAGCATATTTACATCTTTCACAGAACTCTCATCTCTTTATAACTTGCCAAAGTCACACCTCTTCCGCTTCTTCCAGATCAGAGACTTCGTGAAGAAAACATTTCCCCATTTCCCAAATCGCCCCCCCGAAACCCCGACTGACTCCCTCCTGGCGACAGACCCCAATAGAAAAAAATGCATTTCTGTATTGTACGAATCACTGGGTTCGGCCCCCGCAAACCCTGGTGCCTTCTCCAAAGCCGCGTGGGAGAGCGACCTGAACATGACTATCACGGACGAACAGTGGGGCCATGCTCAGACTATGGTTCATTCTTCTTCTATATGTGCCCGTCATGCTCTAACCCAGTGTAAGATCCTCCACAGAGTTCATTACACAAATGCAAAACTGTCTAAAATATATCCTAATGTCCGGGACGCCTGTAACAGGTGTAACCAATCCCCTGCCAATCCTTCACATATGTTTTGGTCCTGCCCTAAACTGACGACTTTTTGGGTTAACTTCTTTGACACATTGAGTAGAGCCTACGAACACACTATCCCTCCCAACTCTTTATCAGCCATCTTTGGCATTTCTCCAGACACTGACCTCCCTGCTGCGCTGGAGCGAGTCTTGGCATTTACATCATTGCTAGCCCGAAGGTTGATTCTGCTCAACTGGAAGCTTACGCGCCCCCCCACACATGATCGCTGGATTAAAGAAGTGCTTGATAATCTGAGGTTGGAGAAACTCAGATTCTCCTTGAAAGGCAACACCACAGTATTTCTTAAAACATGGAACCCTTTTCTGGGGCTGATTAACTCTCTCAACCTGTCCCCTGATCTGGGGGTTTGAATCCCCCCCCCCCTTTTCTCCCTTTTTTATTTATTTTTTTTTTTTTGTGAGTCCGTACTGATGAAAGTTTGTTGGTATGCATGGGTCTGTGTGTTGATCTTCGTTTAGGGGCCTGTAATGGGTTAGTTCAAGGGTTGTATGGAGAGGGGACTGGATTCAGGTGTTCATTTTGTAATGTTTACTGTTTATGGCCAACTACATTTATCACCTGATGTTGGAAAAAAATGTAAAATCTTCTCAATAAAGAAAATTGGAAAAAAACAAAAAACAAACAAACAGGTAACCAGTGGAGAATAGAGTAGCTTCTCAAAGAAGACACAGGTCTGTGAGGGACATATTTCTTCCTTGTTTGTAGGTACTAAATACCTTTTTTCTGCTCTATTATACAAATAAATTCTTTAAAAATCAGAAAATATGATTTCCTGGACAGATCATTCTTATTTCTTATTATCATTCTTTCATTATTTCTTTTTACATTTTGTGTCTCACAGTTAAAGTGTACATGTGATGAAAATTACAGATCTCTCTCATCTTTTTTACGTGGGACAACTTGCCAAATTGGTGGCTGAAAAATATTTATTTTTTTGATCCACTGTAGTTTTTTTGTAATCATGGTCCATTAGTATCTTGGGAAAACAGAGGCCACAAGAGCTGAAGACCCCCTTGTAATGAAGGTCAGGATGAAGTCAAGAGACTTTTTTCCTGATCATTTTAACGTTTTGAGAGATAGCCTTCATAGAAAGTGTTGTCACTGGTCTTCCAGGAAGTAGTTGCCACCTCAATAAAACATTTTCCAAAAAGAAGCTTTATCATTGAGAAATAGTTTGAGTTAGGACAATTACTCATATATTTCATACATTCAATTCAATTCAATTCAGTTTATTTATATAGCGCCATTTCACAACAGATGTCATCTCAAGGCACTTTACAAAAAGAGTTATTACAATACAATGTTTAGTGTAGAAATTACAGAACCACAGAAGATTGCGTCGTGGAATTCTCAGCAATCCCTCATACTGAGCAAGCTTGAAGCGACAGTGGGAAGGAAAAACTCCCTTTTAACAGGAAGAAACCTCCGGCAGAACCAGGCTCAGCACAAGCGGTTATCTGCCGCGACCGTCTGTGGCTTGGAGAATACATAACAGAGACACAGAAAGAGCAATAGAACTGATGCAGAAGTTTGTTGCAGGACGTGGAGAATTTTCCGTCACTGCAATGCCATCTTAGTCAGGGTCGTCAAGCAGGGCTAATCCGGAGCACCTACTATAATAGAAAACAGGTTAGTGCTTGAATTGACAGCACATCATGCAGTTGGGGAGAAGTAGGAGAGAAAGTAGGAACAGACCCTAATAATGTCCTCCAACAGCCTAGCCTAAAGCAGCATAGCTACTAACATTAACCTGTCTCCTAGCTACTAGGAGACCTGGCTACCAACACTCTGTCTGAGTCCTCCTGATCGAGGCTCAGCCCGTGGACGGTGTAGGGCCGGTAACGGCCCCCGTCATGCCGGGGTCTTCTCGGAGTCGGGTTGTTTGAGAATGCAGCCCAAAGTGGGTGGTAAACTCCATCTAAGGCTAAATACCGGCACGAGACCGATAGTCGACAACTATCTTAAGGAAAAATTGACAGAACTGAGAGGACAGAGTTGAAGAGGGCGAGAAACGTTTAAGAGATAAACGGGTGGGGTCCGCACAGTCTGCCCGGGGGATTCAACCCGGCAGGTAATGGGCGGCCGCACTGTGCGGGAGGATCCCCTTGAGGGACCTCTCTCTGGCGCTGGCTGGCCCCCGTGGGGCGCATTTCTTCCGCGGCGGTAAGCCGCGACCGGCTCCGGATCTTTACCTGGCTTACATTAATCTATCTCTACCTAGCTACTCTACCTCTTCCTATCTCTTCCTAACTTTTGACACTCTGCCTGACTACTAACATTAACCTGTCTCTTCCTATCTACCTGTCTAACCTGACTCTAACTACCTATAAACATATCTCTAACTGTAAGCTTTGTCAAAGAGGAAAGTTTTTAGCCTAGTTTTAAAGATAGACAAATTGTCTGCTTCACGAACCAACCCTGGGAGCCGGTTCCATAGGAGGGGAGCCTGATAGCTGAAAGATCTGCCACCCATTCTACTTTTAGAAATCCTAGGAACTACCAGTAAACCTGCAGTCTGAGAGCGAAGGTCTCTGTTGGGAACATATGGAACAATCAGGTCTCTTATGTATGATGGAGCTAGATTATTAAGGGCTTTATATGTCAGAAGGAGGATCTTGAATTCTATTCTAGATTTTACTGGGAGCCAGTGAAGAGAAGCTAAAACAGGGGAAATGTGATCTCTTCTTTTAATATTCATCAGAATCCTAGCAGCAGCATTTTGAACTAACTGAAGACTTTTAATTGTATTCTGTGGACTACCTGATAATAGACAGTTACAGTAATCCAGCCTTGAAGTAACAAAGGCATGGACTAGTTTTTCAGCATCACTCCTGGACAGGATGGTTCTAATTTTTGCAATATTCCTAAGGTGAAAAAAGGAAATCCTAGAGACTTCTTTAATGTGAGATCTAAATGACATATCTTGGTCAAAAATGACACCGAGGTTTTTTGCTTTATTACTGGAGGCTAATTTAATGCCGTCCAGGTGAAGGGGCTGACTAAGTAGTTTCTTTTTCAGAGCTTCTGGTCCAAAGACGACAACTTCTGTTTTATCAGAATTTAGAAGCAAGAAGTTTAGAGTCATCCAAGTTTTTATGTCTTCCAGACATGCCTGTAGTCTACTTAACTGATTGGATTCATCAGGATTTATGGATAGATATAGCTGTGTATCATCTGCGTAACTATGGAAATTTATCCCATGCTGCCTAATTATTTTACCAATAGGAAGCATATATATAGTAAAAAGAATCGGCCCAAGCACTGAACCCTGTGGTACTCCGCAAGTAACTTTTGAGGTTGAGGAGGGTTTATCATTTACTTGAACAAACTGAAATCTGTTAGACAAATAAGATTTAAACCAGCCTAGGGCTGTTCCTATTATACCGACACGTTGAAGCCTTTCTATGAGAATATTGTGATCAACAGTGTCAAAGGCAGCACTGAGATCTAACAGGACCAGAATGGTCACCAGTCCATTGTCTGAGGCTATGAGAATATCATTAGTAACCTTCACCAGAGCTGTTTCAGTGCTGTGATGAGCTCTAAAGCCTGACTGAAACTTCTCAAACAGCTCATTATTGTTTAAATGCTCACATATCTGGTGTGCAACTATTTTCTCAAGAATTTTAGATAAGAAGGGAAGATTAGATATCGGTCTATAGTTAATTAAGTCGTTTTGATCAAGAGAGGGTTTCTTAAGTAGAGGTTTAATTACAGCAATCTTAAACTCCTGTGGTACATATCCATTGACTAAGGATAGATTCATTATATTTAAAATTGGAGCAGCGATCAGAGGGAAAACTTCTTTTAAGAGTTTAGTTGGGATTGGGTCTAAAACGCAAGTTGAAGGTTTAGATGAAGCTAATAATTTTAGTACATCACAAAGTTCGGCTGCATTAAAGCAGTTTAAGCATATATTAGGTTCCACCATTTTTGAGGCTGCCTCATTAACTAAGGAGGAAGCAAGCATATTGGGAAGGTTCCCAATTATCTTATTCTTTATGGAGTCTATTTTATTTATAAAGAATTGCATGAAGTCGTCACTGCTTAGAGCTTGGGGAATGGTTGGCTCGATAGAGCTATGATCCTGTGTGAGTTTGGCAACTGTATTAAAAAGAAACCTAGGATTATTTTTATTCTCCTCGATTAAAGATGAATAATATGCTGTTCTAGCTGTGTGAAGGCTCTTTTTATGTAGCAATAAACTATTTTTCCATATTAAAACGGAATCATGTAAGGTACTTCATGGTACTATTTGCTCTGTAGAATGTTACTTTCAAAGTAGCCACTAACTCTGCTTTGATTAACCTACTGTATGTATTTGTGACTTATTGTTAGTGCCATTTGCACTTGAAAGTTGAAGTTGACATGTTCCAAGCAAGAAATTTAATGAAATAACCAATTGAAGTCAAAACTACAACAATGGAAAAGTGGAGATTCCCAAGCCACTCGGAGGTTCATTTCCAATATGGCTTCCACACTTATGAAACACTGTAAAAGATACAGGAGTAGTTATTTTATCTTACCCTGAACCTGTTACTGTTTAGTCTCTGTTTGTTGTTATCAGCTTGTGTAGTGGTTAGCACCAGCACAAAAATACTTTTAATTTAATCCCAGTGGTTCCCTGCAACAGGCTGAATTTGATGTTATTCCCAGATCCATTTTCATATATCACAAAACAACATTAAAACAACCAACCAGCTAACTAAACACACATTTACACTTGTACAGTCAATCATACCAAGTCAAACCTAGTCTCCTGGCTTATTACATACACTATGGAATAAAATCTCTGCAGTATAGTTTTTCCCTTTAAAACATAGTTCAGGTCATAGCATTGCTCATAAATATGTTCATGTATATCCACTGGCAATGCTAATCATCACAACAGTATGATAAAAATGAACCAAGTTGCCATTTAAAAGCTGTTCTACCCCTTATTTGATCTGATTTGAGTCTGACCCTCTTGGCCAGCATCTCTTGAGACAGATGGGGATCTTATTGTTTCCACTGTGCAACTCTGTGCTCAAGTGTTTGCATGGCTTCCTGGAAAATATCCCAGATATGAGATCTATCTTTGAAGCCTTGTTGGGAAGCGCAGAGGGAGCACGCTGAGCACCATCTGACACTCACTTCCAGAAAAGAAGCTGAAAACACAGCTCGGGTCAGAGACTTACAGCCAGACTGACTAGAAGACATGGCTTATTAGATTACCATATCAACTTTTTTTCTGGAAATATGTCTTGCATTTCTTACATGAATTATTGCTGCAATTGTCAATAAAAACTGAAAGCGCTAGGGGTGGTGTTCAATAAGTTATTGTGCGAGAAAATGTTTTCTTTGGTGTAATTAGTGTCAAGCTGTGGTTACCAGCACTCAGCTTGTGTTTTCCTACTATATGTTAATTATTCTCATAATTACTTACTGTCAGTCTGATTATATAAATGCATAATATACAGCATAAGAATAGATTATAGAGATATATTTAATTCATTTTTGAATATAGGTAAAGCAGGGACAGTGCAAAACAGATTTCATTTATTACCTGTATGTCTTTATCATTGTCTTTAATTTTGATCAATTAAAATTTCAAGACTGTCATGTCAGCTCAATGTTTGCATGCCACCTCTGTGATTGTCATTTTTAAAGGTAGGTTTCTCACACACTGCTGCGAGTTTCACCCATCTAGAATTCTGACATTGGACTGTACCTCATTTGATGTACAGTACTGTGCAAAAGTGTTAGGTGTGAAAACTTCTGTTAATAAAGAATCCTTTCAGAAATACAAATAATGATTGTTTATTTTTGATCAATTTCCAAAATGCAAAGTGACCGATCAAAGGAAAAATCTAAATCAAATGCGTTTTTGGTGTTACTACCTTTTGCCTTCAAACCAGCATCAATTCTTATAAGTACACTTGCACAAAGTCAGGATTGTTGTACGATTATAGTCAGATGTTTGACCAATTATAACAAACAATGTCACATGAAGGTTGAAAGACAGTCATTTACTGAAACAAAAACAGCTTTTTAGGAGGCTTAGAACTGGTTAAGGAACAGCCAAACTCTGTTACCACAGTGAGGTTGTGGAAGATAATTTCATTTCATGACAATACACAAGGTAGTTATACTGCATCAGCAAGGTCGCTCCCAGACAAAGATTTCAAAGCAAACTGGGGAGTCAAGATAACAAGAGAACAGTGTTTTAGGAATTTCAAACTTTGTCCAATTCATTTAATGTTCAATGTTCTTTTTGTATAAAATTTCTTAACAGAAGTTTTAAATAGCTAATAGTCATAATCATCACATCCTGAAATAACAGAGCATTTTAATGTTTGAACAGCTGAAAAAGAAAACAAAACTGCTGAAATGGCTTCGAGATTGTTTGAGGGTAAGTATTTTGTTTTTGAACAAAGATGCAAGTCAAACACTACTGAAATTATATTGTTTCAAAAACAAAATCTTGTTATTATGGCTAAATAAATTACAGTTAACTTAAAACAGGAACTGATGTTTTGTGTGTTTTTAATAATTTCCATTATATTTGTTATTAGAGGAACTGAGGCTTCCAAATATGTGTGTCAATGCAGTCTTTTATATTAACAGAGAAGGGGGCTGAGAACTTTCTGGAATGTTCCTGACAAGGCGGGTATTTCTGAAGGAAGCACTGTGCTATCTGAACATCGGACTTGACCGTTTAACCCATTCGCTCTTCTCTCTAGTTTATGTCATAACAGTTGGCATACATACACAACCAATTGGTCCTCAACGTTGGAAAAATACTTCTATTTTCTTTCAGGGAACATCTGGTTGTGACAAGCAATAATGAAAAAGTTGGAATATTTCTAGGTCAAAAAGAGCATGCTTAGCCCCAGGATGTCACACTTTGAGCTGTTTCGGTAGACTTTGAGAGCATGATTGGCTAACTGAAAGCTTTCTTTGTGCTGCTTCAGCCCTCATAACGTGGCACAGATCCTTTTCTGACCTTTTCTTGTTCAAAAAATCTTGAAAATTCATACAATTTAAAAATATGTTTGCACATCACTGAGGGAAAAACTTATTTGATCCCTACATAAAAAACAGAAAATTTTCTAAGTGAACTCATCTTGATGACTGAGTCAACAAGATGTTTTTTTGTTTTGTTTGTTTCATTGATTGTAGTTGGGGATTTAGACCCAATTTGCAGAAGCTGCATTTGTTCCAATGATGACCTCATTTAGAAAGACAAAATGTAGACTTTTTGAAAAAGTAATTGCCCCCATAAATTAAATAATTGGCTTTGCAAACTATTCTGTTTAGTTCACTTCGTTTATAAAGCTCTAATTCACAACATGTAATCTCAAGGCACTTTAAAATAATTTCATTATATGACATCCAAGATGTATGCCTTCTTACTGTAAGGCAGCAATGCTACCAACTGTCCCTGGAACTCCCACCCTCTGTGACATTCCTATCAATTTATTGGTTATTGTTCCTACTTTTTTACGTATTGGTTCATTTTTACTGTTTTACCCTTTGTAGTTGTAATTTTTATTATTCACTCTTTTCTCAGTAGTTTTGTTTTGTGTTGCTAGCTTACTGTGTTTATTGATCAAAGTATTTTAACTCGAATTTTCAATTCTTTTGTTAATAAAACTGTATTTTGGAAAGTCGTTTGTTATTATTCCCTATACATGTGGTGTGACTCTCTATTCGAAGAATAAAAAACTAACCCTGGCGCCCTGACTTGGTAATTTTGACCAAATATACATTTTATTAATAATTGTCCTTGGCAATTGTTCATAGTTATTAATTGTCATAAAATACCTATTTTTGCACCACACTGGTGAATCTCAGTGAACTTTCACACATGGGATCATGTTGGCTTGGATAGCTTTCTTTCCCCTCAAAATTAACAAAGCTACATTTTGTATTTATTTAGTTAATCTTTTTCTACTTCTTTAGCCAATTAGCTTTGGATTATTGCCATACTTAAAGACCCACCCATGACCTGCCTTAAAGAGTCCCAGCAGAAAAACAAAATCCTCTACTCCATTCATCCATCTTTCTACACTTATCTAGGGTCCGGTCACGGGGGCAGCAGCTTAAGCAAAGAGACCCAGACTTTCCTCTCCCCAGCCACTTCGGCCAGCTCCCCTGGGATAAATCGCAAGGGGTTCCCAGCAGCCGAGAAATATAGTCCCTCCAGCGTGTCGGTGTTCCTCTGGGAACCCCTCCCCAGGGAGGCATCCCAACCATATGCCTGAACCACCTCAACTGGCTCCTCTTGATGTGGAGGAGCAGTGTTTCTGCTCTGAAACCCTCCCAGATGACTAGATTCTCATCCTTTCTCTAAGGGAGAGCCCAGACACCCTGCAGAGGAAACTTCAGCCGCTTGTATATGGATCTCGTTCTTTTGGTCACTATTCATCACCATAGATAAAAATAGGAACGTAGATCGAGCAGTAAATCGAGAGCTTTGCCTTTCGCCTCAGCTCTCTTTTCACCACGACAGATCTCTGTAGAAGCCATACCAGTTGCCTGTCGATCCCTCACTCCATTTCCCCCTCATTAGTAAACAAGACCCCCAGATAGTTGAACTCCTCGACTTTAGGAATTACCTCGTCCCAGACCCAAATAAGCTACTCTACCCTTTTCCAGCTCAAGACTTGGGTCTCGGATTCGGAGATGCAGATTTTCATCCAAGCTACTTTACATTTGGCTTTGAACCATTCTAGGGAAAGCTCTAAGTTCACATTCCAATGAAGCCAACAGGACCACATCATCTGCAAAAAGCAGAAATCCATTCCTGAGGCTACTGAAACATATCCCCTCAATACCTTGGCTGCACCTACAAATCGGTGACAAAGGGCAGCCTAAGCCCAAGCTTTGGCACAGGTCGTACAGGGACTAAATAGTCCATATCAAGGGTTACCATATACTCCCGGAGAACCCCCCACAGGACTCCCAGAGGGACCCAGTTGAATGCCTTCTCCAAGTCCAAAAAACAGATGCAGACTGGCTGATCAAACTCCCATGCACCCTCCAGGACTCTGCTGAGGGTTATCCTCTACTCCAAGATGCTAAAATAAATGTTGATTTGTGCCTTATACATATCCAAGAAACAGGAACGGTATGTTTTCCCATCATCTACTAGATATTTCTCTAAACGATTTTAATGTTAAGGTTTTAAATTCAGTTTTTTTCTTTCTTTTAAGAGCTTTACTGCTAAATTGAATAAGGTGCAAATATGTTTACAGTCAGTCATGCAAAAGTTTCACATAAACCTCAACAAGCAATTTCACAGGTACAACATTTTTGGCAATCCACTTATAGAAAAACAAGAATAAGAATCAAATATATTGTAAAAAACTAGGACAGGGGAGAGGGGAATTTAACCCTGGTGACATGTCTAGCTTCTAAGCCTCTAGAGTATTTTACCTCCCTGGTTCTTAACCCTGTTAACCATGCCAGTAAACTAACTCCAGTCACACCTTTGGGATTACAGATGTCAACCTCTCTCATTCTGTTCAATCAGCCCCTCTCTGCCCCTATCAGTCTTTGCAGAGACAAAATTTCAGTAGCAGATGTAGTGGCCGGGGTCACTGGGTTCCTGCTTTATAAATTCCGATAAGAGCTTAGGCTGTCAAGCTGTTACACATAGTCCAAAGCAGCCTGTAATAAATAATAACCCTAAATTCCCCAAGAGAACTCTGGAGCAATGAGAATGATGATGCTGCTCATATAGAAAAGTTATACAGCAATAATTCTGAAAAATTGTGGCAACTAATTTCATGAAAAAAACAAAAAATGTGTATATTAAAATGACTTTTTGGTACTTTTAGTTATTACACAGATCCATTTTGGCATGAGTTTAAATAATTCAAAAATTTTCAAGTGGAAAACATTTTTATCAATGTGTCCTCTAATCTTTACAAACACAGCTGACACACTGAATGACATTTAATCATTACATCACAAGATGATCATTTCAGTGGACTGTCACTACATTTTATGTCAGAAACAAGACAGGCTGTCTAAAATAATCTGTGGTTCCCCCTCCTTTTTTTGGTTCTAAACTCTGCACTGCCTGTTTTTGGCTTTTGAAGTTTAGTGCATTTGACATGCCAATGACATTTGGGTTATCTAGCAGAAATCTCAGGGAAATAATTCATGTGGAAAAACCTTTGCCGTGTCCACACACTTGTAGATCTTTCGCTGTTAAATAAGACTAATGACAGTAAATACATTTCAAAGAAACTTACATGAAAAAATTCAAGACTGATATAATTTATTTTGTAATAGGAAAAACTCTTAAGATAGTTCAAAATGTAAAACAAAAAAATGATTTGCCAAGCTGCATTTCCATCAAATTACAGTTTTTTGCAACTTTTTTCCGTGTGCTTTTTCTCATTTTAGTTTGACTACTGTGGGAGAATAGAAATATCCTGTCTTTTGAGATGAGCAAATAACCCTTTTGATATTTTTTTTCAGATTGTAACAGTCTTTTTAATGATGTTGATGAGAAAATGAAATCCAGTGACTGCATCAAAACAAAGTGCAATAACTAAAAAGAGAAATATCTTAAGTGCAGTACTCTGCTGGATGCATAAATAAATAAATAAATAAATAAATAAACAACCCTTATCTGTCATACTTCAGCTTTATCCATTTCCTTCTGGAAATTCCCGTCTGGCATCATCTTCTAGAAGAAGATTTCTAGGGTTAAAGGACTACTGTTGCAATAGGAGCAGGAGAGTAGAGCACATCACCCTGTTTTTAAAATCCTTATGCTGGCTCCCTGCGGCTCAGAGTAGACTTCAAAATACTTGGCTTAGTACCAATCTATGTTGAAGATCTGTTGTCACTATACCAATTCCTCAGACCACTCAGGTCTTCCAACTGTAGTCTACTAATCATCCCTAAAATTAGAACCAAGCATGGAGAAGCATCTTTCAGTTTATTGTTGCCCTTACTGGAATGTTTTGTGGTGATAATTTTCAAGTAATTCTAACAAAAATGGGAAAATAATAAAATATACACATACAATACTAGTATGTGTTAGATAGGAACTTAAACTGAGATGTTGAGTCAGAATGTCTGTTCAACTGACGTAAATCAAACCCACCAATAGACAAAAATGGATGTTGAGACAAAGGGGAAGCTCTGCGGGAGGTTGTCACTGTTGAAGCTGTTCATGTTTAATTTGGGGTCTTCATTTACAGGACTGCCTTGAGTCATCCTACGCCTTTGAAGAGTGTCTCAGCACAGACTGCACATCAAATCAAACAGAAATAATTGGCATTCATACATTTCAAGTGATGAGCTATAGCCATAATCTGGATTATCTGAAACATCTCTTTTATTTACAGCAGTGGGGTAGATCCATTTCCTGAAAATCTGCACAAAATAGTTATACATGGAAATTTTATTTTTATTTTCATTTTCACTTCCACTAGTTTAAAATTATGCAAAACAAAGATTTGCAAAGTTCAGAAGATTTAAGCTATTTGAATCAACTTATTAGTACTTTTGCTTGCATGTTTAGCTCTTTCTGGATCACTTTGGCTTCTGTGGTGTTGGGGGGGGGGGGTTAATTAAGAAATTAATGTACTTTCACTCTAAAGCATTTCTCTGTTGTAGCATTCTGAAGTGTAGAGAATGTGTTCTTGACCGCATATCAAGCAGGTTTCCAGTCCATCACAAAGCATTGCTCAGACACGCAGGACAAACAACTATACAAGTGAGTAACTAACAAACATAACTAATGGTTTTTTTGGTTTTTTTACCAACGTCTGCTCTGATGGGTTTTTAGGCCTATTTTATTCCCCATGTCTATTCCTGTGTCATAAGTAAGTAAAAATGGATTTGGTCTCCAATAAATTCCCCTGAAGGCATTTAGATAAACATATACATAAAGGTCCTTGATTCTCCCATCCAACAAGGATAGGGATGCATCTCTATACCTGCGGTTGCTCCTAACTGACAGCAGTGCAGACAAGGAAAGCAAAAGCCTTTAAATCATGTCATGTGGTCACTTCTAGTGACCCTTGAAGCCTCCCAGCATCTGTTTCTGTTCAGGCTAGTGTTTTGTTCAGAGCAGAAGAAATTCACTCGAGTGTGTAGGCTCCATATATTTCTGAGTGTGTCAGTGTGTGTCTCTGCAATGTTAGGCCAGCACTCAGTTTATTGCTGCATTAAAGTCAGCGGCTGAGTCATCAGTGCATGCTTGATCTGCTCTTCTCTTTTGCTGTCTCTTTCTCTCCCTTCCTCTCTGTTGTTGTTGCTGTTGTTTGGCCCATTGCATCTAACGTCTTTCCATAATGTCCCAATTCATTCGTCTCGTCTTTCCCCTGTGTTTAAGAAAGGCTGTGTGAAGTAAATGATTAAAGATGTGTTTGTATTTATTTGGGTGTCTGACAGATAAGAGAATTGATTTCCTTTAGATTGCTTCTCACACAAATGAATCCCATGGCAGTCTTTTTTAAGCACACACAAACAGTTCAGTGTTGAAGACACCATTGTTGAAGACACCATTTGTCAGCTCAGCTTGTCCTGTCATCTTTCCACACCACATGCTCCAGAGTGGGATTTTGATAATGACTTTGGAAACTATTTCTTGTGCTATTTTGTACAGATTTTAACTTTTTCTTTATTTATTTTTTAAGTACAAATTCCTTTGGTCAGACAATATGAAATGAAAAACATTACTGCGTTACTTAAATCCTGTAGTGCTATCAGTCAAAAAGCACAGGGTTCTGTGCTTGGGCCGATTCTCTTTACTGTATATATATATATATATATATATATATGCTTCCAATTGGTAAAATAATCAGACAACATGGACGGAATTCCCACAGTAATGCTGATGATACACAATTATATATATCCATAAAACCTGATGAAATCAATCAGTAAGGTAGATTACAAGCATGTCTCGAAGACATAAAAACATGGATGACTCTGAATTTTCTACTTTTAAATTCAGACAAGACAGAAGTTGTTGTCTTCGGACCAGGACCTTTAAAAAGGAAACTGCTAAATCAATCACTTCATCTGGATGGCATTAATTTGGCCTCTGGTAATAATGTAAAGAACCTCTGTGTAATTTTTCACCAAGACATGACATTTAAATCCCATATTAAACAGGTTTCTAAGATTTCTTTTTTTCACCTCCGGATTATTGCTAAAATTAGAAACATCCTGTCCAGGAGTGATGCAGAGAAACTAGTCCATGCATTTGTGACTTCGAGGCTGGACTACTGTAATTCTTTATTATCAGAAAGTCCACAAAATGCAATTAGAAGCCTTCAGTTGATCCAAAATGCTGCAGCAAGAGTTCTGATGAATATAACATTTCTCCTGTTTTGGCTTCTTTCCATTGACTCCCTGTTAAATCCAGAATGCAGTTTAAGATCCTCCTCCTTACTTATAAAGCCCTTAATAATCAAGCTCCATCGTACATCAGAGATCTGATTGTTCCATTTGTTCCTAACGGAGCACTTCGTTCTCACAATACAGGTCTACTGGTAGGTCCTAGGATTTCTAAAAGTAGAATGGGAGGTAGATCTTTTAGTTATCAGGCTCCTCTCCTGTGGAACCAGCTCCCAGTTTTAGTCCGTGAGGCAGATTCTCTGTCTATTTTCAAGAATAGGCTTAAAACCTTCCTTTTTGATAAAGCTGAGTCTCCACACCAGTTAGTTGGACCCGTCCCAGCCTGGTCAGCGGTGAGCATGAACTGATGAAGCCTCTTGGATAAGAGGTAAAACGTCTTCCAAGACAAATTACCAAGTCCAGTTGCGTTTGATTGAATTTTCCTTGAGATAACCATGACCTGGATGAATGAGAATATTCACAGGCTTTTTGATAAAGCGTATAGTTAGAGTGGTTTAGGTTATCCTGAGCTATATTTGTAGTTATGCTGCTATATGTTTAGACTGTTGGAGGAGAGACTAACCCCTTTTCTTCTCTCTTCTACTTTTCTCTTTTACTACTCTCCAGATATATTGTTTCTGCTGTTATTGCAATTGTTAACCCAGTTTTCTCTCAGTATTTAAACTGAACATCAGTCCAGGTGTTGCTCAAAGCAACCGAGCATCCTCCATGCTGTCTCTTCTCTGTCTTCTCAGACCCCCAGACGGTCGTGGTAGATGACCGTTTGTACTGAGCCAGGTTCTGCTGGAGGTTTCTTCCTGTTAAAGGGGAGTTTTTCCTCTCCACTGTTGCTACATGCTTGCTCAGTATGAGGGATTGATGAGGAAATGCTGTGGTTGAATTATGCATGATCTGGGCACAACCTCACGTCAGTGACTCATAGCAATCTACTGGGATTCCTTACATAGAAAACTTTTAACTGATTGAAATGTTTGTATAATTGTATTGAAATGACTTTTATTGTAAAGTGCCTTGAGATGACATTTGTTGTGAATTGGCATTATATAAATAAAAGTGAATTGAATTGAATTGAAAAGCTGATAGTATCATAATTAGGGTGCATTACTCAGTGTGTAATTCATCTGAAATGTTTTACTTTCTGGACAGATTTACTGAATATAATTTTTGATAATATTATAGTATATTGAGATGCTCCTGCATGTATTACATACAATATTTTTGCTCAGAAACCTCAAAGGTGCAGTTTTCTGTTGATGCAGAGATATTCTTGTTAATAATTCTGAAAGAGTCAGTCCAGAATTAACTAGCCAAATATTCTCATTTTCTACAATATTTTGAGTTCTAGCTAAGATAATAACTAAAAAAAAATATCACTAGATATTAGAAGCTTTTCTTTAAATCTGCCACACCTAAAGCTTGAGCTTACCTAAATCTTCACATTGCCTATCATCCTCCCTCCAGAACATCAGCTCTGCTTTCCAGCTTGTTACTTTGTCTTCAATGCATGGATTGAAGAAAATAAAAAAGGGTTCATAAAAAATTTGAAATTTGTTTCTGTGACATAAGACCAGAAAAAGCAAGAGGGAGGATGACAGTGGGGAATGCTAAACATGGCAGAGCGAAAGAGGTACTGTGATCTTCAAGATGAGAGCCCTAAAGGGAGTAAAGAGAAGGAGAAATGAAAGTAGTGGAAAAAGAGGCACTTAAAGAGGAGCAACACATGACAGAATTTCTACTGAAGCCCCTCCGAGGCATCTTATGAGGCAGAATTTGAGCTAAGAATCAGAGAAAGCCAGCATATGGCATCCTTCTATTATTGATGGTGTACAAGTGCTCATCTCACATTGCGGTATGATAGCCCTGCAGTGATTTGTCTTGAGGTAATTTAGATTGTAAAATATTAAAGGATGAAACCTGAATGGGTGTGCATGAAGGGAAGCTAAAAACAAAGAAGATTGTGTTTTTACATGTTACTGGCTCAAGATCCTGGAGTTTGTTTATGTGAGCCGTTTGCTCCAGATGGTACAGGTAATACACAGAGGGTCTTGAGTTGCATTGTCTTGCTAGAAGTATTCAGACCCCTACAGTGTTTCCACATTTTGGCATGTTACAGTCACCAACCTTATAGACAGATCACAGAAAAGTAAAGCGGAAAGAACATAAGACTTTACTAAATTTTTACAAAACTAAAATTGGAAAACAATGGTGTGAAAATATATTCAACACACTTTCCTATGATACATTCAAATAAAATTCAGTGACAACAACTAACTTCAGAAGTAATCTAATTAGTAAACAGCTCTGCCTGGGTGGGATTTAATTTCACTATGAATTGAGTAGTTCTATGAAGTTCTCAGAGGTTTGTTAGAGAACTTTTGGGGGGGAAAACAGCATCAGGAGGACCAAGAAGCCCAAAAGCAAGATCATAGCTAAAGCTGTGAAAAGGTTTCAAATAAGGTTAGGTAATAAAATAATTTAATGAGCTTTGAACATCTCACAGAAAATGGTTCAGTTTGCTAGAAAATCTACCAAGATATGGCCATTCATCCAAGAAGGTCCTGGAGACTCCTGTTGTTCCAACTGAATAAGCAAACTAGAACATAATGATAACATAATCAGGACCTGCTGAAGTTTGCTTATCATGGTGGAGATGGAGTTGAAGATGCCACCTGATAATTTTCTAAAAGTCTGTGGTGGAGAGTGTAATATCTTCAGCCATCATCTGTTGGGGTAGCGGCATCAGAGCAAGGGACTTAAAAAGGCTCAACAACCTGATTAATAACACTGGTTCTGTTCTGGTGATGAAATTCAAACCAAAAGTGGCAAAAAGAAAATCATTGCTGAAAGAAAACCAAAGTATGATTTATTTAAAATTTGCCACAAGCCATGTAGGAGTAATGCAAACACGTTGCTGAATGTGCTCTGGTCTAATGAGACCAATGATAAAAGTTTTGACTTTTAAGTGAAATACTATGTGAGATGGAAATTATTAGTATGCAATATAAAAGGTATAGGGTAGAAATTATATAAATTTAGCCAAAGGTAGAGATTTTTACTATACCACCATACCACAGTTATGTATGTTGATGATGTCATCAAGCTGTGCCTACATACTTTGTACCAGGTATACAAGGATAAAAATGTTCAGTGTGTGTCTTCACACTAGATTTTGAACGTTTAAAGTTTGTTATTTTTTTCATTTCAATGAAAAGAAACCAGTTGAACATTTTTAATTCAAACATATGAAGTTTTCTTTTTGTGCAATACGTTACCAGGAAAGCAATACATTAATCAAAAACCTCCACACTAAGCACACTTTGTTTGCTGATAACACTGAATTAGGATTCGATGCGGTTACAAAAAAATCGAATCACAGCAATCAAGACCAAAGAAGATAGTGGTAGATATCATACCTTTCTGTGACGCTTAAGAGGTGGACAGCATGGTGGCAGTGGCTTTTCTTTTTCCACGTCTTGCTTCCTGACCTGACTGTCCTTGCTGAGTGTATGAAGATAAGATGTTCTGCTTTCAAAGTTTTTCTCTTGCTTTTCCATAGAGCCATGTTTCATCCTGTTTTGTTGACCCCAGTTCTGATCAGGCTGGGTGGGACGTCCTAAAGCCAAGGGTGGGGGGGGACTCTGCCAACTGATTTCCAGGTAAACAACATGAATGCACCAACACACTGCAGTCAGCAGAAAAGCCAAACGGAGCAGCAATCCAACACTGACTTTCTCTCTACACATGTCCATCTGATCTGTTTGGTTCTTCTCTGTCAATCCTTTGGCTTAATTTTTGCAGTTCTACCCCATTTTCTTCTTCACTCTTCAGCACTCTATAACAGAGTTACTGAATCTCTAACATGTCAAGATCAACTTTGCTTAAACACAAACTCACACAGGAGTATTCATCCGCTCCAGCAGGACTGTGCTCATCTTGATGTCGAGTTCCTGAAAGCCAATTCTGATGCACATGCACAGTCTTTGAAAACTTTGGTACCTCCTTCCTCAAGTTCACAAGCCCCTCTTTTACCAAACAGACACACCCCTCTCATTTTCTCTCCTTGTTCTTCCTATGAGGCTAACATCACATAAACACATGCATAGACCTCTCTGTCTCTGCCCCCATCTTGGAGTTCCTTCCCCCCGCCTATTCATCTCGGGTTTCTGTTTAACTCCAGATATGGGCAGGGCTGGCTAATCAGGTCCAGCTTTAAACAGGACTTTTTGGCATCTGTTGGATGTCCCCTTGACTCACGACGCCTCAGCCTTGCATAACAGTCCTCACTTGTATTCTTCAAGTCTACCATTTTCTTTCCACAACATATATAAAGATGAGCGATTAAGAAAAATTGAATGCATGAAAATGCTTTTTTGTTGTTTTGTCAACCTTACAGTTTATTAAAACTTGAGCAATGAAAGAAAATGCTCAATGTAATCAGAATTACTATAGTTATATTGAATGTTTCTTACTATATTCTTTCCCAAATAAATGTATTTTTTTCCTTTTTTCCCCATTGCAGAATAATTTAATGCATTAGTTTTGCAGTAATGTCAAAATAAAATTTACAGCTCTGCGAGAGTCTCTTAATGTTTAATCTTCTTGTAACATCTATTAATATCATTGTTGTTGCTCAATGTAATTGCAATAGCAATAAAGTCTTGTATTTTTGTTCTCCTTGCTAGCCTATTTTCCAAATGCCCCAATTGAAAGAAGCCTAATAGGAATGATTATGTTTAAGATGGAGGAAATAACTTGTTATAACATCCCCATAACATCCCCTGACCCACCCAAACTACATAAAGTGAAATCCATTAAAACTGAGGGTAACAACAAGGTTGATTTTCTCCAGCTGTTTAAATTCAATGACTAACTGCACTGCTGTCTTTTGCTGCTGTCAAAAATGGTTCTCTGCTGCCCCTTAGAGGTAAAGATAAGTATTGCACAAAGTGCCTTTCATGTGATGCATTTGACTTTGAGATCAAACTGAATTTTTTTAGTTGAGGATTTAATAAACAGGGATTATTCATTAAAAAGAAAATGTTGTTACATGAAAATACAGAGTTTGTGGTTTACATTTTTTTTAAATAAACTATTCCATATTCCCTGGGACTCTGCCCATTGAAAGTTGTGTAAAACATATATTTTTTTCTAAACAGAGATCTTTATTGATTGCATTTACCTGCCCTACCTTCTTCTCACTGTGTATGGTCGTAAAATAAACTTGGAATCTCGTCCAGTCCGGTTTATCACAGTTCCAGTTGTTTTAAACATTTCAATCATCACTCTATAGTAGAGTAACTTGAAGTTAAGCATCAGTAAAATACCAGTGTCAAAAAAGCAGTGTCAAAGTATGAGAACTCTATCAGAGTTAATTCAACAATAGAAAGTGTGACATTTCTGATTTGTCCCGCAGTGGTGGTGTTACTATTCAAAGTTAAAATAATTTTTTTATAATTACCTTAGATAGTTAGTTATTATAACTCTTTAATCCATTGTTGATTACAATTCTTTAGTGTAAAAAGTGCTCTGATAAGTGCTACCTATTCTTTCCCTTCTTTCTGCTTGACCTGCTAGAATTTTCTTGGCTCCAGTTCCACTTCTCCCGAAAAAAAGGAAAAAAAAACACGGTAAGATTCTTGAATTTAAATTTTCCCCCTGAATTTTCACTGCTTATTTTCTCTGAGCAGTTTATTAGAAGAACTTTCTGCTTCAAACAGAACTTGTTTTAGTCAAAAATGTGTTTTTTACATGCAAAATGTGACAAGTGTTTAGTTAGCGTAAACTTTAGAAATGTTATCCCATTTAGCATTTCATAAGGACCTCATTTTTTGCAAAACATTGAACTAAAATGGTCACTGCGCTTCCATTAGTTGATTGTCTTCAAAGGCACCTGCCTTTACATTCACGGCAAACCAAGTTGTAAGCACACATCCTGGGACATGTTTTTTTATTATTTATTTCTTTATTTTTTTACGTGTCCTGTCTAGCAGTTTGCCACTCAGAATTGGTGTCTGAGTACCAAGTAAAAGCCCAACAGATTTACTTTCCCAAGCAGAGTATTACATCTTTGCTGTAACACTCCACTTGATGTATATGTATTAAATAATCTTTATTAGTAATTACTGAGGGTTCAATTTCCTGAAGTCATGGACACGAAACCGAGAAAAGAAGGAAGAAAGGAAGAAGGTGAAGAAAAGAAACTGCACCAGCAGAGGCGCGAACTGACGACACAAGACAGGGAGGCAAAGAACAGAAGAAAACATCCCAGTCCTCCACCTCTGCCGGATGGCAGAGAAGCGGTAAAACAAAACAAACAAAAACAACGAACTGAACAGAACCACACCAATAGTTCAGATCCAGTAATAAAAATAAAGAATTACACATTCACTACACACAAGCATGGATTAATAAACACAATACTAATGTTTCTGTTAAGCTCCTGGTAAAAGCTAACTAATGACAATAACCTCAGCTCAAGATATGTTCGTCCACACCTATGTGTGTGTGCGAGCATGCAGGTCTGAATAAGGTTTCCCCATGCAAGTGATTGATAGCTGGTTTAAGGAACCGTCAATCCGTCCTACAGGGATCGACACAGACATGAAGGAGGCAGGAGACGCATGCATCCAGAGTCCCACAGAGCGCAGGAGCCGCAGGCGGACCAGCGCAGGGCCGATCACCCACCAAGAGAGGAACAGATGGAAGCCCCAGGGGAACACCAAGCAGCCGCAATGCTGGGGCCCCGAGAGATCGCAGGGACGAGCCCACGGGCTCCGCCGGAAACCGGCTACGCCAGGGCGGGCCTGGAACAGGACCCGGAGGCCACGGGGATCAGGGGCACCCCGCCCCCCAGCAGGGCCCCGACCAGGGACCCGCAGAGAGGGGTCCCCTGCTGCCGCCGCCGGGCAGGAGGCGCCTGCAGCCGATCGACGGACAATACACGCCGCCGCCACCCCGGACCAATACCCACCGCCAACAACCCAGCCCCCCCCACACACCCACACGCCAGGGAGCCACAGTAAAGCCACAGCGGATGTACGCCCTCCCCAGGCCGCGCCCAGCCAGCATCTGGACATGTTTTAATTGGTCTCAGCCGAAACTGTTTATAGAGTAGTAGAAATTATATCACGAAAGCTGTAAGTGCTTAAAGCTGAGACACCATTATATCTGATGTTCCATAAGAATGAAACTTTTTCCTTTAATAAATCGCTTTTAGAAATTGAGTACAGTAAAGCATTTTCAATTTAACTTGATTTATGTTACGATTCTGTGGCTGTGTGCTGGAGAGTGGCGCTCTTTTTCCAACCTTCTCTGCAGGGCGTGGCAGGCAGCAGCCACCAGGTGTTCATCATTGATCCTCGTCATCATCCAGTTTAAAAGGGGAGCGGCTCCTGCAGGCTGACAGCAGTCAGTTCTTGCCTCTAGTATGGTACATGGCCAAGTTACATCCCGAGAATCCAAGTAAGAAACCTTGCTCAAGATTTTGAAACTTCTTGTTGCTCCTCCCTGGGTTTCCAGTGCCCTTCTCTGGAACCTTCCAAGCCAAAGACATTCCATCAGTTTTGGTTCCTGCTAGGTCAGCCTCTGCACTGCTCCCTGCATGGTAATCTCATCAACACTTACCTACTCCGTCGTTGTCATCAAGCTGCTCGTCTCTCCGACCAGAAATACCTCCACCTGCAGAGAAAAGCAGAACTCCCCTTTATCTGGACCTCCAGCCAGCCACACAGTATGTTTACGTGCACAGCTAAATTAGCTTTTTTGGAGAAATCAGACAAAGGGCTGCCCCCTGCTTTGAGCTGAGTCCCAGTATACATGTCAGTCAGAAAATCAAATTATTAAATGAAGTACGTTCCACTCCTCGACAATAGATAGCAACATGCGCCCCTACGTGTTAGCCTTATAGAAGTTAGCTTCTGGCCGCATTCAGGCAGTAAACAGAGGCTGGCAACAGTGAAGAAGACAGAGTTAAAGCAGGATATTCACAGTCACAGCGCATCGCCTCTTCGTAAGTCCAAAAATGCACTGATTAGCCGCTGAGAGTCTACAGTGAAGATCCCGCCCCTATGTCCTTTTTAGGAACATGCTTCGTCAGAGCTGGGGAGGAGGAGTCTGTGAATCCGCCATGAATTCCCCCATGAAAGTGTGTCAGTCTGGTAAACGGGGAGGAGTAAGGAGGCGCTGTCTATTCTTTTTTACAGTCTATGGTATACATGCATCTTAAAAGTCTGATTTCCGTCGGAATAAGGCAATAATTCAAATTTCTCTCGCTGCATGTAAACATACTGACTGATTCAGACTTGCATTCCTCCAAGCAGCTCCTCACTGGACAGCAAGTAATGGTGCGTACAGACTGCAAGCTTTGTCAGCGTCAAGCAACGCTCATAAAGCGACTAGTTCTTCCTGAGAGAATCTCGCCCCATGACATCATAAACCGTACCTCTTGAGGGCATCCCCACCTGTCAAAATTGGCCTACCCCCTTGGGGGCGTGGTCCCGCCCAACTGCCAAAATAAATCCCGCCCTTACGGTTCCGGTCATGCTCTTCCGGTTCTGGTCCAAGCAGGGGCATGCATTACCCCCTAAGATCCAATGTGTGCCACTTGGACTGCATTCTGATGCATAATAAGCTCCCTCCAGTGTTCCCAGAAATGATATTACACCTTAAAGTGTAAACAGCTCCCCCGGTGGTTCAGAGTTAGCATTACATCCCAATTTTATAAATAGCTCCCTCTAGTGGTCCCAAAAATACTATTACACCCAATTGTATAAATAGCGCCCTCTAGTGGTTAGAGAAATAGTATTACATCTGAATGTAAAAATAGCTAGCTCTACTGGTCCAATATTTGGACCAGTAGAGCTAGGGCTACACGGGGGAAACTGTTTCTTGTGTATGCAAGCAAATGCATGTGTAAGGTACAGGAAAAACAAAATATATATTATTATTGACAAAAATGCATGCTTAAGGAAACTGAAAACTTTTCTTTGGCCGAAAATGCATGTATGAGGGAAATATATGTATCGGTTGTTGTGGCAGGAAACACTGACCAAAGGATGAAAGAGAATTCCGTTAAAGTTAGGAGGTTTTATTACAATTCGGATCGGTCAATCAAGAGAACAGCATCACGTTAAAGTTAGGAGGTTTTATTACAATTTGGATCGGTCAATCAAGAGAACAGCATCACATCACAGAAAATGCAAAATATTGACCTGCCTCAATTTTACAACAACAAGCCTATATTATTTCTAGTAACCTTGCGTCTATCTACTCTACTGATAAAGTACGTAATCTGCAAGTTGTAATCCCCCCTTTTCATTCTTATTCAACAACAAAAAGGAAAAAAGAAATAAAAGAAATTTAAATCCTTCTGAATAATCAAATAAAAGTTTAAAAATATCCCTGCAAATGAACTTGATTTGTATTAATGAAATGGAATAATGAATGAATAAAAACAACACAGAAAAAACAAAATGGAAGACAAAAATGTAAAAATTCAAAAATAATGAAACGAACTAAAGAAAAAGAAAAATCAAATGAAAAATCAAATCAAACCCCTCTTTTCTGTCACTGTCATCCCTGGGATGAGACTGCTAAACTGCCATGGAAAAAACACAAGATATTAGTCACAGGGAAAAACATCAGAAAACCTAATTCACAAAGTGATTTAAAGGTAATCGTCATACATCTGTAAACTAATTACTCATATAATTCGAGGTCCTCAAGCAAGTCCATACCAATCTCGTCTCCATTCAGCTCTTCTCTTCCATCCCCAGCTCGCCGAATCGAGTTTGCATCAGGCCCGTAGGTGACCTCTACAACAGTCCCGCTCAGGTGACCTCTCGACCCTGCTGCAGAGTCCAAACGACGCCCTCTATCAAATAATAAAACACAGACAGTATCAATGTCTCAGTCTTTTTTGCTGTGGAGCCCAAGAGCTTTGAAGAATGTGTCATCTTCTCCATTTCTCCACGTGAGATGATTAGATGAATGATGAAACAGAAAGTATCCAAGCACAGTTTTTTTGAAATTCATTTTTGAGTCTACGTCTCTCAGTTCTCTGCTTCAGCAGCGGTGGATTTGTCCAGAATCAGTCCTGTCACTCGTTTGCAATAACTGGCATGCACCCAAGTTGCTCTCTCTGCGACTTTTACAGCAGTGAAGGTCACAAGCAGAACCTGGAATGGTCCCTGCCAGCGCTTTGACTTCCAGTGTCGCCTTCTCAGCTCCTTAATCAGAACCCAGTCTCATGGTCTGATCGGATGAAGTTGTCCCATTGCCGCTTTAGGGAGGGCGTACTGCACCTGCTGGTGCACCTGTTCAAGACTCTTGGAAAGATTCGGACAGTAAAAGATAATAGCATCCTCACAAAGGTCTGTAGAGAGATGCGGCTTTCCTGGTGGATTTAACCCCATCATAGGAGGTCCACCAAAAAGAATATCAAAAGGACTCAGGTTATTTTTGGCCCTTTTTCTCATTCTCATGTAAAACAAAGCCAAAGGCAAAGCCCTGACCCAGGACCGTCGGGTTTCCTCACTGCACTTAGCCAGCTTGGCTTTAAGCGTTCCATTTTCTCGTTCTCTAGCATAACCCGACTGCGGATGTACCAGTCAGTGCAGTGTGTGAATAATTTCACCACCAAAAAAATCCCCAATCTCTTCAAGATCCTTGCCCACAAAATGTCTGTCATTGTCATTAGTGATTTTGTCTGGGATACCCTATCTGGGTATCACATCTCCCAACAAAGCTTTTACTACTGCAGCAGTGTCAGCATGTTTAGAAGTGAACCCTTCTGTCCATTTTGAAACATGTCCACAGTCACCAAACAATATTTTTTACCTTAAGCAGGCTCAAGCTTGATGAAGTCCATCATGAGGTTTTCAAAAGGTCTCAGAGGAGCCGGATGACCAGCAGGTTGAATGGACACTGCTTGACCTGCATTGTTTGTGGCACAAACCATGCATGAATGACAATATTTTTCAGTAAAAGAGGTGTAAAACAAAATATATGTATTTCTGCTTTTATTTTTAGTTATGTCAGTTGTGGTCCTCCATATTTGACATCCCTGAACTTGGACTGCAAAATCGCAGCGACAAATGAAGACGGGGGATTCCCTCAATGTTTAGCCGGAAGTCCATGACGTTTCGTTTAGCAGCTCCAGTTCTAGTGCAGAACTGTGGGAGCAAGGGTGTGTCCAAATTCAGGGGCTGCATCCTTCAATGGACCTGTTAAAGCAGGTCGGATCCGTCTTCTGTGGGGTAGACTAGATGTTAGCAGCTGTAAATTTGGACAGTCTAGCCATAGACATATTTATAAACTAGATGACGCAAGCTGAATTTGAGAGCATAGTTCAAAGGTGGCCATATTACTTCAGTCTGCTGACGTGCTGCTCTCTATGCTTTGGAAGGTGAGTGATCAGCCTAAATAAAAATACTCTTAACTAAATAAAATATTAATGGATTTAAACGGTTTGCCTCATTACCAACCTTACTATAGGCTTGATACAGGATACATGTACAGTGGGGCAAAAAAGTATTTAGTCAGCCAACGATTGTGCAAGTTCTCCCACTTAAAATAATGATAGAGGTCAGTAATTTTCATCATAGGTACACTTCAACTCTGAGAGACAGAATTTGAAAAAAAAAAATCCAGGAATTCACATTGTAGGATTTTTAAAGAATTTATTTGTAAATTATGGTGGAAAATAAGTATTTGGTCACTTCAAACAAGGAAGATCTCTGGCTCTCACAGACCTGTAACTTCTTCTTTAAGAAGCTCTTCTGTCCTCCACTTGTTACCTGTATTAATGGCACCTGTTTGAACTCGTTATCTGTATAAAAGACACCTGTCCACAGCCTCAAACAGTCAGACTCCAAACTCCACTATGGCCAAGACCAAAGAGCTTTCGAAGGACACCAGGAAAAGAATTGTAGACCTGCACCTGACTGGGAAGAGTGAATCTACAATAGGCAAGCAGCTTGGTGTGAAAAAATCAACTGTGGGAGCAATTATCAGAAAATGGAAGACATACAAGACCACTGATAATCTCCCTCGATCTGGGGCTCCACGCAAGATCTCATCCCGTGGGGTCAAAATGATCATGAGAACGGTGAGCAAAAATCCCAGAACCACACGGGGGGACCTGGTGAATGACCTGCAGAGAGCTGGGACCAAAGTAACAAAGGTTACCATCAGTAACACACTACAACGACAGGGAATCAAATCCTGCAGTGCCAGACGTGTCCCCCTGCTTAAGCCAGTGCATGTCCAGGCCCGTCTGAAGTTTGCCAGAGAGCACATGGATGATACAGCAGAGGATTGGGAGAATGTCATGTGGTCAGATGAAACCAAAGTAGAACTTTTTGGTATAAACTCAACTCGTCGTGTTTGGAGGAAGAAGAATACTGAGTTGCATCCCAAGAACACCATACCTACTGTGAAGCATGGGGGTGGAAACATCATGCTTTGGGGCTGTTTTTCTGCCAAGGGGACAGGACGACTGATCTGTGTTAAGGAAAGAATGAATGGGGCCATGTCTCGTGAGATTTTGAGCCAAAACCTCCTTCCATCAGTGAGAGCTTTGAAGATGAAACGTGGCTGGGTCTTCCAACATGACAGTGATCCCAAACACACCACCCGGGCATCGAAGGAGTGGCTCCGTAAGAAGCATTTGAAAGTCCTGGAGTGGCCTAGCCAGTCTCCAGACCTCAACCCCATAGAAAATATGTGGAGGGAGTTTAAAGTCCGTGTTGCTCGGCGACAGCCCCAAAACATCACTGCTCTCGAGAAGATCTGCATGGAGGAATGGGCCAAAATACCAGCTACTGTGTGTGCAAACCTGGTAAAGACCTATAGTAATCGTTAGACCTCTGTTATTGCCAACAAAGGTTATATTACAAAGTATTGAGTTGAATTTTTGTTATTGACCAAATACTTATTTTTCACCATAATTTACAAATAAATTCTTTAAAAATCCTACAATGTGAATTCCTGGATTTTTTTCACATTCTGTCTCTCACAGTTGAGGTGTACCTATGATGAAAATTACTGACCTCTGTCATCATTTTAAGTGGGAGAACTTGCACAATCGGTGGCTGACTAAATACTTTTTTGCCCCACTGTACATGTTGATGATAACATTACCGCTTTTGCTTTTGAAACATGACTTTATTGTGAACCATAGTTTTGTCCAGCCTATCTGCAAGTTATGAATGCTGATCAGTTTGAATGAAAATACTCTTACCTCATGAAAACATTAACAGATGTAAAAATGTTTTGCCTTATTACAAAATGTATTATACATTGGTTTCAAGATATTTCATGTTGCTGTAATTTCTGAATGAAATACAAGTTGCAGGGACTTTTCCTTTATTACAATGAAAAAAATAACATTTATTTCATTACATAATGATAGCCTCAATAGTTGATTAAACTAAATAGTTCTTAATGAAAAGTTTTGGAATAAAGTTTTGGAATAGTTTGTTCTTATCATTAAAATTTGTAGACTGTTCTGAGCAGCATTTTGTAAGTATTTGAGTCTTTTTGATTAGGCAAAAAACATATTTCAACTCTAGCCTGTACCTTGCCGTTGGTGGGAGGGCTTTTGACCTAAAACAGGCTTTTATAAAAGTCCCTTTTGCATGCTGTTAGTGTATTTTGACTTATGTTTACGCTTGGTTTAAACAGATTTCTGTCATGGCTGGAGGAAATACATGTTTAATCCCCTCCATCGCCTCCTGTTGTTGGGTTTCCTCACAATATACCGAATGGACTCAGTCGCCCATCATCCCTTGCAGCAGCCATTGTGCCGAAGGCAGAACAACCTCAGCAGGCTCTCATTGGTTTCTCTTGCCAGTAATGTCACAGAGGTTATAAATGGCTCTGGACGCCAGAGCAACACGCTCTTCCATTTGGTCTTCGAACTAAGAAGGAGGCAACTTTGAATTTCTCCTGGCATTCCTTTCTCCCTTTTTGATTCTTTTCCAGCTGGTCCAGAAGAATTTGTGAATAGTATCGACCCCATTTCGTAATTCCTGGTTGGAGCAAGTTTGGCATATAAATAGATACACATATGTGTTTTCTTCCGAAATTTATTATCTTATGTTGTGATGGATAATCACTGTTGCATGTGCCTAATTTTACGTTAGTTGCTTGTTTTCTTTCATTGTTTGCAAGGAGAAGCAGTGTATTATTTTGTTTGGTGTTTGTTTTACTTTGATTGTTTGATTTCCACGAGCATGGTTTGGTGGATTTGGCACTCTTGGGAAAAGCAGTGGCCCATGGTCTTGTTAAGATAATTCCTTTGTCTAGCCATAGTGCTAATCAAGGCTAGCTAGTTGGACCAAGTTGGTTTTCCTTTGTCTTCCCTGGATTGATCGCATTAATGGAGAAGGTATTGATATTGATTGATTGGAGACGCCTGGCCATCGCTGTATTCTCCTTTTCCCCCTGCACACACCCACTCTGTACGCACTAGAGTCAGGGTTTCCTGTGACGTCAGTTTGTTTTGATTTTTGGCTTTCGCATATTAACAATCGCCTCCTTAATAAAATAGATGCATGCTTTAGGATAGATGGAATTTTTTCATGAACGCTTTTGATATAAGGGTTGAGCAATCTGTAATAAATTCCTTAAACTGGCGACAAAATCTCTGTCTTTATTTTAGTGTGTAGTGATTGAATGCAATGTCAGAATTACTTATACTTCTATACTCTTCATATAAATAGATTAAGAAGCTGGTGCCCTGTTTTGCTAGTTTTGCTACCGATACTTTGAGATTCATTGATAATCATCACAATATCATGTTATTGGTATAATTGTCACTAATTATTGCAAACCAGATATTATGCATACTCTTTGTCCCAACACTGCTATACGCTTGTTTATCTGTCTGATCATGAGTATTTTAGAACTGGATACTTGAATATGTTCTTCACAAGATCAATTAAGTATTTATCCATCTATCTCTTTTGTTTTTGATTATTTCTCAACTTTTTCAGAGGTCTATATAAATAATAAAAAAGGTCAAGAAGTCATAAAAATATAAAATAATTATCTGGATTGGATTTTAATGCTGTTAGGCTAGTTCTGGCTAACAGAAAGAATTTGGATGTCTGTCTTATTTGTCTAGGTGTACATATTGTAACTGTGCTTTCCTTACCCCAAAATAACCTTGAAACCTTATCTTTATACAAATCCTAGTTTGCAGAACAGGGATAGATAAAGGCAAAATGTTCCTGATGTGTATATATACACATTTCATTGTTATGTAAAGTATATAGGCTAAGTAGTGTACTAGATATGACGGTAATATACAATTAAATTTGTTGTATATGAATGATTAAATGCCTTGTGTGTGTAGTGGTCTGATTAATATTTATGAAAATATAATGGTTTTAAACTGTGCATTGAGTATGCAGGAACATATAGACTAGATCTCCAAGTATACCAGTGTTAAAATTATAATATATTATCATTATTATTAGGTCTATCGGAAACTGACAGAATAAGGGAAGGTGGAGTGAAATATTGGGAGTTTCTCACCAAACTTTGAGAAATATATTTCTCAAAGATTATAAAGTAGTATCTCCATAGCATCTGGAGTGATACATTTTTGCTGTATGTTTAGTCCTAGAGACACTAAATGCACAACTCATTGTATTTAATGGCTAATAAAGGGAAATTTGCATATTACCTATTTAAATGGCTTCTACACAATTGTTAAAAGAAAGCAAGACCACAACCAAAACTTAAGAAATTTTGACATTCAGTCAGCTGTTTTGATTAGTCCATGATATAATTTTTTTTAAAGCAACACTATTTATAAATGGCCTTGATCTGTTCGCAATAGTGACCCTTTTTATTTATTTGCCATCTGACAGGTTGCATCACAATACCTCAGATCGTATCAGTACTCCAGCTGGATCCAGCCAAAGCAAGATAATACAGTCATACTTGCTTCTAACTTGTTAAAGCCAGGTGGCAAAAGGTAAAGAGACAGTACAAGAAAAAAAAGATGATAATGGCAGTGAAACTAGAACAAATGTCTGAATGTTCCTTGTGTTTAAAATTTAAACACAGCTCTCTTAGAAACTATTTGATATCATAAAAAGCTCATCTCCAAAATGTCATAACTAAGAGTGAAGTGGACTCAAACCACTTTAGGCTTCATTACAGCCAGCCTACACAATGGGATCTGGATGAACATTCTGATGTTTATCCCTTAAAACTCTTGCTGCTGAAGTGGGAAGCGACCAGTTGTGACAGGAGCAGGTGAAGGTTAAACTATATTTGCGCTTTGCTGGGGCCCAAGTTATCGTCCACAAACACGTTTAAACTGTTACATGCCCAAAGATGTACTTACACTGATATAATAGGAAACTAATCCACACATGACATTTCTGTTACCAGAAAACAAAATAAAATTTTCTAAACATATAAAGGGGGTTCAGGTTAATGTACAGCACCTTGCACAAGTGTACATCTTCAACCTTTGAACATTTTGTTCTGTTATTTGGTTTTACTCAGTTTTTATGTGACAAATTGACACAAAATAAACAAATTTCAAGTAGAAAAACAATGATAATTGCTATTTTAGTTTTTTGTTTTTGTTTGTTTTTTGCAAAAACAAATCACAAAGAGGTGACATGCATTTTTTATATTCGGCGTCTTGGTGTTGCGATAACTGAAAAATGTCCTATGGAACCACTTGTGAACTGGACTTTTTAGGAGATACACTGCCTCTGCAGTTCTGTTTTTACAGAAAACATGTAAATACAAAATATAAATGTCACAATAAGGTCAGCAAGAGCTTTCATAACCCAATGTTGACAAATCACTGGAAAGAAATGGAGGAATTAAGTTATTGCTGAAGATATACTATGAAATTAATAACTTATTTTGGTTCAAATGTTCTACATAATGTTGAATAGGTGTGTATGCACAGAATTTTAAATATAGTGATTATCACATTTTAAATGGTTTATGGTCTTTTCAGTAATAGAATTTCTTAATATGTATTTATTCATTTAAGAAAAACATTCCACTCAGGCTAAAGTTGATATGATAGTTGGCACATTGTCAGTTATTGCTGAAACTACAAATCGCCCAGTGACTTCAAGCACTTAGAAAATATGATTTCTACTTAAAGCAAAGAAATATGTTTTCTAATCCACAAATACTGACCCACCTCTCAAAAAAGAGTTTTAAACAGGCGTCCTATCAACACAGACAGAAAAAAAAGACACAATTTCCAATTCATAACATGTGTACCAAACTATCACAGATCATATCAGTACTCCTGTTGGATCCAGCCAAAGCAAGATTTAATGGGTCAATACAGCAACTGTTGCACATATTAATCATTAATCAAACCCTCTAAAAGGAGCAAATATAGAGGTAAAAAATACATGGCTTTTGGGATTTGTTATATCAATCATTTCAGACAAATTAGTACTTTTAGTAATTCAAACGTTTTCGAGCAATACAAATTACTGTGAGTAAACTTGACTGGAACAAAAACGCCAAAGCTTCTTGTTAAGTATTCACATCCCCTTGAAAATTTTCATATTTTATTTATTAAGGTAAAACTTCCCCTTACGGTATTTTCTGTGTTAGACTAAGAAAAGTAGCCAATGATTCCAAAGTGGAAATAAATGACACAAGTTTATTTCTATTTCTTTTTTAATGACCGTAATCTTAAATCTTCATTTGAAGTGTAAATTTGTTTTCATACCCCCGACTCAATATTATAGAACCACATTTTGCTGCCAGCACAGACAGTCATCACGAAAATAATAATAGCCAAAAATAGTTGCGTCTCAGTTAATGTTTACTAGTATCTGCCTGATAAGGCTGATGTAATAAAACAATAGATGAATGAGTAAGTTCTTGACGTACTTTGAACAGCAAGTCACTACACATGTATGAAATGATAACAAACAATGACTTTCTGACATACAAGAGTTTATTAAGTAAAATAATTCATCCTTTCCAGTCAGAACACTTTAGTCAAAAAACTCACTAAGCTAGTAACAAACAAATAAACCGCTAAGTGTAGTAAAATTAAAGAACCTTCCTTTTGGAATAAGCTTATAGTTAAAACAGATTGATTGTTGCAAGGGTTGGAGTGGAAGAAAGTATTAGACGACAGCCTGCCATTCTAACAGGAGGGTTTATCCTGCTGCTATAGGCTTAGATGACTGGAGGAAAGACAGGTTACTTTTATTCACTCTACTACTTTTCTCTTCTACTACTCTCCATTTTTTGTTATCTACTGTTATTTCCACTGTTATCTTTAAGCATTTTAATTCAAATATATTTAGGTTTGTTTTTGTGCAATATTAAATGTATAATTAAGTAACAGGAAAAGCAGACAATTTTGAAATGTATTTTTATATTTAGCTTTTATTTTATTTTAAAATATTTTCATATATATGTTTTGATCTACACTATTGTTCCTTCTAATTGTCAATAATCCTTAGTTTGCATGCACATGCACACTCTCTCATGTTTATCTGTAGTGCTACGCCATTATCCGTTCATTTAGTCTCACAGTTCTCACTGGTTCGTTTGAAAATGGTTGTGATTCAAAAGATAAAAAGTTTCTTTGAAGTGTATGAGAAGAAGAGAAAGGGCTGAGAAGAAAGAAACAAGACCACAGTGTTTTCCAATGATGGCATTAACTGAAAGCACTGTTCGGTCTCCCCACTGATTCCTCCGTCGCCAAGTTTTGTAGTGGTTTTCTTTAGCCTATCTAACGGATAGGCTAAAGTTTGGAGTTACTTTGTCAGGGAATCACACAGGTATTGATTTCCTGTGATGCATGGCAGTTTAACGATGGTCCCAAACCAAAACCACCACCTTCAGAAGCAAACCTTCGGAGGCGATGTGTCCACTCCATTAGCACAGCTCTTCGTGAGATGTTTGAGGGATTCTGCTTTAAAGAAATGAATGTGTGTCGAATATCCAACTAACTTACCGTCGTAAATTTGGGATGTTATTTACATAAATGCATTTATTTATTGCAAGTTATCTATACGTCTATATGGTATCTTTCATGGGAAGATTCGGGTCCCCTAATCAAACCTGCTCCTCTTTTTTAAAAACACTTAAAAGTTCTAATGATCTTCTAGATGATCTATTCCAATAAAGCATTTATGAAAATTTCAGTAATCAGTTAATTCAAATTACCGTGAAATATTTCCATCGCAAGCTAGCAGTCAGTCCTTGTGGTGCGTGGCTAGCTAGTAATCGTTAACTTGGAGGGCGGGTCAGCCTCTCAGCTTACCTCAGCTCAGTAGCTTTTGGCTCCTATCTTCTCCCACGGAGTGTTCCTTTTACACGGGTAGCCTTCAGCTCTGCAGCAACAACTAAACCACTCTCAGTCAGGCAGCTCTCGTCTCTCACGGCATTGCGTCACCAAGGCTCTCTCTCTCTGGGGGAATCTGTACTTTAACATGTAAGGTTCAGGACTTATCCCATTGGGCAGATACAGTTACCTGATCTATGTTCAGCAGACTATATATACATTTTGGATCCAGAGAGCTTCAAGCCTCACTAGCAAAGTAAGACATCGTATGCAGATTTCTCTCCCAATACGAGTTATGTCAATTCACGGGCAAGAAAAAGAAAGGTGACAAAGCATATGATTAAATAACGGTGATGATGTCACATTAAGTTAATTCTTTTCCTTTTGAAACTACTACATCCCCACAACATGTTTTCACCACCACAGAACCTCAGAGATGGCATGTTCAGAGTGGTGTACAATGTTTATTTGTATGTCACAAATAGCATTTTCTCGTCTAAAAATGAGTACAAAAAGTGTAATGTACTCCTGGGGTTTTTACCCAAGATTCTTATTTACCCAGTCACACTCACTGATTCAAAAGTTGGTTGACAGATCAGTAGCAACTTAAGCAAAATGCTTGCTGAAGGCCACATTTTCATGTGGTAGAGAAGCTGGAATCAAACCTGCAGCCTATGAACTACAAGACCAAAACTCTTTCAACTGAACCATAGCTGTCCTAAACTCTATGGGCTTTTTATGACCAGTTTTGTGGTTTAATTCCCCCACCAGAGAAGTGGATTTCTGGAGCTCCTCCGGAGTTACAATGAGCGGCTTCTCTAAAAAATTTTCTTCTCCTAGACAGACCTTTTTTCTTTAGGGTGATTTCTGAATGCAATTGGTTATGTTGGATTTCAATGACCTCTGCAGAAGAGAATATGTTTTTTTTTTGCCAGTCTATCTTTTTCTTAGCAGGGTTGAACTGGCCATAGGGTGGTTTGGGAGTTTTCCCAAGCTGACGTCCTGTTCTAGGGTGTAAAGAAACATTAGTATATTCTTTTTTTATAGCCTTATTCAAAAGCAGCTATGACTGAACCAAGGTTGTGATCCTGCTGTGTGTTGGTGTGTGTGCGTGAGTAAGGCATCTTCCTGTATATATCATCTTTATGAGCGGTATTAATGAATGAAGCGATAAAAGTTATTTTCTAGCACATAAAACACTCACCTAGAGCTTGTAGAGCTTCTCCTCCATGCTGGCTCTCACTCCACCGAAAGCTTTATCCCCGACATAGCTACTACTTTCCATATAGTCAGATTTATAGTGGTTTTGTTCGTGTTTAATGCTCCTTCCTGGAGGCTAGGACCCTCGTTCTCCTTCTTCTTCTGCAGTTGAAGTCCGCTAAACGTTTTCACACAAAACCTAAAGTAACCTTTGCCTCCAGTTGAAAATCAGCGTTTTCTCTGCATCAAAATTATTTTTAAAAATTCATTTAAAAAAAATCCACGATCCACCACACATATCAAACTGGATCAGAAAATAACTTATCGCTCCATTGACTCTCAGTAATTTTTTTGGGGATTAGAGGACTCATGGACTGGAAGTAGAAGGGAGTGACATAGGCTCCCCATGGCTCATCAGCTAGAAAATAACATTGGAACAAAGCTTGGGTAAAATCATTATCATAATCATCATAATTTTTTGGTTAAAACATGTTATTTTGATTCACTCAGAGTAGGTAGAAGATCCAGAAATTATACTCAAGAGAGAAAAAGTACCGGTACTCAATAATGATTTGAATAAAGTGAAAGTAAAAAGTTTGGTGCAGTAAAACTACTCCTAAAAGCATTTCCTTTCTAAAGTGAATGTCACTCGATACCAACATCTGATTGTGATGACAAAATATTTTATGAGCCTATTAGTAACTTATACCCATTATAAATTTTATTGGTAGATGTATTTTCTCCAAACAAAAGCTCCCGCGCTGAATTTCAACACCAGCCCACCCCTGTCTTTTAACAAGATAAGTGAAAAAGTTTTCCACCCACCTATCTTGAACTCCTCTCCGCAAGAGAGCTCACAGATGGCTGAGGTTGAGCAGCAGCCCCGCTATTGTTGGACCACATGCACATTAATTGCTTAATTGTGCATGTATGAATCACCTGGCAGAGGTCTGCTCTCTGTGTGCGAATCTACTATTTAATGGTATTAGAGCAAAGTAGCTTCATACAAATGCAGGTCATTGTAAAACAAATTAAAAACTCACTTATAATTTTTCCTTATTGTACAGTTATGATTTACTTTGAGTTGCTTTACCATATTAGGTCAAAATAACATTAACCGGAGTTCTGATTGTATTATAGCAAAATTTGAAAAAGCTCAAGGGGTATTAATACTTTCTGTAATTAGGTGTAAATGAAAGCTGAGGACGAACATCAAGATAATATATCTGATTTAGTTAGTAACAATAACATGAGTTAATCATAACCAGCCTCCTTACCCTGTGAACCCCCTAATGCAGCCTAGAGCAGTTGTTAGAACCTTTATATTATTTGACTTTACACTGGTGGCAGCTTAAAGCAGAAATGTCTGCAGGCTGTCTAAGAAGACTAGAGTGAAACATGGTCGGTGTTGTGCAATATCATGTTTACGTGAGAAGCTTCTCCGTCTCTAGACTGCATCCCTAAAATAGGAGCTCCGTGGTTGGGTTACATGTTTTGGTCTTTTTCCCCTGGGGTCGCTTTCAGGTGACCCGCGTTCATTGATTGTGTCAAACACCACAGAAAAAAAATGCATGATTGTATCAGAGCCCCAATTATTCAGACTTTGAGCACATTTGAATAGTCTGATAAAATATAAAAAGAAACGGAGATAAAAGGATAAACAGGTCCATAACAACCTTTATTTAATTTCAAAACATCTTCTATGAGAAGAATTTTTGTAACGATCCAAACGGTTGGAGTTAAACTCCACTGATAGCGCGTATGTGTGTGTCTCTCTCTATCTATCTCTCTTTCTTTCTCTGAGTGTGTGTGTGTGTGTGTGTGTGTGTGTGTAATATTTTTGTGCCCCACCTACTCTCCGCGACTAAAAGTCACCACTGAACATCTTAAGCTTTGAGGCGCTAAGAGAGAGATCCGCTGCCCGCTTGGGAGAGACGCACCGGGAGCGCCAAGCGCAAAAGACAACAGTAAAGATGTCAGTGGAGAGGATATTTGACGAGTATGGACATTTCAAACGGTATGGCCCTTATTTTTTATTTATTTATTAATTTTTGTGTTGTTTTTCTGGTTTTGAAAGCAAGATTACAAAATTCGGAATATTTTTTTTAACAGAAATGTATTTTATATCGGTTTAATGATCCTATTTTTAAAAATAAACACCAAAAATAAAAACTAGCCTATTTCTTTTGAAATTCTTTCAAATATTTTTTCTTCTGTTTTTACGATAATAAACCTTATAAACGCCCCGTACCACCCCATTTTTTAGCCTATTGCTAAGGTTTTAAAGGAGTATTGTGGCATTTTTCAAACAGCACAGCCTGTTGGAGTAGTGATTTGAATTATTGCGCTGGAAGAAGCATGAAGGCAATAAAGGTGAAACTTGAAATAATTTGTACCCTTTGGCCTGTCAAGACTGTGCCCTGAGAAATTTTTTATACTCACTTAACTCTCCGAGAGTTTTCTACAGCCACAAACTTAAAAATGTAGCGTACATTTGTTTTCAGCACCTCTGAGTCAATATGTTAAGTTCATAGACCCATATTATTTCCAGTCTTTGCAAAATAGTTTGAAAAGCTTAATTAGATTGCATGGAGAGCATCTTTCAAAATCCGTTTTTATATGGGTAAAAACACAAGCAACCCCTTTGCGTTATCCTTTTTCATTTATTTAAAATAATAAAACAATGAAAATAATACATTTGTGTGATGCTACTGCTGTCTTCCATTGTGGGGTTTGTGTGCTTCACGTTTTACATATGATCAGAGTACCCTCTTCTCCGTGTTTCCCCATCTCTACAGTGCTGTAGTGGTGGCTCTTGTATCACACTACAAGCAGGACTTCTTGTAGCTCTTTTTTTCAACAATGGCTACTTCATGACACTATTCCACAAAAGCATGATTTGAAGATTGCACAACTAATAGTTGTACCATCTCCCACCTGAGCTTTGGATCTCTGCAGTTCCTATTGTTTTTGGCTGCTGCATCAATTATTGCTTTCCTTCTGTAAAATTATGCCTTGTCTATTGTTTGTCCATTTTCAGACAATGAATTGAACAGTTATCAGTGATATGTTGAAGGCATATATTGTTGTTTTATAATTCAGCCCTGCTTTAATTGTTTAAAACTTTCTCCCTGAGCTGTATCTTGTATTTTGCCATCACCAGTTTGTGAAAGTGTGCGTGAAACCGTGAATGACTGAATGTAGTGTGAAGAGCTTTGAGGTCCTCTGGACTTGGTCATTTACCATTTACCATTTTAGGTTCAAATCAAATCCAATCAAGCTTTATTTATAAAACCCTTTTCATACACACTGCATCTCCAAGTGCCTTATAGATTAAAATGACCACACATACACCACATTCCAAGTTGTAATGTGACAACCCCAGACAAAGTTTAATCAGTATGAATGCTTTTGCACGAGGCTGCCATCATTCTGTAGATTGTTTTTTAGAAAGTAAAGTTCTCAGGCAGATCAACATTTATTACAAGCTGTTAATGTCAGGAATGTATATTAAATGTCACAGTGTAATAATTTCCCCTTAATCTTCATTTACTGTATACAGTATTTTAATATCTTTCCAGCTTCCAGGCCTGTCTGTATTTTGCTGTGGTCTTCCAGGCCATAGCATGTGGAATCCACTACCTTGCCTCAGTTTTCCTGGTCGAGACACCAAACTTTGTGTCCACTGTGCCCGGCAACATCACAGATGTCTTGTACGGTAACATAACAGCATCCAGTCTGGAAAGTATCTTACCGCACCTCAAACCAGCTGGCGGCCCCTTGGTGGTTAGAACGTCCGAAGGGCAGCAGTGGGAACTCAATCGGTGCCGCTGTGCTCTGCGCATCAACCCTCAAGAATTAACATACGATTTTAATGGCAACAGAACTGTGAAAGACTGCAGTGGGAACTTTGTTTACGACCACAGCGAAGTTCACCAAAGCATCGTGACAGACTGGGACTTGGTGTGTGAAAAGGAGTGGCTGGCCAAGCTCTGCCAGCCAACTTTCATGCTTGGAGTGCTGATTGGAGCAGTGCTGTTTGGAGATATTGCTGACAGGTAAGAAATGGTTCCAGAATAGAACACAGTTTGCAAAGTCCACCCTTATCATGCTACTTTAAATCAATGCTATAACATACACATTTGAATTATTTGTGAATTATAATTCAGTTTTTTAAAAAGTTTTGGCTATCAAATATAGTGTTTTTTTATATTAAATTTTCACATAGTAATGTGTAATCTGTAAAACTACAAAAGCAATTGCATTACTTGCAAAAGCATTTTGACAAGGAAGAAATTGGAGGGTACCTTATTTTTTCCCCTTAGATAATTCACATTTTGAGATGATATTTCAGAGAAAGTTTATTTTTTCTTCACTTTTTATTGTTTATTTTAATTGCCATTTATTTTCAGAACTGCTAAAAATGACATTAATTGTCCATATGCCTAGCTATGTTAGAAAAACAAACTAATTTTCCACATGTTTCTCATATGATTAAGCTTTTAAACTTTCTGATCATTTGGATGATGTCATCTTAGAAATGTCTAACCAGAAAACAGAAAAAACAGAAGGCCTGAGATTATGCTTTGAGGACTATAACTGTGAAATAAATTTTCTGAAGCAACACTAGTAGAGCCTAGACAAATAAGATGACACGGCTAAACAGCTGAGACGTGAATGGTCAGCAGTTATAGGAGTGCATGCTTGGCATGCAGTCTTTCCAATGATTTAAAAGGGCCCACACTGACAGATCAGAGAGAGATGTAATTATTTTCTTGTAAAGGTAATTTTATATCAAACTGCACATTTATTAAGCATTAATTCCTTATGGAGAATCTGGTCTTGCATGTACAGCATTTGAAATTATACTTATGGACTTGGTTAATGCCTTGGTGATCATATCTCACATTTCCCATGCTTGATCACACATGAACCCCTTGCCTGCTGTGGTCTATTCCCAAACTCTCTGGAGTTGACTTAGATCAAAGGTGTCAAAGTCAAAGCCCGTGGGCTGAATCCTGCCCGCCATGACTGTGGATGTGGCCCTCTAAACTGTAGAGGACCATGTACATAGAATCTTAAGTTCTATTTATATCCACCTAAATACCCTTCTATCACTGTTCAGTATAATTTATTTTAAGAAGAACTTGTTGAGACACATATTTTTTCATGCTTTAGCGGTTTGTTAAATATAGTTTTATCAACACTTTCTGCCACAACCGGCCCTTTAAAGACATTCATTATCTGTATGTGGCCCAAAATGGAAATGAGTTTGACAAATCTGATTTAGACTGAAACAGTTTGTTTTACAATGGTTTAACGGCACACATTTTGTTGTCTAAGACTGTATAACTATTGCTCACATGGGCTATAGTTAAAAAATGATAATGTCGTTTTTTTTGTTTGCTTTTTTAATTAAGGACCTGTCCACATGTTGATTGATATTGATAAAGATTTTGTGCTATATTACGTCTCCGACCCACATGCAAACAGAACTTTGGAGGTAAAAAAAGAGATTTCCAAAAAGGCAACAAAAACTGGACATTTTTAGAAACTGGAACAGAAATTTGTACATTTATGGACCCAATATCTAGAGATACTACAATATTGAGAGTTTCCTTTCTACATGCATTTACATTTACTTTTGCTGTTTTGTTCTGGAAAACACACAACACAAGATCAAAGCCACATAACAGTCATTGTAAGTATAGTTATTCTAGTATTTTCAAATATAACTCAGTGGACAATGTTTACAAGTTTTGTTTTGATTTCTTGAAATGGAAGATGAAAATACAAATTAAAATAACATATAGGCTGTAGTGTAGATAACACCCACTTGATCTATTTAACTGCTATAAAACAGTAGAACTAAAAGCCAAAGAAAATGAGAACAATTTATCATGTAAATCAGTCGATGAACACTCAAAGGCTGTTATTTTTCAGATATCTGCAAACCTTGAATGGCTCTACAATATTTTTTTCAAAACTATTTGGCTTAAACAAGTATGTATGGCAATGGTAATTACATCAAAAACATTTAAATTAGTGTTCCTTGGTGTTTTAACACAATTCTTACCTTAACTTCTCTCTTCGTCCCATTCTTATGCCATGACCATCTTTCTCTGCCCCTGTGCACTCTTTAATTGCTTGTCTCTTTCCAACAGAATTGGTCGTGTGAAGATCATGATGTTCACAAGCTTGTGTCAATTTGGACTTGGGGTGGCTGTGGCCTTCTCTCTGAACTACTACTTTTTTGTTGTGCTTCGCTTTCTGCTGGCCATGGTGAGTTTAGGGTTTGCTTGAAAATACAATAATCTATTGTGTTTGGTGTAGATTTGAAAGACTTTCTTACTTTTCAGCTTTATGGTACCATTAACTAGGAACAGATAGTCACTGAGGCACTTTTAGAGTCAATGCATTCTACTTACTTTATATGTATGTATAAACTGTATCGGTTAAAAAGAGGATTTAAAAAATGGTTTGAGAAGTTTTTTTTTCCGAACTTAGGCAAGAAAAAAAACAACAGCTCCCGATCATGTAAAAACTGCTGTTTTGTAGTAGTGCTACACCATTTGTAAATCTTTAAACTCTGTGCCTTTGATTATGATACTAATAATGAGATTTTATCTGAGGGAACTTTTCTAAAACACAAGGTAACCTTACAGAGAAGAAGAAAAATTCCCAGAAAAATATTACTAGACAGTAACCAATACTTCCTTTGCGGACAATGGTTTTATTACTGTTGACTTTGAAAACATTAAAGGAAAACAAATGGAAATTAATTATTTAAAAATCATCCACTGGGATTTTCTGCACTTTTGTTATACTAGATTCTGTCCCTCACAGTTGAAGAGTATCTTTGATACAAATTACAGTCTCATCATGCTTTATAGGTGGGAAAACTTCAAAAATCAGCAGTGTATCAAATACTTGTTCTCCCCACTGTACAAGTAATTTTTTTTAGCTGACATTAGATCTCATGTGCTAGTTTGAAAGTTATGTAACATGCACTATACGTGAAAGAAAAACATGTTCACAAAAGAAAGAGGTGAGGACACTTTTTTGGCTGAGAAATAGATGGTTTGTAAGTTGTGGTGAAAGGAAATCTTTGATAATTTTATTCCTCACCATCTTTTACCAACCCCTCTTTACTCATAAGCTACAGCTCCTGTTTTTTTTTCTTCCAGATACTCCCAACTGTAACCACACTCGTATAATTCTATGAAGTTCAGCTTTTAAATCTGACTGTAAAATTCGAAAGTGATAAATATACACATTGTATAATGGAGTCATTTACCTAATATGGAAAAGAGAAAACAGTCACTTGGGGTGACAAATGTTTTGAGATTTTGGCAATACATAATTGAGGATTTTCTGCTCCCTATTTGTGTTGCACTCATTTTAAACAATGAGCTTTAAAGTGGACATATCATGCTTCTAAATCCGTCCTTTTTACATTTCAATCATTCAATTATGGTCTATATAGTATGGAACTGCAATTCTTAGGTCTGAATTCCTCTCTTTTCATATCCAATTTAGGGCACTGCATACCCCAATCCTTCTACACACCCCCAGTAAGCCGTTTTTGTAGTTTGACAGAGATACGACAATCTAAGAAAGCAGAAACGTTATGTCTGCGAAATGACAAGTTTTGCTTCCAGCTGCAAATTTTTAACATAAATCACCAACAAACCATATGTAAGACAACTGTTTAATCACCCAAAACCTTGTTAGAAGTATAGTAATGTGCTATGTTTTGCAAAGCATCTGAAACACCAACACATGCACAAAAAGGGGGCGTTTCTTAAATTCTAAAGAAAAAAGATTATACTAAATGATCAAAGGGTGTTTAAAAAAGCAGACTACATAAAGAATAATTAAAAAAACGTTAGTTAATTTACAGGAACATATGCTGACCGCATTACTGACAACACTTTAACACAAACCACTTGTCAGTCACCATGTAATTATAGTCACACTACTATAATGAGATGAATACATCTTTGATTCAATTCAGCTTATTTATATGGCGCCAACTCACACAAGACCCCAAGGTTTTTAGTGTGCTCCTGTTAACGTCATGCTAACATCATTGAATGTGTTGGGATCATTCGTTCTCCAAGACTAAAAACTGAAAAAAACCCAATATTTTTTCTGTAATAGTACAATTGAAAGATGAATGTCGTCGGGCAGTTAAAAATACTGACCAAATTGCGCTAACATAAGCAGACGGTCTGATGCTTATGCTGTAAAAAAAATTGCTAAGAGGCAATAAATTAATGCCTAAAATAAAGTTTGCTACCATTCTGGTGATGTCTGAAGCTTACAGCTTTGCTGTGTCCGTCTTTTCCATCGTCATGAGGAACTGACCCTTCAGTAAAATGAAGTATTTCAGCAAATCCTTTTTGATGCTCGCTAAGGTTACTGAAGCTCTCATCCTTCCCACAAACAAAAAATACTTTCCATACATATGCAGGTAAACTACCATTAAAAATGAAACCTTTACAGAGGTTGTGGTGCTGGAGGACGGCGTAAAGAATTGTGTGTCTTAATAATCCAACAGCTGAGTATTTTAACTGTTCCACTTGTACATTTGACATTCCTGAACTAGGACTTTCTCTGAAATAAAGATGGCAGATTCACTCAGCGCTTAGCCGGAAGTCCATTACCTTGTTTAAGAGTTCAAGTACAATTTCTGTGATGTGATAGTTCAAAAACCGTAATAGATAATAGAGAAAACTGAATGGCCTAAATAATATGACCAAAACAGTACAAAAAATATTTTGACAACACTTGGGATGACTAATTTATGCTTTTTTTGCATTCCTACAGACTCTAAATGAACAATCACTGCATTTAAGGGCTAAAAAATGGAACTGTCATATATCCCCATTAATCTGTTGTGTATTCTTGTGGTGGCAGGGCTGTAGGTCACTTCAAAGAGTGGAGCTTGTGGCCTGAAAAGCCAGATAGCCATCATTTAAACTCTTAACAGCCCCAATAGTTACACAAATAACCCATAAAAGCAGTTTTCCGCTCTGTGAATTCTGCACTCTAACAATTGTAAAAATGATTACTCTGTCTTGTTACTTCTGTCCTTCTTTCCTGTTGTTGTTGTTTGCAGGTGTCCAGCGGCTACCTGGTTGTGGTATTTGTGTATGTGACAGAGTTCACTGGCAGCAAGGTGCGCACGTGGACCTCCTTGCACATCCATGCAGCCTTTGCAGTTGGCATCATGGTGGTGGCTCTGACTGGCTACCTGGTCCGAGTCTGGTGGATATACCAGATCATCCTCTCCACCTGCACTTCACCCTTTCTGCTCTTTTGCTGGAAGTTCCCTGAGACACCTTTCTATTTAATGGCCAAGGGCCAGTACAAGGAGACCCAGGCCCTGCTAGACAGAATAGCTCGATTCAATGGACTTGAGTGCCACCTCAAGGCAGAGGATCTCCTAGAGTCAGCGAAGTTGGAGAATGGCAAAGCACTGCTAGAGAAGGAGGAAGAGGAGAAGCCTGCACAGCCCGATAAGAAGCTATCCATCCTGGACCTGTTTAGTAGCTGGAGGATGGCAGGCCGTACATGCACAGTGTGGGCCATTTGGTTCATAGGCAGTTTGGGCTACTATGTCTTCTCTCTAGGCTCAGTAAATTTAGGAGGAAACCAGTATGTTAATCTCTTCCTGGCTGGTGAGTGACTGTTTGGCTTTTAATGTGTACAGAAAAAGAAACCGGTCCATTGCAAGAATGACCTTTACAATACCCAAATATATCAGTTTACAAAGATGTAAAGCATGGTATACAGTTCTTTAGTGAGAATAATCTTTTTAACAGAATGGAGTGCTGGCATTTTTCAAAATGAATTTTGTAAAAACACACAGTTTGCACTATTGCACAAGTGCCATGCATTTCAATAGCCTATAAAAATGGGTTCCTTTATATCTTTTTATACCTTGGTCTGGGTGAATACTCGATTCTGATTGGCTGGAGGGTGTACGTTAAGTAAGGGATAATGCCCAACGAGGTGTACATTTTCAGAAAATAATGGACGACGCGGTGGCGTGAACCGTCCTCCTTGTTGCTTCCGCGAAGTCCATTATTTTCTTATAATGGACACCTCGAAGGTCATTATCCCGCTTATACCATGGTCACTTACGAAAGAAAGACATATTTAATCAATTAGTAATACTTTAATGTGTTTTAGAGTTAAAATCGCAAGGTTTTCTATATAAGTCGAGCGCACTATTTAATATCTCCCGTATACAGGCGTTGCCAAGCAACGTAGCCAGAGCGAGCCGACCGCAGTGATTTATCAGTGAGGGGAAGTGAGATGATGGCTTTATCTTACGTAACGTGATACAAAATATCATTTCAGAAGGCCAGTACACTACTTACTGCTTGTGTGTGTCCAGAGGATGATGCCTGTATACGGGAGATATTAAATAGTGCACTCGACTTATAAAAAAAAACCTTGCGATTTTAACTATAAAATACATACAAATATTATTAATTGATTAAATATGTCTTCCTTTCATAAGTGACCATGGTATAAGAGGGATAATGCCCTTCGATGTGTCAGACGGTTCACGCCTCAGCATCGTCCATTATTTTCTGAAATGGACACCTCGTCGGGCATTGTTCCTTACATATCTGATACAGTAGTGTACACAATGTCCAGCTAAACAAGGGTGCTATGGATATTTTGATATAAAAATTAAGTAGGAGTTTTAGGTCACCACATATACCACACAAAGTTATAGAAAGTTAAAGATACAACACATCACTAAATTACTGCAACATCAACCAAATAACATTATTTTCTCTTGTTACTCTATCCTGATGCTCTGTCAGCTTTAAAAAAGAATTTCTCAACCTTGAATGCCGAGTGTTTGAAGCAGCTCAAATGGAAGGGACCATTTCTGATCAATTTAGCTCATAATTAATTTTCCACTTGAAGCCATACACAAATTGCATATGAAACACTTAACCTTCAGCCCAACCTGGTGATGCAGTTGTTCAGTGTGTAGAAGAAAAAATAATAAACAAAAGAAAAATGCGACAGTAACGTTGCTGTAATAGTAAGACTTTCTAAACTGAAGCAGTAGCCTTACACCTTTCATTCCAATACAAAAGCATTATAAATAAGATTTGAATAGATTAATCTTTTAATTGTTCCTCATTGCGAAAATCTCACTGTATCAGCAGTCCACATAGACAAACATGAACATTTTGCAATAATAAAACTTATAGAAAGATACTGTAGAGTTGTGTAATGTATAAAGATTATTGAGATACTATATGAAGAGATAGTAGATGTATATTCTAAAGTTTAAAAAATTGCCTTCATTTTTTTGTGTTTATATAAAAAAAACCACACAATATTAGATACAACATTAGTGGGAAATCAGAAATCAGCATGAGTGGATACTAATAAATTTATTCTCCCCTGTAAGAGTTTGAAAAATATCCTGAATTAAAATCCATTGAAAAACTCGGAACATCTAGGAAAACCAAAATGAAACTTAATTTTACAAAACTTCTACTAAACTTCGTCATGTTGTACAACCACAGTTACATATGTCAGCGAGAAAAATATGCCGTTATCCAATTGGGGTTGTTTACAGCTTTGTTTATGGTAACTGCCAAGGATGACCAAAAAATGTCCTCAGCTAAAGGGCTTCGGGATCGTATCTAATAAAGAAAATGAGATTTGTTAAACAGATCATGGATACACTGCTCATAGAATGTTTTCCTCAGAGTACTGTGTCACTCTTAGGTCTTGTGCTGTATTCAAACTACTTGTTCTTCTGAGAAAAAAAAACCCACTGTTAATATAATTTTTTTAATTTTCAGCCTGTTTGCATTAACAGAATTTTTTATTTACTTGTTTTCTCATTTCCCTTGAATGTGTTTTGCTCCTTAATTTACAGTAAATACAAAACATTTGACTTCTAGTTTATTTTATGTACTATGGTTTAACCTATTTGCTAGACTATGTTGCACCCAAAAGATTCAAGTCAAGAATGCCTTTAATTACTTTCATCATTTCAAATAATTAAAATAAAACACAAATTTTTTTTATGCTTGGATTTCAGTTCCTTATCTGAATACCTTTAAATTCTGGCCACTGCCCAAACATATGCTGGTTATTTAGATATCCAAGATTAAATATCACTCTGTCAATGGCACAACAACCATTGACCCATGGCTGCTTTGACTGGTTGTTTCCAGGTGCAGTGGAACTCCCCTCTTATCTGGTTGGATGTTTTGCAATGGACCGGATTGGGAGGAAAAAGACGTGTGCTCCGGCTCTGCTACTAGGTGGTGTTGCATGCATGCTCATCATCGTAGTCCCTGGTGTACGTATGCACATCTTTCACATAGTTTAAGTTCCAATGTTGCAGCAAGTAGTGCTTTGGTGCGCCAGTTTTGTGTGTTTATCCGTTGTCAGTAGATTCACCCAGCAACATTTTAACTTGGCACAGCATTAAACCATCGGCCAGTTCTGCAGCTGAATCAATGTATGGAGCTGCAAGGTGGTTTATAACTCCTCAAAGAGAAAACAGGAAACAGTTATGTAATATTAGATAACTTAAGGGGTGTTTTAAATGTATTGCAGAGAATTTCCTTCCTGTCAGTGTTTAATTTAGGCCAGTGCTTGATGGTTACTATTTTCCTCTATGATTTATAACACTTCAAGTCTGAAATGTGTTTGTGCTCAGGTCTCTGACCCACATTACTCCTGTTTGGGGTTGCTGTAGCTCACAGCTTGTACTTAACAGTTGAGTAAATAAAACCTTTGACTTGCAATTCTGATCAGAGCACTTTCAGCATAGGGCTAATAAATAGCAAAACAAGTACAATAGAAGCTGAGTACACAATATATTTCATAATCTTAGAGGTCCACTCACCAGAATATAAACAAACACAAACATATCCTAGCTTCACAAAAATCATAACTTCTAATTTATAGATGAGGGGAAAAAAAACTTATTGCTGCTTCTATACATTTAGATCGGATTCTGGGGTTGCAGAATAGATTTTAACCAGAACTGAGCGGTCTAAACGACTGATAAAATGTCATCAGATCTTTAATGTATTTTTCGTACATAGCCATTCTATGATTTATAAACTAGTAAAAGTATTTTAAAGTCTATTCTCTGTGCTTCAGGGACCCTGAAAGTCTGTTCACTTTTTGGTAATTAAATTGTTGTTTTAGAAACAAAAACCAAAAACAGGTTTATTTTTTGGTAATTGAAATGTTGTTTTAGAAACAAATATTTTAAAAAGAACAAAAACAGAGACTTTGAACTTAAAAAAACCCAGAAATAGCCAAACAACTGCTTTTTCTCTGTAGTCTTTTTCCACGCATGGAAAGAAAAATGCAATATTGATTTTGTCTGAACCAGAAGTTTTTGCAGCTTAACAACCTAGAAACAGGTAAACGTGCTACTTGCAGCAGACACTGGAACTGATGTGTAAACTGGACTGTGATCATGACGTTGGAACAATGTTTAGACGTTATTTTAGAGATGGCAAAACAAGGACTGTCTTTGACAATTATATCTGAGCGTCTGTCATATGAATCTTTCTGCATTTTTCTGCGAGAAATGTCAGAACATTTTGGGCTCACCAAATGTTATTAGGCTGTCGACTCAAAAAAAAAAAAAAAACATGAACGCCATGTGAAGGAAAACAGTACTGGTGGACGACGATATCCATCAGGTTTTAATGAACATGATTCAGACTTCGATTTTCACCATTTCGAACAAAAAATCCAACAACCCCAAAACTGTTTAAAAACACACATACATAAGACCATGATTATTTTTATTAATTTATTTACTGGAAGCTTGAAAAAGTAACAACATTAAAATAACTAATTTTACTGAGAAACAGATCAGAAGTGGCAGACATGTCCATTTCACAAATCTCGTAAAAATAATGTGGATGCTCATCAAATGTTATGCCGAAGGAAAAAGTGCTTCCGGTTTCTGTTTAATTGTGTTTGTGTGCTTATATTTTCATTATTCGAACAACCAAATATCCACAAAAGTATGTGTAATTTTAAGTTTACAAATGTTTTTAACCATAGAAATAAAAAAGCACCCTATTTTCCATCACTTTATTCTTTAATCAAAAATCAAAACCTGAAAATTCCTTTCATTTTTGTTTTTGTTTCTAAAACAAAATGTTATGTACCAGAAAATACACGGACCACTGAACTGGAGTGACATGCTCTGGTTTGAGTTGAATTATATTTCATTTACCCTTATGTTATCAGCTAAAAATCATGCTCTCCCTCACTCTTTTGCAGCCTGTATAAACCGCAGAAACTTATCTGGGAAATACAACATAGAAAATATCGTTCACATTTAAAAAGCAAAGATTAAAGGCTGCAAAATGACAAGGTATTGGGCACAACACTTCAGGTTTAAAAACGAAACCGTGCAAAATATTAAAAAAAGCTATAATACCTTGGCTACTATGTCTGCTTTTGCAATCAGTGCAAACACAGCACAGACGTTTAAAGTTGAACATCTGCTCATATCTAAGTTGTTTCTCAAAGCCTTGCTTGTACCATATGTTTTCAAACGGGAAATTACCCAACAGTTTTGCTACAAACTACACATTATGTTTAGACCTTCAGGAGAAATTTGGCAACTGCACTCCCACCTTCCACAACTGACCTCTTTGACAGAAGTAAAACTACCAACGTTTCACTTTAGAGAGCAGTGAAGGCTGCTTTAAAGTAAACAGCTCAGTGTGAAGTCACAATAAAGTTGTGACACCAAATATGCTTGATAAAGTTACTATGTTCCATATCAGTATTCCCCAACTTTAGGCTCCCTGAATTATGAACAAATATAATATTTAAATCCATGTGTTGCATCAGTGTAAAAGACATGCAACTGCCACTCAATTCCCAATAACCTATTTTTAAACAGTATCACACAACGGTGCAGTGAGGCCAACATAGTGCAACTTTTTTTCACAATTAATCTATGCCTGAACTAAATCTTTCTCAAAATGTAAATAGATAATTAGTGTTTACACTTTAAACACCCATCTCCATCCAAATGTATACATAAAACAGCTCTGTTTGTTTGAATGAAGGCAGACTCATGATGTAGCTCTCCACCACATCTGACAGTAAACAACACGTTTAAAAACAGCACCTAATTTTACATTCTTCTAAATGCAGTAATGCCAAAATCCAGAGCATTATTCTATATCTAAACTGACATCTAAATTGCTGATTAATTACATTAGTTTAAAACTGATTAGAAAATATACAGCGACCGTGTTATACATGGATTTCTATGCCTAGTGACCACTAAAATGACCACATAATATATACAGAACGTAGAAAGAATAACTGTTAATTCACTTATGCCATCCAAATCAGCATTATAGAGTATTTTAGAGATTGCAGTGATTACCTTTGCTAAGGAGGTCAGAGTTTGGCCAAGGTTTGTTTGATTGTCTTTCTGTTGTTTGTTAGCAACATAACTCGTGTTATAGGTGGATTTTGATTACTTTTTCAGAAAATGTCTGCAATGGGACCAGATACAATGGATTAGAATTTTTGGGGTGGTCCGTATCACCATTTGAATTCTTCATTATTGGGAGATAGGGCTGTGTGTAGCCAGGGTGCTTAGCTGCAACAGCTGCAAAAGCTATGCTTACGTGGTAAAGGGATAAAAAAAAAAAAGGTACAATTAAAACATTGGGGAGGGGGACTGCCTCAGCAGATTTCTGCCATTTCAGAGTGCTTTTCTAGTTTATGTTGATGTTTTGGTAATTTCTGAAAAGCACAATGGCAATTCGCAGGGTATCATTGCTTAATACGGAGTTAGCCCTCTCGTCTAAAGCCTATTTGACAAAGGAGAAGGTATTTGGGGATGAATACCATGACAACATGGCCCCCAGAATCACAGGGATACCCAAAAAGCACAATATAATAGTGTTTTTATGGAGGACCCACTGAACTGTGTGCCATGTTAATGGGCTGCTTTTAATGACGTTGGTAAAGCCAGAAGTCTTAAAATCCAGCTTTTATTTCCTAATACTGTATATAAACTAGCTGTATGTAATATAGATTTTCCTAGTCACTGTTCACAGTCTGAAATTATGGAAATGTCACTTGTTTCTTACAGAATTTTCTCTTTTCTCTCTCTTATCATCATACTTCACCCAACCTGGCCTTTGTAGGAAATACAGTCTTTGGCCATTGCTCTCAGTATGATTGGAAAGTTTTCGGTGTCAATTGCCTTTGGTCTTATCTACCTGTACTCATGTGAGCTTTACCCAACTTCCATCAGGTGAGAAAATCCTGTTCAAACATGCATATACAAAACATATAACAATATGTGACTTCTATTCATTGCATTTTCTTTACAAAATGGTTTATAAATATAGGAAAGCGCTACTATTGAGAACCCATAAGGCCACTAAAATTCAGTCAATGATGCTCATACATCTTTCTCTTGATATTACTGCCGATGATATCAAATAAATAATTTGCCTTTTTTTTGCTAACCAACTACGCATATCTTGAGTTCTGTACTTACATTATAAATCCAACTTTAGGCTATTGCACTGTGAATGTTTCTTATGCAGGTCCCTGGCAGTAGGAACTGGAAGCATGATGTGTCGTGTTGGCAGTGTTGTTGCTCCTTTCTGCGTTTATCTGGCTGATGTCTGGATTTATCTACCTCAGGTAAATACATTTTTTCTCTTACATTCTACAGATACAGATTTTTTTATGTTTCATCACCAGTTTTTGAGAGAAGCAATTATTTTTCTTTTCATTTAAACTGGTGCTATGTTGAAAAAAATTTATTCTGAATCATCCATCCATCCATTTATTTTCTGAACCGCTTATTCCTCAAGGGGTCATGGGGGGCTGGTGCCTATCTCCAGCTGTCAACGGGCGAGAGGCGGGGTACACCCTGGACAGGTCACCGGTCCATCACAGGGCCACACATAGAGACAGACAGGACAAACAACCATGCACGCACACACCCACACCTAAGGACAATTTTGAGTGATCATTAAACCTGACAGTCATGTTTTTGGACTGTGGGAGGAAGCCAGAGTACCCGGAGGGAACCCACGCATGCACGGGGAGAACATGCAAACTCCATGCAGAAAGGCCCTGGGCCGGGATACAAACCCATAACCTCCTTGTTGCAAGGCACAGTGCTAACCACTGCTCCACCGTGCAGCCCTGATTCTGAATCAATTCTTATTTAATCAAAAAAACGACTCAGAAGTCTAAAAATCAATTTATTCATTTAACATTCTTTGCCCTTTTTACAGTTAAAATATGAAGGAAAAGTCCAGATGGGCATTTTAAGGATAGGCTTAATACTGTTTCCTCTGGTCAACTGTTACACTATGAAGTGTTGAATCATTGAAGTACAGTCATGTAATTAAGGTAAAAGCTAAAAAAAAGTTTTTAATAGCTCTGACCCATATCAATATTAAACTGGAAGAGATTGAATTGGATCATGATAATCAATTCTAACTCTTGAGAATCAGAATTTAATTGATTCCTGACAATTGATTCGATACCAGCTCTAATTTACACCCAAGAGTGTGCAGTTTTATAAATCATTCCACAAACAGATTCTTAGCTCTGAGAAACAATCAGGAAGGAAGAACTGTAAAATATTTTACTTAACAGTTCTGCAGTATTATAGTACTAAGAGGAATGCAGCTATAGCTTAAAGATAGTGGATCAGAAGGGGTCCTATTTTTGGCACAGGTGGAATGAAATAATCTCAGACCTGTTTGACTGTGCTAGAGTTAGGGTCAGTGGAAGAGTAACATCTTCTGATTAATGTGGGGGGGGGACTTCAATATGCATTGGCTATTCTGATTGGAATACACAAACCAAGATGTTACAATGCTGATCTTTCTCTTTTCTCGCATGCAAGACTAAATAAAGAAAAAACTGCCTCACCCATTTTTGTATAAAGTTATGCTGTTCTAACAGCTGCTAGTTCAGCGCCCATATCCTATATCCATGTTTCTATTTTTAGCATTGCTAAAGTAGCCAAATAAATCCTAGGTACATCTTGATCCAAGGGAGAGTTTTCTTTTTCTTTTCATAAAGTGGTTCAAGGGTTCACTGATTCAAGAAATCAAGCTGTTTCATGGGTTGCTATGTCATGATAAAAAATGTCCAAGCTACACAGTCTTACCAGCCAAAACTTTGTCTCTTGAAGCAAATGTTTACCATCAGCAATTTTTAAAAATTATTTAATTTGTTGAATACATTTCATGGACCCCTCACTTGAATATATTGAAACAATTTAGTTGTACATTGTCTAACTTAATTTCACTTTTTTTAGTCTAAGGCCTTTAAACACCTTCAAGGATCTAAACATTAACAAATGGTTTATGCAGGGGTTGGTTAAATTTTCCCAATGAAGCCATGCATCTGAATAGGAAATGTTACGAGAGTTACAGGTGGGTTTTCAGAATCAGAATCAGAATCAGCTTTAATGGCCAAGTATGACACATACAAGGAATTTGACTCCGGCAACTTTTCTCTCCGGTACAGAACTTAAATAAGTGAAATTAAAAAAACGGAAAAAAAAATAAATAAATAAATAAATAAAAATAAAAAGTAAAGGATAATATATACACCAAACCAGGGTTATTGTACAGTAAGTATATACAGTAAGTATATACAGCAGTGCAGAGTTTTAGTTTATTGTTCAGGTGAGTGGACACACACTCTGTGACTATTCAGAGTTCATCAGAGCGACAGCCTGGGGGAAGAAACTGTTCTTGTGTCGGGTGGTTTTGGCGTACAGCGCTCTGTAACGCCGGCCTGAGGGGAGGAGCCTAAACAGATTGTGGCCAGGGTGTGAGGGGTCAGTGGTGATTTTTCTGGCCCGCTTCCTGACCCTGGCCCGGAAAAGGTCCTCAATGGAGGGAAGATCAGAACCTATGATCCTCTCTGAGGACCTGACTGTTCTCTGCAGTCTGTCCCTGTCTTGCCTGGTGGCGGATCCGAACCAGACAGAGATGGATGAGGTCAGGACAGACTGGACTATTGCTGTGTAGAATATGGTCAGCAGTTCCTGAGGCAGGTTGAACTTTCTGAGCTGACGCAGAAAGTACAGCCTTTGCTGGGCCTTCTTCCTTATAGAGTCAATGTGGGAGGTCCACTTCAGGTCCCGTGTGATGATGGATCCTAGGAACCTGAAAGACTCTACTGTGGGGACTGGCCTGTTGGTGATTATGAGAGGAGATGTTGAAGAGGGTCTCTTCCTGAAGTCGACTGTCATCTCCACAGTTTTGAGCGGGTTTAGCTCCAGGTGGTTCTGACTGCACCAGAGGACCAGCTGTTCCACCTCCCTTCTGTATGCAGACTCGTCGCCGTCACGGATGAGTCCAATGACGGTGGTGTCATCTGCAAACTTCAGGAGTTTCACAGAAGGGTCTCTTGACGTGCAATCAGTGGTGTAAAGGGAGAAAAGCAGTGGGGAGAGAACACATCCCTGGGGGGCGCCGATGCTGAGGGACCGGGTGCTGGATATGAAGTTACCCAGTTTCACCTGCTGCCTCCTGTCAGTCAGGAAACTGGTAATCCACTGACAGGTGGAGGGAGGCACGGTGAGCTGGGACAGTTTTTGGTGGAGGAGCTCTGGGACGATGGTGTTAAATGCAGAGCTGAAGTCCACAAACAGGACCCGAGCGTAGGTACCTGCAGAGTCTAGGTGGTGCAGGATGTAGTGGAGAGCCATGTTGACTGCATCATCCACTGACCTGTTTGCTCTATAGGCGAACTGCAGGGGGTCTAGCAGGGGATCCGTGATTTCCTTCAGGTGGGACAGCACCAGTCGCTCAAAGGATTTCATGACCACAGATGTCAGGGCAACTGGTCTGTAGTCATTTAATCCTGTGACAGGGGACTTCTTGGGAACCGGGATGATGGTGGAGCGTTTGAGGCAGGAGGGGACCTCACACAGCTCCAGGGAGTTATTGAAGATCTGAGTGAAGATGGGAGCCAGCTGGTCAGCACAGACTTTCAGACAGGACGGAGACACTCCATCAGGACCTGATGCCTTCTTAATCCTCTGTCTCTGAAATAGTTGGCGCACATCCTGTTCACAGAGATGGATGTAGTGTACTGTTAAAGAAATGACTATGTGGGTACCAGAAGTCACAAATTTGTCAACAGGAGTTACTGTAATGTAATTTAGATGCATCTACAGTAGGTCGGCAGGCTACTTGGTTCCATATTATTTTGAATGTTTCATCAGCAAAATATGTACTTTAATTTTTTTTTATTGGTTACAATCTTTTTGCAGATTATCGTTGGAATTCTGGCATTCATTATTGGATTGCTGACCTTGCTCTTACCAGAGACCCTGGGCAAACCTCTCCCCACCACCTTGGAAGAGGCTAAATCTCTTGGAAGCAACTCCAGCAAGAAGAAGTCAACCCTTGACAACAAAAGCCCAGAAGATGGGACGGAGCTAAACCAAAATGAAGTTAAGGCCTGAGCGTTTATACGGCAGAAAACCAGGGTGAACGTTTGGAGGACAAGAACTGACGAATAAAAGACAAGCCAACCATCACTGGTTTACTGTATTGGTGAAAACTAAAATATCAAAATGCTGAAGTTTTTGTTTTACAAAGTGACAAACAATTCACTACAAAACAGGGTCTTGTGAACTTTTTAACTCAATATCTTCTTCTGACATACATGAGTTATTGTGTGATTAATGAAATAGTATCTGTGTGATGTTCAAGTGCATGTCCCTGAGACTACAGGAACATAACTCATGTTTGAACAGTCTTATTAGTTATATTTTTGTACTTGACATTAAATTTTAAAGACTGTAATTGTAGGAAATGTCAGCATAATGTTGTTTATTGTCAATAGTTAAGTTAAAAAAAAAGACTGATTGTTTTGCAAATCGGGTAATTGACATATCAGTTTAGAGTTTTCCTGTTAGCACTGTGGAATGTATCACAGTAGAAGAAGTGTCTTGTTTTTAAAGTAATATCTTTACTAATTAACCTCAGGGCGTTCAGACTAATGTGAAGCAAACATCTTAAAAGTATTACAGTTTAACATCAGCTTGACAGCCTCATTACTTCCTTGGCCATGATGCCATAAATGGGTTTACCTTTAGAACCTAACATGGGTTGTATGTTTGTGTTTGTTTGTTTAATTTTACTTGTTATTGAGAACATTAGTTACATGTTTCACATGGTTTTATATCTGTTTGCAATCTATATGCTAGACATACTCAAGGAAATGCACATCATTGCTGTGTATCCAGTAGTCAGGATACAATCTCCAGATGTTTGGACCAAATCCAGGAACAAACTTGACTAGAGAGGTGATGTATAGCCTCAAAGTCATGGAGAACACTGGGAGGTTAAATCATGAAATGGAAGCACTAGTGCTCAGAAGTCGGCTCTACAATCATTTGAGTGCCTTTTTTCACAAAAAGCTCATAATAGAACAATAACTGATAAACACTTAGGCTTATGACCTTTTTATGCTTACACTTCAATTTTTTCAATTTTATTTATGTTTCTTCTATATGAAGCATATTTTGCAACGGTAATGAGAAGAGAAAATGAATTTAAATAAAGAATGTTTCACAAATACCACATTCAGAGATGATTTAATTGTTCAAACAAAACCTGCTCGGTAAAATTCTTTTTGAAGCTCTTCTGTGACCATTTCACATACTCTCACTGTTTCCTGTTTGTTGCAGCGGTCGAGGTTCAACTGTATCAGCAGAAAGTTCACTCTCTCTGCCCCTCCCTTCATATAAAGCAAATCTTTGTATTCAGGCCAGGAGGGGAAAGCTGTATTCGGATTACCTGTGCAGTCTGTGTGTACCTGTGTTTACATTTGTCTGGATGGAAAAATTGAAAGAAATCTGGTAGAGTTGGAGCTTACATTTTCCTATGAGCCATCACTGCTTTTCACAGAAAGGACTTAAAGCTAATTTCTGCATAAAAACAGGAAACTAAAAGGCATTGTTTCACAGCAAAGTTTCATTCCACTTGTCACACCCATGCCCTTTTACTACTAGTTCTGCTGAATCAAGAAATCACAAAAATATAACTGATTTGACAACATGGAATTGGCTAAAAGATCTTAAACAGCAACACACAATTACTTGGATTCCAAAACTTCAGGTAACATTTTTCTTTCTCTCTTTCAAGATGTTGGATCTTTCACTTAAATATCTATCTTTCTATCTATCTAGATTTATGTATATATTTATATATTAGAATTGATATTAAACTTGAAGGGACCTTGGCAAAAAGGTCCCTTCATGAAGTCTATTAAGACTACCTTCTGAGAGGAACCTAAACAGGTAACAATACTTCCAAGTGTGGGCAACATTGTTGCAGTTAAGGTCTGACATTTATCTAGATGTCGGTACTGATTATGAGGTGGCGGAGACCCTTTATTAATAATATGCTTTGAACCTTGTTCTACTCTGAAAATTATGGTTTACAAAATGTACTGTATTTTTCTATTTTAAAGGGCAACACAAAACCCAAGCCAGTGATTTCTTCTAGTCACCCTACAAACCGTGATGTCTACCTAGCAAAATTAATTAGCATGTTTTCTCTGATCAGGTGTAAGATTTTGTAAAAGCATAAGGTAAAAGCCCCTCCCTTTTGTGCCCAATGGTTAATGATCTGTCCTTTTCAAGTCTTGTGAAGACCAACTATTTATTGACAGACTTAACCATGTCATAAAATACTAATGCAGATCTCCGTCTTTGGGTGCTATAATTGTGAAGAATGCCATAGTAACCTGTTTATTTATAATGGAAGGTTTCCAATCTAACCTAAAACTAGGAACCTGCTTTAACCAAATTCATAACGTCTACTGTTTAATGTTGGTATAACATGATGCTTTAGAATAGTATCTGTATTTTTTTTACTTTGTTGGATTCTACTCTTGTTTATTCAGAATTATATGTATTATTCAAAACATCAGTATTAAAGTTATATTGCAAAAATGATTTGCAATGATATATAATTTTGTTTTATGTTATAAAACTTGAATTATAACAAAAAATATAGAAATAAATTAAACATAGGCAGAAGGAAAATAAAATAAATTGGTATTATGGATAGGTTCTCACTTTTTTGTGAAGTGAGAGGCAGCTTCCCTGCAGTGGATAGAAATGCCACAAAATGTTGGGTTACTTAACGTAATCCCTGGTTCTTTGATAACAGGGTGAGGTGTTTCCCTATGGAAATCATTTCGCCGTGACCTACTACGGAAGCTCCAATGACATCACCCCTGTCCGTAACAAACACTTTGAGCCATGCCCATGGCTCCACCCACCATCGTATATCACAGCCAACCTACCCTTCCCAACTCATTCTAGAGAGGTTTATTTCTGTGCCCTTGCGAGAAGGGATGTGTTGGTGAACCCTCAACGCTGGGCATAATCAATTAAGCTTCTGATCTTCCGATGAAGAAAATAGAGGGGGATGACTCCATTACCTTGGGCACAAAAGTAGGATTGGGTGTCAAGGACAGCTTGGAGACTCCAGGCGCCCACTGTAAACAGGCAGGAGTGACAGACACTCTCACTCACTTTCTTAGCTGTCGTCAAGGCTAGGAGCAGAGCAGTTTTCAGTGAAAGAAATTTCATACCAATACCCTTACTGGGTTCAAAGGGACGATGGCAAAGGGCCTATAGCACCAGAGTGAGGTCCAATAATGGCATCAGAGGCCTAGCACTCGGCAGTTTATGCCATGCCCCCTTCATGAAACGATACACAAAGGGGTCCTGCACCACAGATTTGTCACCAAATCCTTCATGGCAAGCTGAGATAGCAGCTAAATAGACTTTAATGGTGGAAAAGGCTTTACCCTTTTCCACCAGGCTCTCTAGAAAGCAGAGCATCTCTGCCACTGAACACTGAAAAGGAATGGCCTGCTTTTTGCCACACCATTCCTCAAAAACCCAACACTGTAAAGAGAGCGAGTAGAAGAAGCCCTTGCATTCTGTATGGTGTCAATAACCTTTGGAGGGAGACCTGTTACATTTAAATTTAACCTGTCATGGGGCAGGCCCAGAGAGCCATGCGGTCAAGGTGGGGATGGTAAATTTCCCTCCGAGCATGGGAAAGGCTACGGCTTGGCAACTAAAATTTCCACTATTTCTGCCGCCCAGGGTTTGGATGGCCACAAGGGGGCCACCAGGGCCGGGGACAGTCCCTGCTCCCTCCCTTTGGACAGAGTGAAGGATACCAGGCTTAGAAGTGGGAACGCATTAAGCAGTACGTACGGCCATTGATGTGCCAGGGCGTCCATGCCTAGGGGAGCATCTGCTTCTGACAGGGAGTAAAACAGTGGACGATGAGCATTTTCGCATGAGGCATCTGGAGTGGCTTGGCCGTACCTCTGCAAGATCTGCTCCACCACTTGAGGGTGGAGTCTCCACTCTCCATACAGTGGGTTCCCCCTCAACAGGAGATCCGCCCCCCTGTTCAGAACGCCTGGGATGTGGGAGTGCTACCCCACAAAATTATTTCCCTGGCCAGCTTGTGCAGCTGCAAGAAGCGGGTCCCAGCCCTGGCGTTTTATGTAAGACACCACAGAGGTATTGTCCGTCTTCACTAACACATGTCGGCCCACCAGATATTGCAGGAAGTGTTTCAAACCTAGAAAGACTTCCCTGAGTTACAAAAAATTTATGTGAAGCCGTGCCATCTTCTGAGACCACGTACCATTCACAGTTCTGCCCGGGATGGGTGGTGCTCCAGCCTGTCACGGAGGCGTCCGTTGTCATGGTAACCCTGAAGGTTACAGCCCCAGTGGTACGCCCACTGAGGAAAGCGTCGGGTCTCTATATGGCCGAAGAGCCGTCATTCATGCTACTGAGATTTTCCCCTCTTGATAAAGGTGGTGACGGGAGCAGAGTTACAGTGAGGTGGCCCACCTCTGAAAATCCCTCATCATCAAAAGCCCGAGCTGCACCACCGAAATCACAGAGGCAATGCGGCTGAGGATACGCAGACACAGCCTGAATGGAACCACTTTCCCTAGCCTAAAAATGCACCGCGCTCTCAGTAAAGAAATTATTCTCTCTGACAGTGTGACATGACATGAGAGGGAATTTAACTTCAGACCCAGGTATTCCACACATTGCATCGGGACCACGCAGCTCTTTGGCCAGTTTATTCTGAACCAGAGGCTGATCAGGTGATTTAACACCGCCTGACGGTGTAAGTGTATTTGCGTACGTGCTGCGGAAAAGCTTTCTTTATTTTTATATTCCCCCCCTGAACTAGGTGTGTGCTGGGGCGCACCTGAGTGCTTGGTGACACCAACAAGGTGCTGTTTTGTGCTTGAAAATGTGCAGCCCTGAAATAGTCTGTGTCTCGCCCCGCTTGTGCTTCTTTCTGAACATGAGAGGGAGAACAAAATCGGACCTCTGCTGAACTATGAACCACCAGAGGGTCTAAGCATTGGTGACCCTTAGTCGAGGGTCTGGTGATCCTGAGTCCAGCTCCCCGCCCCATTTCCTCCAAGATTTCGGCCTGATTAGCCACCAGCAGTATGACTGCATTGAGAGAACACACTGATTGTCCAGCATATTTATACATATGCTGATAAAGAGATGCAGTGAGGTGATGTATTTAGAAGGGAGGGAGATGGTGGACGAAGCTGAAACAGACCTGCGGTTAGGGTGAGGGTGGTAGGCCACTGAAGGCTCCAACGCTGGGGGTTCCGGCAACCCCAGCTCACCCATGCCATGGATTTCCAGCTTAGAGCAACCCTTGGCAGGATTTTTCTCCTAAAAGGGGCTGGACCAGAAGCGGCTGGCCTCCTTCATACATGCTGGAACAGATGCTGTTTTGCAGGTGGCAGAGCTGCAGGAAGCCTCTTGCAATCATAGAGGTCCCATTCGGTCCCCTTTGCATCCTGGGCGGTCAGCCAGGGTATACTCAGCTTCGCAGCAGCACGCCTGCAGACCTTGTACATGTCGCTGTCCACTGGGGAAGCCGCTCTGGCTCTGCTAGGAGGCCTCGAGACTGGTGCTGGAAAGACAGAGTTGTTCTCCTCCATGTCAAGGAGGTCTTCGATGCCCGCGAGCTCCCCACTGTTCCTAAACCCCTTAAACTCCTCCATCATGTCCGCACAGCTTGCAATAGCTCGCTGCAGATGCGTTATTTCTGCAGCCACAGCTGCACCAGCTGAGAGACCCGGGTGCTGCATGTTAGCCATGGCTACCCGGAGTCGCCTTTCTAATATTTTCTTGGGCATCGATGCACATTGCTAGCACCCTTGTGGGTTAGCCAGCAATACCTGGGAGTATTTAGTGCCCATGCATGCAATGTACATTGCGTGGGGGTCCCTGCCCGAGATGGAGGCCCCACATGACGCGAGTTAAGAGTGGGATGCAGCCTTCTTAGAGTTAAGTTCCGGCCCGCTCGCGGAAGTAGTGGTAGACGACATTGTGTAGCTCTCGAAAGGCACTAAAAGTGGGGTTTAATCTGGAGTTCAGTGTCTGTGAGGTACAGCTCGCCATGACACGTTAGCTGAGTGCCAACAACTACGCAAGCAAGTTACTGCCACACGAAAGAAAATTGTGCTTGCCTTGACAAGTTAGCTTAGCTTCACAAATTTTAGCTGAGAGCTTTAAACAGGTTGCCTTTACGCGGACACTATCTCAAGTTGCAAAGAACACTGCACTGTAAAGTGTTCAGGCAGCACGATCTAGAACCGAGCCCAGGTACCTGCGTTCGGCGACGTACACCTCAACGGGATGCCTGAGAACAGTTAAGCAGATTTCCAAGTTAGCCTGGATGTGCTAAGGGAGCTTGTAGTTTCTCATGGGAAGAAAGAGAGTATGAATTGGGAGAGGTAGGTTGGCTGTGATGTCATTGGAGCTTTCGTAGTCGGTCATTTTGAGGCAATTCCCATGGTGGAACACAGAGAGAAGTCAGAAAAAAAGTTGATGCAGGATAGGCACAATAAAAATACACAAATCTTACTACAAATACATTATTTGGGGAAAAATTGCTGCAAAAATCAGAGGATATTTATTTCTAAGACCTTAGATAATGGAATGAATGCATTCTTAACCAGTTTTCACCTGTAGACAAATGGTATGTACATTTTTAACAACTTAAGAAACATGATACATATGGTAAATGTATTAAACACTGTTGTCCTTCCTGAGAATTTTATCTTGAATGCAATTATTACAAAATAATAAATTAAATTGATATGAAATAAACACCGAAAACATAACTGAAGCAATAACAAGAGTACCGGTGATGGAGATTAGGAAGGTTAGGTTGAAACTGTAGTTGACATGTTAGTTTATTGCCATGTGGATATTTTAATAATACTCCTAGTAGCTATTGTAAAATGCAAAAAAATGTTGCTAACTGATTTAAAGATACTCAAGTTCCGAATTTTCTTAATGTTGTTCGGTTCAAAGATTCTAAGCAGTTAACGTCTTTCCTGTAGTGTTGCTGTCTTCATTGACAAGTTAGCCTGGATTGCCTTCATAAACGCAGATTAGTTGGTACAAGAGAACTCAACGATTTAGTTTCAGGAAGCTACATATTACATATGTGTAATATATGTGTTAAATATCTGTAATGCCTTATAGAAAAATCTGTATTGCCTTATAGAAATATAAAGCATTGTATAAGTTTGCAAATTAGAGTTCACTTCAATCATTACCGGAATTTTGCTTTATAGACTCGTTTACTTTTCTTTCACCCACATACTCAGTCTGGAAACATGTAACATATTCTGTTCTTAGAACTTTATTGAACCATCAATATCACTAATGATCCAACGTCTCTGTCCTCCATTTTCATGTACAGTATAAATAATTATCAGCTCCTCTTTAAATAGTTGTTAAAATAAAACCTAATAATGTGTTAAAGGTTTCTGAAACTGTGTTTTGATAAACTGCTTTGATGTTTTTAAGATGAAAGTTTTTGAAATATGCTTCGGAGCTTGACTATTTCTAATTAGCCATTAGATTTAGGCCACGTCCACACTAAGCCTGATTATGCCTTAAACGTATAATTATTTAGTCTACACCCCACTATCGTCCACACTAACCCGGCGTCATTTAAGGTCTGTGGCCGGATAACTATTAGCCGGGTAAGAGAGCCGTGTAAATCTTAATTCAACGGCTCAACGAGCTAGTGTGGACAGCTTCCACGGATAATGAAAGGAATTAGCGTCAATGAATGCTGCGTCAATAACAATACGACCCTACAGACAAAGACAACAAGGAAGAGTAATAAATCGATCTCGTCGTCTGTCCACACCAAAAACTCTCTCTTCTTCTGAGCAGCTATTGTTCTCTTCGGTTAACGGGACAAGCAGATATGTACTGTGCTGTAGAGCTTCTTGTATATATTATGTAGGCGCTGGCGTCACGTAGATTATACGCGTGTTTTGTGCGTCTTTTCGCGCATGCCCAGTTTTTTGCAAAGGTCGGTATGGGATTGCGCAATCATGGGACCTTAAACAGGGCATAAATGCTCGTGTTGAGTGGATAACATTAGGCGTCTAACTCCCCGTATAACCTTATCGGCTTAGTGTGGATGTAGCCTTAGGCTCTAGCCATAGCTAATTTTGAAAATTTCGAAAGAAGGTCAAAAGATTACACTGTAGGCAAGATATTAACTGCTTATAACCTTTTAAAGAATATCACTTAAAAAATTCAGTACCATCTCTTTAAAACACAACAAAGCAAAAACGCTTCCATGCTTTGCAAGCAAAAGTCCTTTGACAGTACATAACAAAGATTTAATTAAAAAAAAATGTTATCCAGTTTTGATGAAATCCCTCATTTTGATGAAGATGTTCACAAAGCATTATTTCACAAAAAAACCTGCAGGATATCTATACAGTTTTTAATACATCACAGCAGAACACTGTTATTTGGTAAGCTTTTTTAACCTTTGGATTACAAATGAGGCTCCCTAAATGCTTAAAGCATATGACTGTCATTGAATTGTATTTCACAAATAACAAAACAATCCTAAGACACTCTGTTGGCCAGGTCAGACTCAGTGATTCATGCACATCTAGGTGGAATTCTCTGAATTCATAATAGATGTGTATTCTTTAACTCTCATTCATAACTTACAACATTTTACCATTTCTTAAAATGTTATAAACATGTCTCGTAACAAATGACTTGACTTACTGTAACTGTAACCAACTGTGCTCATAAAGCTTTATGTCTCACAGTTACTGAAAATCTGAAAGAGATTTGGCACTTTTAACAGTCTTGGGCTGCTAATGTACAAATAATACTTATGGCAGAAGTTTTTTATTCATATCCTAACCAATTTTTCATAATATTAGCTTTTATAAAATAAAAGTCTGATATGAAATTTCTCTGAAGTCCTATCAAAAATATAGTGTATATCCCAACACATTAAATTGTCCACTAATCTCTCCTGGAGATTGCAACAGTTAAGATAAAAAACCCTCACAAGCTCCGATAAAACAAATAACGAAACAATTTGAGCTTATAATTATTTCCATCTGACCGATGACCAATTTTTAAATAGATAATTTTTGCTTCTTTCAGTCATTCCAGTCCAAAGTGCTGGGTCTTTCATAATAGGAGCCAGGGGACAAAAAACAAAGCTCTCAAAAGTAAACGTACCAACATCCACAAGATGGGAAATTATGTATAATGCCAGTTTTAGCCAACTCTTTCATTTGGCTTCATCCACTGTTTACACAGTCCTCAGGGATGGACCAGCCAGCTGTTGGCATCCTCCAGGTCTGATTCTAGCTCCTCATCTTCATCCAAAGGTTCTGGTGTTCGAAGGGCCAGTTCACGCAAGAAATCAGGTGGGTAAGCTGGAGGACGAGAGATGGACTTCAGTCCAATTTTCTTCTTTATAAGGTGAAACTGCTCCCGGATGAAGTCATAGAACTGGTACTCATAGCGCATGCGATGGTACAGCACCTGCAGGGCCTCCAGAGTAGGCGTATGTTTACGGACCGTACCGGTCAGGTTCCCCATTTTTCTATATGCTTTGATAGGAAAGGGGAAAAAGACAAAGTCAGCTTATACAGTTTATAAACTTTTTTGTTTACACATACCAAGCTAAATCTGCAAAACAATTGTATTTCTTCACTTACTAAACATGCTTAAATGGCAAATTTGATCAAATTTTTCTGCAAATGGAAAAACATGGACAAATGAAATTACCATGTATGTCCAATGATATAGCATAGCATAACAATGCATTTTGTTTTAGGCAGAAATGTGTTTTTGTTGACAAAAACCAACTATATAAAGTAAACATTTTGAATGGATGTGCAGTCATTTATTGGGGACACAGGAAAGGCTGAAGTGAGACTATCTACTTTACCCAAAGTCCCTCTTGCCAGGAAACATGTGTGAGCTTCCTGAAACTAAACAGTTATACAAGGTGGATTTCTCCTCACCCAGTAGAGCGTTTTTTTTTCCAAAGGAATGTTTATGTTTGCTTCCAGTTTGTATCTGTATTGTTAATTGAACTTCCTCGCTTCAACAACAATTTGTAGTATTAATTTAGGTGAGACAAAATGTAAGAAAACGCCTTTACTGGTGCGGCAGTTGTGGGGAAAATTTGAATACTTTCACACACCATTATGCAACAGAGTAACGAGGCTGGTCATAACCAGGGCTTGACTGGGAAAAAAAAGTGGCCCTGGCATTTTTGGCCGAGGCGGCCCACCATAATAATTTACAAAATATGCAGAGCATACGGCATGCTTGAGGATATTTGAGCATGTTGTATGGTTTTAAAAATTACATTTTAAAAAACTGTAGTAGCCTACAGTCATTGAGTTGTTAATTGTGAGAGAGTGGCCACAGTGAAACAATTCCCATCTTGAGGTGAGATTGGATGTCAATGAAACACAGTTAAAGATGTATTTTCTATGTTTTATGAAATATGCTGTTTATTAAATAGTCTACACAATTATGCCTTTACTATTAGCATATGTCCAAGTAGAATTATGAGCTCCAAAAGTGGCACTGAAGGAAACAAAAAGCAGAGTTGAAGTCAAGGATACCAGATCAAGCTGATTAATGTATTTGCTTAATATAATTTATATTAATTTTAAATAGTAGAATGTGACCTATGATGGAATAAGAGTCGATCGCATAAAAAAGGAAGTTTAAAGTCAAAGCTACATGTGCTTAACCTACATGAATACGTTATGAGCAGACAAACAACTCCAGTGTGTGTGGACAGATGTGGATAGAAGCGTAAGTGCTACAAAATCTTTGATACCTTTCACATTATTATGTGACTTAGTCACATAATTTAAAATATATTTTAAATCCATATTATCCATTAAAGTAGTCCTATTAAATATTAAAAGTTATCTGTATTGTCTAATTATCCTGTTAGTTTGGTATGAGTGAGTTATGAAGTGAAAGTTGGTGATAGTTGCTTCCTTTCTTAGTAAATTTATTGACCATCTTTAAACCACAATGTTCAGCACTGAACATACAGAGCTGATCAAGCCAATATCTTGATGTCAGAACTTGATAAAAAAATTTATATTTTATTTAGAAAAATATGTCTCACCAGTAAGAATGCCTGTTGACCTAAACGTAATATGAAAAGTTACCCAATGAAGTCCCAGGTGGGACACAACCCAGAAATACCGGGGGTGGAGGAGTCATGGACCCTAACCAGTCAGCCAAAGGAATATCTTGCTGACGGAGAAGAATACAATTGATTGTATACTGACAGGATCCCCATGCTGTTTAAAGGATAAAAAAGTCATGACTCACGCTAATTTCTTTTTAAAATTAGGCTGCTTTCAATTAACTGTAGTCTTCTGCTTATTTGAAACTTTGAACTATTGGTTTTGGTTCCTTTTCAGCCCACTCTCTGCATCAGAATGTGATAAGAGTGATGGGGAAGCTGCTGCTTCAAAACGCTGTATTAAGAGAGGGGCGGGCTGAGGAGGGCTAAAGATTTAATTGGATCATTAGCCAAAGTCAATCAAGCCTAAGTTTAATTATTCTTTGGTAATTTTCATCTTCTTTCTTTCTTTCTTGCTTGCTTCTACATATTTCTGTATTTCATCTCATGAGCAACATGCCCAAACAGTAATAATAAAAAAATAATTTGATCAACTGAAATATAGTTTATAATTGGAGTTCTCGTCATTGCTTCTAGTCTTTCTTAAAGAATAACACATTTCATGGCATTTATAAGCAAATTTGTACCAACCTGGGCTCTTATAAATGTTGAGGACTCCAGAAAAGTAATGGGGTAAGAGCCTCTCCAGCATAAGCAGAACATCTTCCAGCTCCTCCAAGACACCTACAAGGAGGTAGTTCTCTAGTACATTCTGTTTGGCTCTCTCCAAAGCCCACACTCCAGGTTCTCTGTGAGAAATCCAAGTAATAAAAATCAGAAGGCAAAAGAATGTCAAAATAATTTTGTTAAAGCTGTAAATCTACCTGCACTGAGGATGTTGTCCACAGAAGTAGGGAATGATGTAGAAAACTCGAGGATTGGAGCATTCTGGGTAATTCTCTAGAATGCATACATTTATATCCTGAAAGCAAATAATAAACAAATAAAATAGTTTTAGTTTTGCAGTTCTTATTTCTACATGGTTTTATTTGTTGCTTAATAACCAGTAGATGGAGCTCTTCACTTGAAAAATCCAATCGACCTGACAAATGGCGGGCTAAAGGGTTTTGCAAAACAACATTATGTGCATGAAGATAAGATCAGTCCTGCAGCTGCTCTCAGTTTTTAGACGCCACATGAGCAAATATAAGTCATACTGTTGTGAATTATGCACAAGGAACAACAATAAATCAGTAAAACACAAAAGAAAAGGCTTCAGAATTTAGATGTCAGACCACTGGTGATCTGGGAGAGTTGTGAATTTTCTTTCTGAATGTGAAGTAAAAAAAAAATGAGATTGGGAATAGTGAACAAATATTTAAAACACACATGCGGCAGTGAAGCTGGCCAGCCTCTGAATGCTGTGGAACCTGGAGTCAAATCCATGTCAGGTGACGTCAGTATTCTGCATGGAAACAAATCCTGAGAAACAAAATACTGTAGGAAGCTTAGCTTGGCCAAAAAACCCCCACAAAAACTCATGCTTCAGTTTACATACATGGGACACAGACTGAAGACAGACTTACTGTATGAAACTATATAAAACTGTAATCATTTCAACAATGCTGGCTGTTTAGATCACCACTTCTGAATGTTTGGCAATGGTAGAGCAAAACTGTGTGATTTATCAAAATCAGCACTGAGGGTACATAGTCCTTCACAGGCACTTAGCCAGGTAGACAGAACCAGGAGTCTGCCCTTTTTCAAATGATTCCAGCTGCTGATGAAGGAATGCTGTAAAGGACCTACGGATGAAGAGACTTTACTTTGGGAAGTTCTTTTGGTTGTAATGAGAGCTAGAGAGTGGCAATTAAGTGGCACAGAATGTAATTAATTGCATTCATAAGAACTACCCCCCCCACCAAAAAAAAATAATAAAATCCCCCCAAAAAATCAGTGGCCTGAAAAAACATAAGACACTGAAAAATTCAGCTGATATCCTTTAGAATTTATACAACTGATTTAAATATTAAAACTAAAAGAAGACAATTATATACACTACATATTTTTGTAAACCAGTGTGTTTTTGATTCAGCAAACAGCTGTGGGGTTCGGGTGAACTTTATGACAAACTATTCTTAGTAAGGTTGTTGACAGGAAATAAGACTTCCTGGTGATCACTGAAGCATGTAAGTGAGAAGCTCTTCAAATGAATCACATCAGCTTAGATGAACTTTAGGAAAGAGTTCAGCACTGTGCTATTCAGTTCACGCTTGAGTTAATAATAAGCTGGCTTTTCTCTCAATCTTAAGAGCACCCTGTATTTGGGATAGTGTAAACCAACACCAAGCATCAACTCAGGGTCCTGTTGAGGCGATTAAAAAAATCCGCTGAACTCAGTGACAAAACATACCTTCCAGTATCTGTTGTTGGTCTGTTGTCTGTGATTTTATGCCAACATTTTATTCCAACACTGCCCCCTCAGCAAACAATGCCTGCATCATATTGCTTGCATGTTGCATTTTATGACATGTAATAATATATATACATATGTAAATGTTATTATATCTTTGTGTTTTACACCCTTTACAATGATGTTAATAGTCAAAGACAGCCAAACAACCATGTGGACACTCATTCACTCCTAAGAGCAATTTAGAGAGACCAATCATGCATGTTTTTGGAATGGGGAGGAAGCTGGAGTAACCAGAGAAAAGATGCAAATTTCAAAAATGCATATTGTTCCCACTATGCCACAGGGAGCCCCACAAAATACATTTACAGTGAATTAAAAACTAATGGGAGACACTGTCGCCTACAGAACATCTAGGGTAAAAAGGGATAAAGCAAATGACTTTCAAGTTCTATAATATACACTCAGTTTGTGCCATCTATCTTCAACAGCACACAGTTGTAGCCTCAAATACCATTGGAGAATATGCGCTCTTTATGATTGCCTTATTAGTATGTTTAAAAGACCTCCTCCACATCTGTCCACACACACTGGAGTTGTTTGTCTCCTTTCTTGTGTTCTTTGTTTGCATATTGAGGCGTATTATCATTCTCACTATCGACAAGGCCAGGGCTGCCCAATCCTGGTCCTGGAGATCTACTATCCAGCAACTTTTAGGTGCATCCCTCTCATCACAGCTGAATCAAATAAAGTTCTCATTACTAGGCCTCTGCAGAGCTGACAGACTGCTGATGAGGGAATTGAACAATTTGATTCAGGTGTGTTGGAGCTGGGATACATCTAAAATTTGTAAGATAGTAGTTCTCCAGGACCAGGATTGGGCAGGCCTGGATTAGGCCAATGAGTATTAAGATAAACTATTGCAAAAAAGGTGTAAACTCTGCAAAGATTCCAAAGAAATGAATGTAGGGGTGATTACGATAATTAGGATAATGACAACTTAACATCTCCTGTGATTTTAACCAAGGACAACTGACACTTTTTAAGAAGAAAATAATCCCATTTAGGGATTTTTAATTCAAATTTTTGGATACTTCCTTTTCTTTTTCTGTTATCTGTCATCAAACTTGGTCAAGTGTCTGTTGAAGCACATAAAATTTTTTTGTCTCCCTACAAAACACCTCATGGGCAGTCAAACCTCATATTCCTGTGCCAACAACATCAAACACGTTTGCATAACATCTTCCTATTAGCTAGTTTGGCACTCCCTAAAACAAATACTGAGCAGATTACTTTTCAAACTGTGAACTGAGCCAGAAGTAAAGTTTCAATAGCATCCCCTGAATTCAAAAGGCACGCAGCCCTTTAAGCATTTGCAAATCATAAGTACTAATTCACTGTATTTCTGTGACTAGAATTAAAACACAATGTCACAATCATGGGATAAGTTTGGGGAGACGGGTTTGGACTGTAGATTCTTTTATTCCCTTCTTAAGGTCTTGCCATTCGTAGCTAGTTTCTCTGTGTTAGTTTCTGTTCATGATTAGGCATTCTGAATTCTTATTTAAGGTTCTTTCTGCTTAGTAGTGATGGGTTGAGCATTACTTGACACAAGGGCCTCTTGTAACAAGCTCATAGAACGAGTGTCGGTTCACATATTGCTTTGAGAAGTCGTCAAGTGACCGATACACCTGCTGTTTGTCTGTGCCTGAAATACCAAACTGTGTTTAAATGGAGGAGCATTGCCATCTGTCAAAGGGACACGTCTCTGCCAAAATTAAATCTTTTGAACCAAAATTATTCAAGGGAAGTCAATGTGATGTGGGATCATTTGGTTGGGAGCCATTTGTTTTTATGTCATTGTTTCATCCTGTTCTTGTCATTTTTCTGCTTGTTCTATCAGAAATTCAGTCAATTTCAAAATAATTCTTTGTTTAAATTACTCATACTATTTTCTACAGGTTAAATGTTTTATATTCACACTTTCATTCAAATGTACCTAGGATAAATGCAGGAATACTGAAATTATCCAACTTCCTCGTGGTCACTTTATTCCCCATGAATACATGTTTATTATTTCATTTTTGACCATCAAGCTACCAGGAAGGATGAGTTGGACCAGGTAATAGTAGATTTCACAATAAAGGACTGCAATATTTCAACACTGCTGAAAGTGAGGGGTTGATGGAACTTTTTCAGGTCCTTGAAGCATGTATTTTGCCATCCAGAAAGGACTAAAGATGGAGAAATTACTTCTAAAAAGTGTAAATGCCTCAAGGCAAACCTTTGGAGAAACTTAAAAAAAAAAAAAAAGTTAAAATCCAACAGCCTGCCTTAAAAACAAATGTGTGAGCAACACCACCTTCACAACAGTTTTACTAATTCACAATTTACATTATTTAACTTATTGTACATTTTAAAAATATCAAAGATATTTTAAGATTGGATAATTATATTAGATAGCGTACAATATAGAATACAATTACTTAAATATTTTTGTGCTTACTAGGTCATTGACTGCGTTTACATGCAGCCAATAACCTGTTCAAAACGGAATATTAGCAATAACCCGTTCAAGCATGGCTGTGTAAACACGGGCAAAACCCTGAATTTCCTCACGTTTGTGTTGTTAAAACATATCAATACATATGTTCTAACCCGAATATTTGGACATGTAAACATGTATCGGCATATCCCCATCAAAAGAAACATTGATGCAATGATGTTTAAGATGCAGCCAAGATACCACCAGACCAACAAAGTGAGTATTGAAACACTATCAATACAGTTGAATTAAAATGCTTAAACTCTTCAGGATGTCTCATCTACACAGATTGTTTAGTGTTTTACATGCCCTTCCTTTTGTTCCCTGTTTTTTTTCCTCGGCCACTCTACCTCATGTCTCAGCTGTGATTAATCTTCAATCTTCCCCTGACAACTCTCTCGCACACATACCTGCATCCAGTTGTAGTTAATCACCTCCCCTGGTTTTAGTACTCCCAAATATATTCAATCTCTCTGATCTCTCCACTTACCTGCTTGATTCTCTGTTTTTCTGCCATCAAAATCCTTGCCCTCCTGCCAGATTGTCTAAAGTAAGTCTGCCTAACTTTCTCATTAAATCAATTACATTATAATCAAATCTACTTTTTGGTCCTAATTCTTCCAACATCATGGCATTCATAAAAAATTCCATTATCTAACTGGATTTAACCTGGATCTCCTCACAATTTTTGTATTATAGACAGCTTATTTTTATGCTTATTTTTATGTTCTATACAGCTTTTCAAGATTTTTTTTCTTTATTTTTACTTAAAATGAAGCATAATTGTCACCCCATTTCTATACTACATAATCATACATTTATTTCCACTGAGAATTTTACATAAAGTTATGATGGGTATGAATTAAATTTCAGTTTTGGTCTTTTAATTGTTAATTTAACTCAATTCTTTTTTGAAGCAGTGGCTCGGGCATCTGGTCAGGATGCTTCTTGGACGCCTCCCTGGTGAGGTTTTCTAGGCACGTCCCACCGGGAGGAGGCCAACGAAAGACACGGGACTCGCTGGAGGGACTACGTTTCTCGGCTGGCCTGGGAACGCCTCGGTATTCCTCCCGAGGAGCTCGCCCAAGTGGCTTGGGAGAGAGAAGTCTGGGTCTCTCTGCTTAAGCTGTTGCCCCCGCGACCCGACCCCGAATAAACAGAAAAAGATAGATGGATGGAGTTTGAATTTACACATTTCTTCAGCCCGAACACTGGCAGTATTATATACATGTGTAAAATATACCATATATCCCCACTATTACCTTATTGAAAGTCCCTTGGAAATCTGTACCTTGAACAAATTGCTTTTATGGTAAATGGTATTATTGTGACTGGATAATAGCAGAACTGGTAGAGCTTATTGAAAATGGTTAGTTTCCATTATTGAACCCAGATTTTAGGCACACTACACATGTTTTTTTTTTGTGAGTTTAAAGTTTTGACTAGAATTTATACAAATCAAGTTTAATGTATATTTGGGATCGGTGTCCTATTGAAATACCCAATTATTCCTAAATCTATCAGTCTGTTTTTTTTTTGTTTTTTTAAATTAAATCTGGTAATGAAGTGGTATTTATTTCATTATCATATCCTCTTTTGATAATTTGCATATACAGCTGGTCCAGTTTTCTTTAGTTTGAAAGCCTTTTACTTGTACAAATTCGTCATTGTGGCAAGATAGCTCAAACTTCATCTAACAATGAAAGAAAATGCCACCTGAAGAAATGTTCTGTTCTAAACTGATTCGTGTACCTACAACCTTCACTGACATAAATGTGGTAGATAACATTCACTGGACTTTCACTCCCTTGTTTTCCTAAAAAAGTATTTCACACATCCAACCCCCATGTGCTTTGACAGATGTTTCAATACTATCTTATATTCTGTAATGTAATATTCTGCAATGCTATATTTAACCTTTAGGGGTTCTTTCCAATACATTATGTAGAAATAAACAGAGACTATAATCGATTATTTAGACCATATTTGCCGCAGGCTGTTTGATTTAAGTGGAAGCGTGACTGTTTATAGTAGAGAAAGGGCTCTTTAAAGGTGTGGTAAGCTGCAAAAATCGTTCTACCACAAGAGGGCAGTGGGGGCAACACACTCTCTAGTTAACCCACACACACACTAAAGTTTATCTGCCAAATTATTTACACATTGGACACCTACGGTAACACTACAATACGATATTTGTTTAAATGCTATACATCTCAAGTACAATGCTTTAAGAGGTTTTATCTGCAAGGAAGTGTACAGCACAGTTGTCAAGGATAAACAACTTTACTAATATTGATACATGTAGCTTTAGTTATATAAAGTAAACCCAACAGTTATAGACCAAAAAAAAACAATGGAGTAAGATCTCCTTAAAAGGAAACACACAATCTGAAAATAGCTTTCGTTCGTTCAGCACCGTGTCAACCCCCTGGTTAAAAAACTAAAACTAGTTAAAAAACTTACGGTTCCACAGAAATATCCTTGGGTTCAAAAACCACAAAGCATTGAAATTGAGTCTGATATAAATAACAAGCAAATGTTATAGCAAAATGTATATATATATATATATATATATATATATATATATATATATATATATATATATATATAGAGAGAGAGAGAGAGAGAGAGAGAGTCGGAGTCAGTCACAAATTAGGCAATCAAGAAGACAACAAGGGAGACATCATAGCTTCTAATTTTAAGGCTTGTCAAGGCATGATTTATGCCAGTAATGCATCTTTCTTTGTGTGAGCAGTGTTTGTTCAGGTTCTTTTGACAGTTTAACTGGCAGAAGATGATTTTTCAGTCAGTGTGGGAATCTTGTGTTACCAAACCAGTATCTTTCAACATTGAGAACTGTCCTGGATTATTCAGGTTTCTTTTTCTTTTTGTCAAAATGAGCATTCACAAGGTATGAGCAATAGTTACATATGGCATACAGTCGGCTACACCCTCTATATATGTCTATTTTATAAACTGGCTTATAAAATGAAGGAAAAATAAATAGATAAATGGTCAAGTAATCTTAATAAAATCTAAGTTGCAATTTCAGGTCTTACATAACAATCTGAGGACCAACAAAAACCTTTGTGATAGACCACGGATGTCCTCAAATGCTGAGGCATCTTAGGCCTACAGTGTGCAGATCATGCTTATTAAGTGACCTCTATATCGCCTGTAAAGCATAGCCAATGTGTATGTAAAAAGGGGTGTAGAGACTGACGGAAAGTCCAGTTCCACCACAGGAATGTCTCGGCAACATGTGCACAGGGTTCCATTGGGCCCCTGCGAGCAGACCGACAGTGTTCTTTCATTGACACCTCTCAAACTCAGCCAGGGGGAGAGCAGGGAAGGCCTACACACACCAGGCAGAGGGACACATTCAATTTGACTTCAAACTTTGATTGTTTCCATTGATTAGTAAGCATTCTGATAGTTACTTGGGATTCCCAGACTCCCAAGAACATTTACTCCTAATCTTTTGCAACATTTCATAATGAAGTTTACAGTGCAATGCAAAAGTTTCCAAACTCTTTCAGCAACTTATTCTAACTATTCTATAACTACTCTAACTTTATAAAAAGTAAATAAATGTACTTGCTATAATTATGTGATAAGCCAATAGAGTGGTTTGCATAAAGGTGCATATTAACTTGCTATTCTAACAAATATACCTTAATCCAATTGATTTTATTGAAGTGCTGAACCTTTGCACTGGTTGTGAGGCTTTTGCAGCCTGTAACAGGTTTTCCACCTAGTTTCAGCACAGGGATGGTATGCTTAGGGTGATATGATGTGTTACTTTTCATGCACACCTTGCATTGTCTGCAAGTCAAAATATCACATTTTGGTCTCTGACCAGACCTCCTTCTTCCAAAAGTGTGCTTTGTTTTAACAATATTTTTTCTTGCCACTCTACTATAAATCTGCATTGTGTATGATAAATAGTTCTCCTTTTAACAAACAATCTCACCTGAGCTGTGGATCTCAACAGCTTCTCTAGGGTTACCATGGGGCTTAGGGGGTGAAGGACCAAATCCTTTTTATTTCCATGAGATGTACAAATCTAGGGCTTTTGTTTATAACCTAAACCTGTCTTAAGATTCTCTACAATAAAAATGCACACAATATGCCCACATTTTTTGTTTTCTTTTAAATGATTCATCAAGTATTTTACATAGCTCTTGTACTTAGATACAAACATTAAAAAAAATCATACAAAAAAGCTGCAAACAAAAACAAGCACAACACAGCTGGAACTTGAAACTTCCAACAAACACTTGAGAATCGTACCTTTGTTGAGCAGAAAACGTAACACAGTGAAGATGGAAAGTACAGGTGACTTTGTATAAGAAGACAGCTTCCTTCTACCCTTAAACTGTAGGAAGGGGCCCCTGTGGTCTGCATACTTTAATAACTCAACTCACATGGTCTCACCCCAGGGAAAACAGTGCAACATTTAATTACATCCAGTCTGATTCAAGCAAGGCTGACTTTTACTGCTCCTCTTGTTAGCCTTTGAATTAGAATGACCCTTCTTAGCTCTCTCTGACATGAATGTTCACCCTTGCATAATCATTGGATAATACGAAGTTGCAAATTTAAAAGGTTTAATAAGGTAGAAATGATATAAATTTAGCCAAAGGTAGAGATTTTGACTATACTGCCCTACTGCAAATACGCATTTTGATAATTTATTAAGCTGTACTTACATACTCCAGGTACACAAGGTGGATAAATGCTGATGTTCAGTGTTTATCTTCGCACTACATACTGCAAATTTAAAAATAGTTTTCCATTTAACCGAAAAGAAACCTGTAAAACTTGAAGCATTTTTCAAATATGTGCAGGTTTCTTGTGCAATATTAAATTCGGAAATAAGTAACCAGGAAAGCAGAGAACTTTGAACTTCATTTCCATAAAATTTAGATTCTATTTGATTTAAAATATCTCCATCTCCATGTTGTGAACCTTTTTGTGTTGTATTATTTTGCAAAAAGATTTGAATATAGTTTTTTTAAAATGTATTTTGCAAAATACATTTTCTTTAAATGGCATTCCAAAACTTTTGCTACAATGTATCTATAAAGTAATAATGTTCAAAACAAGTCATTGACCCATTTATTTGTCATTTTGATATAAATAAATAGAAAACAAATAATTATAAAGAAATCAATATATTTCAATACATGTAGTTATTAGACATACTTAAAATTATATTGTAACATAGATTTGAGACCATATTGCCTAGCCCTACATAATACATCCAAAAATAGTACGAATCCCAAACTGTATGATCAATTTTTATTTTATTATATTCCAAAGAAACCCTGAAAAATATTCTCAGTAAAAAAAACAAAATAAAATTAAACATGAGATATATACGAATGTATGCTTAGGTTTGATATGATTTGATATAAGGGATGACATCAGGCTACGACAGCCCATCATCACATGAAAAGGTTTTTGCATTAAACAATTATTTATTCTGACACAATTTTCTCAGTTTAAGATTATCTGCTGCTGTATGTCATCAAAATGATGGAATTCAGATGATATCTGGAGTAGGTTTGAGCTTAATCTGATTTTTTTTTTCTTTGAGATACTAACTACTCTTAGATAACCTATGCAGCTACTGTGACTTAAAACATAGCTTTAGGATCTTTACAGAAGATAAGAAAGTATTTCCTGCTTCTGGAACATCTTCAAACATTTTTTTGGTGTCAAAGCACTGTGGCCTATAATTAGAGTTTACATGAACGCCACGCTGCAATCAGACAGTATGTCTATTTCAGGTTATATCTAAGCAGAACCTTACTGTGTGTCCAGACCAAACGCGATAGGAGCGACTAGAGCTTCAGGTTTACATGTAAAATCAATGGCGGAGCGCAATGAAGCGCGACTTGGTGTCCCGGGACACTTCAGAAGGAGATTTAGGTCGCGAAAAAGCTTTTCTGCCTGATTTCCGCAAACAATTCGCGCTACAGATGCGATGGAAAATTCGCGCTGCATTTTATGTGGTGCATTTTGTGCATTCGCGCACATGGCGTCCATCGCTTGAGTTGGAAAAATCTGAACTCAAGCGTCAAATCGCGCAGTGACAACCAATCAGGGGACAGAGTTTCAGTGATTCTGTGACTTGTCATGGAGTCACAGCCTCATCAGGACATGGAGGAAATAATGATAAACACCGTGGCTAATCACCCCGAGCTACATGACACAAGCAGTTTGCTATACAGAGACAAAAAAAAAACACAAAAAAAAACTATTTAGACAGGAATGCACCTCTTGGCCTAGAACTGAGCCTGAAACAGCCTCCCCACCTGGTTTCCTGGTAGCAGCTCCTGCACCACGTATCCGTAGCTCACCAAACCCCCAGTGCAGCGGTCCCAGCTCTGCCGGAGGCCAGGTCGAACACGTAATCCACTCTGTCCTCCATCAGCTCGGTCCATAATCCACCGCCATCTGCACTGTAGCCCCAGCTCCGCTGATGGCCAGTTCGCGCGTGAAAATACAATATTTGAAGCGCGACCAGTTCGCGTTGTACACGCTTCAAGGTGCGAATGTTCACGCGAACAGCTAGGCGTGTGTCGCGCTTTATATTCGCTCCTATCGCGTTCAGTGTGGACACATAGTTAGGCTATGATACCACTGAGCCATATCTTGAAGCAATCTTACTGCCAAGAGAGAGAATCCCTCACAGCATAAGCATGCAGCAACAGTTACTCAAACATTCTGAATGCATTTTCTTTTTCAAAAAGTACGCATATTTAAAATTGATCTTGCCAATGTGAATAGAGTTAATCAGCTTGTGGCAGAGAGAGAAGAGAAATGGAATTCTTGTTTTGCTACCTGCTAAATGCCCCCAGTTGATTGTTAAGATATATAAATAAGATGATCAGCTTTATTGCTGTTTTGGTAGAAATTTCTACAAAGCATATCATTTTCTAGGAGGTAGAGTAGATAAAAATAAAACCAACAATCCCACTGGTTGCTAATTATTTTGTTAATTGAAAGATGTTTTAAAAAAAAACAGTATGAAGTTCAATCAGTGAGATCATTGTTGATGAGCTGCATCTCTTTATCCACCATGAATAAGAGAGAACATGATATAAAAACTTGATTAGGAAGAAAGAGCAAAAATATTGAAATATTCTGAGTATCAGTCCCTGCTTGTTTCTCAAACCTCATCAGCCCGCAGCTGTGGCAGTGATGGATATATTTTGAAGGACATGTTAATACATGCAGCAAAATGCGGACCAATAGTGTTTCTGCATCTTTCAATTGAAGCTTCCTCATTATTCATAGAAACAACCTCCCTGTGACAAAGCCAAACCTAGCTGTAAACTTTAGACAGGTTCAAGCTAAGGCTGGCAATAAAAACATATTTTGTTAGGGAATAAACTCCTCCAACTGAGCCAAGAAGTCCTTAATCAGACATGATTTTTGCACTGCCAGTTGCGTTAGCATAATCATTTGGGAGCTGAAATTGAAAACCCATGAATCAAACTGTGTGCTGCATTTTATTCCTTAAGATGAAACAATCGTAAAGTTAACTGCTGAAAACAAAGTACTCACTAAGTATCGTTCATCATCTTTCATCCCTGGTGTTCGGATGAGATGGTTCTGCTCTCCCCTCCAATCACCAAAGCGTCGGAAGAAATAGTTGGAGAGGAACCGGCTTATGGGATCCCGGATTATGTTGATGTATACAGGCTGCTCTATCCTGAATCTGAAAGAAGTTGGTAACAACTTGAAGATGTTTGCATATCTGAGCAAAGCAAAATGAATAAACAATGTTAGTTAGCTGTTCCTTCTGTTAATGTTCTACTGTACCTAGTGAAGTTCAGGAAGTGAACATGTCTTGTATAAAGAAATGGCTGAGGGATCTTACTGATGTTCTTCATTAGATCCACCTGCACAAAGACGCACACATACAAAGTTATTAGATTTTCTTTTACAATAAATGTTGCACACAGGACTTTACAAATTCCAATTTTTGAAAACAAACGAACCCTTCTTACTTCTGTTCCACTAAAGAATTCCCAAAATACATTTTAAAAACACTGCAGAAATAGCCATTTTAGTTCATTTTTTAGGGTCGTGAATATCACAAGAGGGCACAGGAATAAAGCTAATTAGCTAGCACCTAGAGTTATGGCAGATTTTGAAAGATTATGACTTTGATTATTTGAGTTGGAAGGGGTATAACTTTATTCATCATCTGATGACCCTCCAAGCCATGATGGAATCTGATCTAGTTGATCAAACTGAAGCATACTGATATGTTTAACTTCAGAACCTAAACTGGAAGAAATCTGTGAATTTCCTTTTTTGAAATGAGTAAAACGTGTCTTAAGTAAATGTTGCTTTATATAGTTCTGTGATTTGGCAGTACAGCAGCACTGCATGTAGTCTGAACTACTATTTACTTACAAAGAAAAAAAAACCTTTATATGCCAAATAAATTATTTATTAAAAATACAAATAAGGAAGAGGAGTACAGAAAGAAAAAAACAAGAATTAGTTCAAAGGGATCTTTGCATGCAAGATTGTTTTTGGGGGAGATCAAGTCATGATACCATAAATCACAAAACAATGATTTTCAATTAAATGGATAAACTAATAGTGACACGTTGTTGTATAGCTTTTCTAACGTGCGCAAGACTGATTTTACGAAACCTTTTGGGGATTTCTATTAGTCATTAAGATGTAAAAAGGCAAACAACTATACTTCTGTGTGGTATTTGTAAAAATAAAGTGGAGAAATTCAATTACAATCAAAAATGTAAATATTGGTAAAGGGCAGCTTGGCTTTACACAATGAGAATAATATTTAAATACATATTAATTCAATACCAATGAAACAATACAGTGTCATTTTTATGTCTTGAAACTTTTGCAATATGCTTCTCACATATTTTTCTGTTTTGTGGTATTCACAGGGCAAAAAAAAAAAGAATCCTTGGGGTTTTCCTGGTCTGCATGGAGATACAGGCTAGAAGCAGCCAAAATACACCATACTTGGTGTTCTTGGACTAAAGCCCATGAATACAAGTACGAGGTCATTCCTCATCCAAATAGTTCCATATTGGAGTAATGCAACATAATGTTTAACATAAGTGATTTCTCTGATAAACGGAACATAGTACTGGATATTTGATTAGAAAAACAAGAAAAACTAAATATAAATAAAAAGCTTAAGGGGATTTTTTTCCCTTTTTAGTTAAGAAGTTTATGAGCAATTTTAAAAATAGTAGATAGAAATGGAGGTGATTACTGTATTGTGAGAAGCTCATGAAAATGCTGATACAGTTCACATATTTTCTGAAGACATAAAAAAATGTAATATTAAAAAAACATATTAGGTATGTAAATGTATAAAAGAAGGCAAGAAGTTCTCAACTCCACCCCCCCCCCAAACAATGCATAATAATGATAAATAATTAGACTTGACCATAACTGTCTAACTATAAAGAGAATAGAATTGAAAAAAGTTTAAAACACAGATTCTGATGATATCTAGATAGATATTTTTTAGAATACTAATCCTGGACATTACACTGGACAGATGTTTATGAATGTTTATGAAAATGCTCCATATTCAACCTTTAAAAGGTTAAGATGAGAACAACACCTTGGACACTGTTACTGAGGGAAGAAGACAAAGCTAGTCATTTTCAGCATCAGTAAAGCATTTAAAATCATCTTAAAGGACAGAGAGACATGTTTAGAAAGTAACTCATTCAGTCTGCAAGAAAGAACAAGACCTTTATTACAAAACAGGAATGGTTAAGGAAGACACCCAAGCAACTGTTGCAAGTTTCATTTTTTTCAATCTGGCTAGTGTCTTCATATGGGATTTCTATTAGTCTTAAAGGTACAAAAAAGGCAAATAACATTCTTGGACCTGGAATTTGGAAAATAAAAAATTGGTAAAGGACAGCTTGGCTTTACCTTGACCCAATCAAAATAATATTCATATTCAGACTAAATTAATACAAAATAAGCAGTAGTATACCATTGTGTGTTTTATTTTTTTACAGGTCATTTACAGTTCATTTAGTAGTTTAAACTTTTAAGAGTATGTCATTAAGTTAATCAGCTATTTAATGTTAGAAATAAACTGAATCGCTTGCCTCATTAGATAAATGAGATAAATTTGATAAAATTATGGATAAAATTACATCAAGGTGTTATTTAATGTAAACTCTGAGCCTGGTCGGACACAGTTTTCTGCCATAAATAAAACATCTGCTTTTATGAATAATGCATCCCAACAGTGCAAAAGAAATGTTTGGAATATTAACACATGACTGCACGTGATTACTTTTTAGAATTAATAAATCTTTCTTGGCATTTTCGCATAAAGAGGAGAATCAGGAGAGCAGCAGGATATGCCTACTCAATGAGCTAGAAAACTTTCAACAAAGCATTCCTCTGGAACAGATCAAGGAGCTCCATTTAAGAACAAGAGTTACTTAAGAGGAGACAGGCATCAGCATGTTAAGTGTGAAGGAAGGAAGCACTGATTGAATTATTCTTTCCCTCACACATTCTGCATTACTAAAGGATAGGGATGTCCCAATAAGTTTTTTTGCGTTTAAGTCCAAGTCAGGACCGCTACTCACACAATGCTGTCTTTTGCTCTCCACTACTAGGGTCGGCTCAGTGGGGGCTGGGTTGGTTCAGCCAGTTCTTTCTGTATTTCTTAAGAGTCCAGTTTAAACTCAGAAATGATCACACAGATCAGATGAGGTGAGGAGGTGACAGGGGATGAGGGAAATGTGTGATTTTAGCTTGCAGTCGTTGATTTTAGAAACAATTTTACATCAGAGCCCAGCTGCTAATAGGCAGCGGCTTCAAGCAGCAACACGGCGGGGTTAATCTCTGGTTCTGGAGCTGTTGGGATAGAAACGCTCTGGTTCGGCAGCAGCTCCATGGGGAGGTAACAAACATATGTGCTCCACTTTAGAGTCTAAGTATCCAATAACACCATAAAAAGTCACTTTATTTGTAACTAGATGCATTTTTCTGAAAAATTCAGTAGACTTGCTATATAGAGCAACACATCAGCTTCATTAGCAGCGCTTCCCTGCTCTGGATGTCGTATGACTGCATAGTCATGTGACTCAAGGAGACGCTCATTTCTTAAAGTAGATGATAATGTAACGTTTATGATGAATACCTTCTACCGTAACTATGTGAAATCCTTTAAGTTGGTCAGTCACATACATTTCAAATGAAATACACTGACCGTTGTGTTTGTAACTAAATATAATTAGAATATTTGTAAACATAATTTTGTTCTCTTTGCACACAACAACACTTCTCTGAAGGAAGAAACAAACAATATAATTTTCTTATTTTTACATTTACAACTTTTACTTAAAACTCTGTGTTCAAATGAACGGATCGGCTCAAAAACTGTTTATATTTCCTGCTCTTATACAGTCACCTGTTATGTCATGGTAGCACTATTTGGATAGCAACAGCAATATGTATACTTGTTTATGTACCCAAGGTAGTTAATCAGAGGCTCCAGTCAGATTCAGGCTTCACACTCTCCCTATTTTCTATGAAGCCAGTACATTTCCACTCACCCTGCTTCAACACTTTAGGGATGTCTTCTACAGTAAAACATAAGGTAAAGCTTCCATTAGTGCTATAGAGTCTGCGTTGCTGCAATTAACCATCTTCTTCTCAACACTACAGTATGTTTTATTGCTTTTAAGAGACAAAGAATGTTTTAGAAAGACTTTTTCAAACCTCTTCTTCATTTCAGGGTTGATGCGGCATGCTTTGGGTACTTTTAGCAAATTTTTTTGCAAGTGTGTGTTTCTGTGTCCATTTGCTGGCCAACCCCCTAGTTTTTCTGTCTGTGTATCTGACTAGAACCCCCTCCTCTAATTTTCCAGGAAAGGCTGAAGGGAGAAAGTGAAGGATTCCATGCATACCTGCACTTCCCCCTCCAAATTAAGCATCGGTGGTATCTTCATGTGGCTCATCAAGGAACAGAAAATGAGAACAGAAAACGAGTTCTGACTTGCCCATAGTTTTCCACTAATTCAATCTCCACACTACAATTAAGAGTATGATCATTTAACAGGTTGAAACAATAAATATACTGACATGCAAAAGAATTCATACCAATGAACATTTTTTATATTTTGTCAGGTTACAGAATTTGTATTTCTATGTTACAGTGTGTATTCGAATTTACCGCGACAGATGAAGTAGTGCATACTTTAAAAATAGAATTTTAAATTTTGTATTACAATAAAAATCTTGAAAAGTGTAGTGCACATTTGTTTTCAGCCTTACTGCTGCAGTTACAACTGCAGTTTATTTTTAAGCAAACCTACAGACTCATATTGCATTTTTATTTGAGAAATAGGTCAAGTTCATTCAGATTTAATTTGAATCTCTGTCTTATTCTCAACTTTTTGATGCTTTCTTCCAAGATTACTTATTATCTTATTATATATATATATATATATATATATATATATATATATATATATATATATATATATATATATATATATATTACTCCAACTTGGTCCCACAGCATGATATTCCCAGCAAAATGCTTCACCGTGTAGATGGAGCATTTAAAGTTTTACACACTATGGGCCGGATTTATCAAGATTGCTGATAATGACCACAAAATTGTGTGAGGTGCTAAAAATTTGAGCCAGTGGGTTGTCCTTCATTTAATCAATTTTATGCCTGTCACAGAGTTAATTACCATTAGGCTTGAATGTTGTCTGTTATATTTGTCGTTTGTCAGTAATATACATAATGCCTGCGGTGTACAAGTGCCACTCTCTCCAGCATCTTAATCCAAAATCCGACAGATTAAAGCAGCAGCATGTCCAGTACAAGATCGTTTTGATGTCTATATTCTACAAACGGTGTTGAAATGCATCACACTTTATCATGGTCTCTATTAAATGTCAAAAAATGCTATCTTAAAAATGTGTTATAAGAAACGGATGGATTTTGTTTTTAAAATGTCATATATATTGACATTTGTCACTGTGGTATGCACATGATTACTACATTGTATTAATTGAAAGATTAACCACTACAGGGGAAATTAATGAGAATCCTTGAGGATCATAACTCACTCCGCGCTCAGCACATCTTCAGCAAGTGGAGCTGAGCTCGCAGTGAGTTATGATGCCTCTTTGGGGGAAAAACAGGTAAATATTTAAATAAATGTCAGGTTTATGGCCTGACATATGTTAATTACGAATGTTAATTACTAATAGGTTATATTGTGTGTCAATTACCTTTTTTGTTTGCCAATAATAAAAATATGTTGAATGCGGTGGCGTAAAGTTAAGAAATGCCTTTGAGAAGCGGAAAAAATGTGCTAAAATAGTAGACGCAGACTTTTGAACGCTTAGTAAATCAGACTGCGCATGGAACGCCTACTTATTCGCCTATTCTCCTTCCAATATTTTGCCTCTTCTCCCAGAAACGGCATATTGCATATTCAGATTAGGGAAAAGCGCTAACTGGATTGCGTGCATCTTGCTCTGGGTTTAACAGATGCAATGCTCTCTGCGTCATGTAAGTAAATCAGGCACGGCCTGTTTTTGGAACACATTGTTGTTTGCACCGGTTTTCACAAGCATAAACCGTTGATAAATCAGGCTCTATTAGTTTTTTCCTCCAAGGTAAGTTACATAGGTTGAAAAGTATAGTCTTGGTTTTTGTCTGGGCACATAAAATTCTTTCAAATGTTTAATATGGTTTGGACATAGCATTATTTCTTGTGCGCAACTTATACTTATCAAGTTACCCTTGAGTGTTAGAGTAAATTGAGTAGAATACTCAGTGGATGGCACATCTTTCAGATTGTTATTTGTGACAAATTTGGAAAACAATGTAAAATATTTCAATTTTCAATTATCTTAAATTTTGTGTCTAGTCTATCCCGTGAAATCCTAAATAAAATATTCTATAATTTATGGTTGTAATGTGAAAAAAAAATTAAACTGTTCAAGAAGTATGAATACTTTTTTAAGGGACTGTACTGAAGGATAGTACTCCAACAATTTAGTTCTAAATGTTTCAATAACTATTTAATGGGAAATTTAAGGTCCAGACATGTGATATCCAATTTTCTCTAAATGAGCAACATCAAGTTACTCCTCTGAGGATTTGGTTCTCACAATGCCTGGACAGCATAGACCTGCAGATTATTCTGAACAGAGCGAGAAAACCAGCTTTCATATTAATGCACAAAAGCTGCTTACAATCTTTCTAGTTGTTTTATTTTAGGGGTTTTATTTTTTATTTTTTTCCAGGAAATGTCGTTACTTTCTCTTTAACTAACCCTGCACCAAGGTAACCAAGAGTATGTAATTAAGTTCTTTACAGCATATCTGAAATCAAAAAGAGATTTGAACATCACAAAAACAAATTAGCCACCTTCATGAAAAAGATATAGACCCCAGATAAACTTGTTAACATTCTGCTCCAACCGCAAGAAGGGAAATCATCAAAAACTGCACTGACGAGCCAGAACCTCAGCTGATCAGAGTAGGAGCTCTAAAGTTAGGCAACGTGTGTTTGCATCTGCATAAGTCAACATGCACTAATGTACTTGGGCAAATAAACACATACAGGTTAAGGCATCTTTGACAGGTTTGCACAGCACCAGACAGGCTTCATATGACTTGGGGATATTCATATTCTAGACTGTTCACATAAATGTTTTCTGCAAAGAAGCCTAATCACACTAAGGGTGTTAGGTCACAGCATGTGCATCAAGTAACTGTTTCAATATTGGCCAAACATTTACATCAAATCAGTCAATAATTGCTTTATAAAATTAGAATCGGTCAAAAATAGTAATCCTAGCCCTTTTCACAAATAAAGCAACATCATGGCAGGATGTGAGTCACTGCTAAAATATTCCCTCACTGATACATGAGTGAGTTGTTTTCTCATATGGATTTCTCTAGGGGACTTCGCATTAGTAGAAAATTCCCCCATATAACTGAGTATGCATGCTGACAAATTTCCCTGGAAATCACTGATCTCAATGGAACAGTTCAGTTTTCTTCTCAAGTTAAAACTTCTGGGCAGCTGTTACAGTAACTGGTGGTATGACTCGATTTAGCAAATAAGACTTAGTGTTTATATGTACTGCTGAAGATGCAGTTTCTATTAGGAAAAAACTATCCCATCTGACCATCAATTAATAAAAGTACTGTGGATTTAATTTATTTTTTGTATCAACAGTTGCATTTAATTTTTTATAGTCTGACCTTGGAGTGAAAGATCAATGTTCTAGAGCCAAGTTAAAATTTCAATGACTCAGTAGTTAGATAGTAGTAAATGCAGCTGAGGCAAAACTGGATAAGATTAAAAAAGTAGGTAAATAAGGGTGCTATTGTGCTGCTTCATGTTTAAAAGACTAACCTTCTTAGTGTTGGACAGGTGAAAAATACCATTATAGAGCCCATGTGTTATCCTTTAAATGGTCCAACATTTGAAGAATGCGTTTGTAGGTTAGTCAGCAGAGCAGAGTTTCTAGCTAAGGTCAAACAGCTTATCATGCTATTGACTGTTTGGAGCTTCTGAATTACTGAAATGGCCTGCATTTGTATCACACTCTTTCAGTCAGAGGATCGCAAATCGCTTTACACTACATTCACTCTTGCCAAAGGACACAACGACAAGATGGAAAGAGTGTGGATTTGAACCAGCAAACCCCCGGACAAAGGAAAAACTCCAACTGCTTAAGCCACAGTCGTCTTTATTGCTAAGAAGCATTGTATTAAAACACAACAATACCACAAGTCAAACTTAAGTCTGTTTTCATAAAGTTCCATCTAGTTTCTATTACAATATGACTTTTGTGCTGGTAAAGTAAGTGAAAATATATATATTTTTAATCATAGATATGAAGTTGAGTCCTTTAAACTTGAGAATCTGTATCTATGTTTGAGACCAATAGTGGTTTTTGCATGGACAGCATTGTCACTAAACCCTGACCAATAAAAGTGCAGGAAATCATCTAAATAGGGAGACCCTAGAAACCCATTTGCAGTCCCACACAAAGCACATACTATAACAAATACCATAGTTTCTGGACTATAAGCCCCAACTTTTTTTCCCATGCTTAGAACCCTGCGGCCTATACAACGGTGGGGCTAATTTATGGATTTGCTAACCGCCACTAGGGGAGCTCCTCAATCTATTGTTTTACAGGTTACGTACCTCACCTTTAAGGGATACTTGTCTTTGAGTGGTGGGTGGAAAAGAGTTATACAGGCAGTTCGCGCAAACACTGAAAGTAAAACAACTATTTGCGAAAATACAGTTTTCATCCTGATATCCTCATTATGGGAAAAAAAATGAAGAAATGCATACGATGCAGCTTTTAAGTTTAGGGCATTCGATCTGACTATCAAAGAAGGAAATAGACTTGGCCATGAGAGAACTGACTTCCATTGTGTTCTGGGCTGCACAGCATCTGGATTAAAGTTGCTACCAATAGTGATTTTAAAGACAATGCCAAAAGAAAAGATCCCGAACGGCATCCGTGTTAAAGTCAACAAGAAAGGGTGGATGATGAAAAGTGTAATGAAGGAGTGGCTGGCTGAGTGCTATGTGAAGCGACCTATAGGATTTTTTTCACCAAAATAAAGCATTGCTTGTTTTGGACAGTATGAGGGCTCATTTAACAGATCCTGTGAAAGCAGCCATCAAGATCACAAATTCAATTCCAGCTGTGCTTCCTGTGGGTAAAATAAAGCATCTGCAGCCACTACACATCAGTGTGAATCATGCTTTCAAAGTGGTACTACTCGATCAGTGGGAAGCATGGATGACTAGTGGCGACAAATCATTTACTAAAACTGGTCGCATGCAGAAAGCTCGCATGACCAAGTCTGCCAGTGGGTCCTGACAGCATGGAGAAGTGTCGAAACATCCATGATCACCAAGGGCTTTTGTAGGTCTGGACTGTTGCAAGACGAAGAGGATACCACCACGGCTGAGGCTCTTAATAGGATGTTTGATTCTGATTATGAGGAGTTCTTTGGCTTTTATAGTGACAACGAAGGAGAGACTGCAAGAGCTGGCTGGCGAAGCCACCCTAAGGCTGATGTGTTTGACTCTGAAGAAGAGGACTTTGGTGGTTTTAGTACACAGCACTAAGAAGAAGATGAGGATCAATGACTGACTTTTCTTGTTACAGCCATATTACAGCACCTTAGCCTAAAAGATGAAGATAAGGATTACCATAAAGACTTTTCAGTAGGCTAGTTATATTTTAAGTAGCCGTGTTACTGCACCTTTAGGCCTACTGCCATGTTAAAGGCACTTTTCATTCAGCACTTTTCATAAGAAAGCTAATTTAATTTAGCCATTGATATTGCCTTGTCAAGCTTTGTAAGCTTTTTTTGTAGTTTTTATTTATTTATGGTAATGAGCTATACTGTAGATCACTGCCGGGATGTGCGCTGTGCAACCCAGTCGTCTTAGGAAACGTTTATATGGAAGTATTATGACACTTGTCAGCACACTGTATATTACTGCACACTGCTTGTCATGACTGGCTGACTAAACTAACATGGTAAAATATTATTCCTCTTTTAAATTTTAACTAGGAACTGACATCTCATATTATCTTAGGCAACAAATGCTGTGGAGTTTGGCAAATGAAAACCAAATTATTTCTGTCAGCATTTCAGAAAAAAATAACTACTGACGGTGCAAAAAAGATGTGAACTATTTATGAGCATTGTGATTATGGTAAATTACATTATAGCACATTAAAGCAAAGCCAGACAATGTATCAAAAATAAATATATTTTGTTTTGTTGAAAATATACAAAGGAACAATTTACTTCTTTAAATGCAGAAATTTCTCACAAATATTACTTGTATGATGATCTTATGGATTTTGAAAAAGCAAATCCTTACATTTAAGAGCCAGATCTACTTTTTACCACCCCCCCAAAAAAAAAACAAACAAACAAAAAAACAACTAACATCATAATTAATTGTTTATGTGAAATTTCAAAAACAGATAAAATTTTTTTTTTTTTTAAACTGTCAGCTTTTCTAAAACTTGACATATCTCACCTGTTCATGTTTTGTGAGACGTGTCTTATTATGGATGTCAGAAGAGACTAGGTTGAACTTATGTTTCTCGGCCAACAGCTTCAGTAAGATGACCACTGTCCGGCTGCCGCACTTTCCCACACGGTTATAAACCACCTGGCTGGGAAACGGGAGCACCTGTAGATACATACAGGAAAAATTACTGCATTATTCAACAACATTTCTATATTTTATGCACACTTCTTTTGTTGTTTAAATGTACAACTACTAATTTATTATATGTATGCAATAAGAATGTTTTTTTGAGTATCCATCCATATAGATACAAGCTGGTGACGTAAAAGTTAAAACATACTGTATTTGATACAAAGTACAGAGAGGCTGATCTTTTTTTCTATATGTTCTTTCTTCCCTTGAACTCAGTGAGGCAGAACCTGCATTGCAAAATGAAACTGTCACAATTTTCACGCACTCTCATACACATCATGACTCACTCAATAGCAATAGCAAACAGGTCGGCCATAATTTGTAAAGTAAAAAAAGGTTTTTACTTCTGCCTTAAAGAGGTCATGTCAAACGTGATTCTAACGCAAATTAACTAATTAACCAAATATGCCTAACAGTCCCACAGGTTAATCATATTGGCCTGTTTACATAACACAACCATACAAGATGATTAATCAAATTTAAAGACAGAATGGAAAAGGGATATCAAAATTATTGAGCCTACAGAAGATTTTTTTAAGCGATGGAACTCTTCAAAAATCTGCACAGACTGACTACTACTAATACTACAACTACTACTAATAATAATAATACATTAAAAGCCACTTGAAAACACTCAAGGACACTATACAGAATCAAAATAAAATCATCAAAAACAAATAACAAATAAGACAAAGTACAACATGACAAGGGTGAGTGCATGACTAGATGTATGACAAACTGAACAAATTACTTTTGAGTCTGGATTTGAACAGTGGAAGGGAGTATGGTATGGTATGATATGGAGCTCAGGGGAAAGATAATTCCAGAGCTTGGGGGCAGAGCAGCTGAATGCTTTGTGACCCATAGTCACAAGTTTGGCCAGTGGCACAGAAAGTTGGAGAGTTGAGGAGGAGCGGAGAGTGCGTACTGGAGTGGCTACATGAAGAAGGTCAAATATGTAGGAAGGGGCCACGTTTCGTAGTGCTTTGAATGTAATAAGGAGTATTTTAAATGTGATTCTTTATTTCATGGGGAGCCAGTGGAGGTGTTGCAGAGTTATGGAGAAGCTGCAGTTTCTGGAGGGATTTGTTGGGGAAGCCAAAGTGAAGTGAATTGCAATAATCAATCCGGGAGGTAACGAGGATAGCAGTGGTAAGGGGGTAAGTAAAAGATGGAGTTGGGAGATATTGAATAGTTGGAAGTGTGCAGATCGAGTGATGCTGTTGATGTGAGACTAGAAAGAGAGAGTGTACTGTCTAGGATGAAGTCCAGGTTCTTGACTTGAGGGGAAGGAGTTAACAGAGGAGTTATTAATAGAATTTGAAGAGCATTTAGATTTGAAGAGAATGTAGTGGGTGCCTATGAGAAGGACTTCTGTTTTAGAACTGTTAAGTTTGAGAAAATTGGAAGAGAAGCAGTAATGGAATTCTGGTGTAGTCAGAGAATCAAAAAGTAAAAAATGACAGGGCTGTTTCTAATCTTGCATCGATGAGATTTATTTCAGTCTGACTTTTGTTGTGGTAATGCTTTTGAATTAGTGCTATGCAGATTTTTGGGAAGAAGAGCAATCCTTCCAGACATCTTTCTACCATATGCTTTCTTCTGTCGTCTCTTCTCTAAATTAAAGCCATGATGACACATTTATACTCAGAGCTCCAAGTGACACCGGGTATTCTGAGACATCCTCAAATGTAACAATATGGGGGCAAAGAAACACAGGTCACTGACCCTCATATCACAGCCACTGTTGCTGAAACTCCAAAGCAACTGTTACTGATATGTATAAAGAGAATTTTCCACTACGAACAGAGGGAAAACTGCATGTTTCGCTTTCAGCTGTGGGAAGAGTGGAAATTCAAAGTATTTCCTGTTATAACAGAAAGCAGAACAGGCAAGGCAGACTGTAGCTTTGGCAGTTATTGTGTCTCGGTATCTACAGGTGATTTAAGAATTACAGACGTAAATAACTGAGAAAACAACTGAATATCATAATAAAACAATCAGAAAGGTTTGTTTTGAAGCTAACACAACACATTTTCATGGAAAGGTAACAAAATTAAAAGACATACACTAAAACATCCATAAAATTGTAGCTTGAACATTCAGGGAACACTGCCACACAGCAAAAACTCTATAGCTCTATTTTGGGTTAAGTTTGGTTTTACCATACGCTCTCATTTACGTTTGACTTTCATCCCGATTTCGAATCTCTCCCCACATTAACCAGAACCACAACCTTCTGACCTAAAATGTTCTACGATATCAGGCGGCCGCTAACAGGAGGGCAAGTAAAACTAAGGTAATGAGAGATGTAGCTAATGCAGCACACACCACTAACATGGCATCATTAATGTCTCTAAGGGATTGAGATGAATAGAAGGAAACGATCAGTCAATGACATGCAACTATTGTAGAACAATTGTCAGCCAAGTCACTGCATCTGGAAGCTCTATGTGTGGTGGTAATGCCTGTGCTCTCATTTCAAGCCACAGTAACCAAATGTCGCAACACAAGGGATAAATCCTTAGGAAAATGTTTAAGTGAACCAGTATGTACACATTTATAAAAAAGGATGCTACTCAATGATAACATTTTTCTAAATCCTGATTATGGGGCTGCACTAAGCAAGAAGACCAAACAGAGGACTGGGATTTTCTCTGTAGGGTTTCATGCTGTCTCTGCGCATGCCCTTCTGTCTCTGGGTGATCTGTGGGGCAGGCCAAATTCATTTCAGATTTGACATACACAAGTATGTAGGAACTTTGGACTTAAGTGTAATAAGCCTCCTATGGAAGATTCCGGAAGCTTTTAAAATTTATTTTTTCATTTTTTTTCTGCTATTATAACCAACAATCTTTGTGTTTAATTTTAAAGAGTCATTTTTATAAGGCTCATCCCACCCCAGCACTCCCCTTACTTCCCATAGTCATGGGACATGCATGCAATGTTGGCTATCATCTCTTAATCGAACTCTTTGACTTAAAAACCAATGAATTTTCTATATTATGAACAAGTCCCGTCTGGTTTAGGTAACTTCTGGTTGCTTGAAAAAAGTTAATTTTTTCCTTGTTAGATCGACACAGATGTACTTCTGTGTTTCCATGAAAATAATAAATATGTATAATCAGATGTCTCAAGGCATAGTTAAACTTCTACTTTTCAAAACATTTGCATTAAAATATGTATATATATCTTCAGATATGTATGTTTCTAAATGGTAATGTTTTTATTTAAAACATGTTGGCTTCTTCAATCAAGTATTTATAGACTTATCTGAATCATTGAAACTAGTATGTAAATTTCCCAAATGCAAAGACCTAGTTTCGAATAATAAAAAAAAAGGATTGAATCAACATCTCTGCTGCGCTGTGTTCCAGTCCCAGTTTGTTTAACATAAATAACACTTCACTGAGTCAATGTGGCTGTTTGAAACAAGTGATGTGGTTGTTTGGTTTGTCCAAGGGCAAAGCAAATTTTTATACACGTTACTGAAACATAAAACCCAGATGTGATCTAAAATAAAAACAACAGCTGCTTTCAACAGCAATAAACAAACCTCATCATTGCCGTCAGTTACGGACATTCAACATTATGACCCACTAAAATAAAACAAAAAAATTCCCAACATCAAGTCCGAGCAAACATGAAGAAAGAAGTAAAAGATTAAATTAGGTAAAAATTTAGTGACTGATTACAGATGCTGTCAATAAACAAGGTTCAAATGAAGGGAGAAGGCAGTTGGCAAAGAGAGAAAGAGGGTGCTCAGAGGAAAGATAGTCCTGCAGACATGCAGCTGGATGGATACAAAGCCCCTGTGTCAGCTCTCCCTCAACGTTTGTGTGTGAATGCATTCAAAGCATTACTGTAGCTCCGAAGGCAGGTCCTGCTGGTATTCACAGAGTTTGCATGCAACTCCTTCATACAAACCCATCCCTTAGCCTTCCTTGAATTAACTGAATTCAACTGCAGGGCAGGACATAAGAGACACAAGGCTTGGCAAAAAAAGATCAAAGGATAAGCATTGCTTGTACTAGATAAGGACTTACTCTCTGAGCAGGTTGGGCGTGGTCATTCAGAAACGTGGATTCCCCTGCAAGAAAACAAATGAAAGCATGTCAGAATGTTTTGAAATTTACAGCATGTGTAAAAAAACATTTAAACTATGTTTATATTTTTCATATATGGGCAGTGTATAGAACTGGATAGAATCCCCCACCCCACATACAATAATTGTTAATTGTGTTAAAAAGCCAACACCACTGAAATTTAAAGCAAAAACACGTGGGTAGTAAATGAATGTCTGAAGACATCTATGTGCACTAGAAAAAAAAGTTCTGTGCTCATTAACGTATGCAGCTGCATCTTTTGAACTCGAAGGAGATTCTTTGCCAACAGACAGTTTAGAGGAGTTTATTTGAAACATTTACAAAGCTGATTACACACTTAATTATAATCTGTCTAAGACGATCCTTGTATCTTAATGGATTTCTAGGCTCTGTAGTTGTGAGAATTTTTTTTTAATTCTGTGAGATACGTTTGTATCGTAAACCCTCATGCAACCAACGTCTTAAGGCATATCTCCACTGTCGGAACTTCCGGTAATTCTAGCCGTAATTTCACTGTATACACGTCGGGGCCATTTCGGGAACCAGTTCATATGGACTACCAGTTTTGGGGTATGTACTTGGAATAGCCAGATAGTTATTGAGTGGCAGCTGTGGTTTTTATTCAGAGAGAAATGAGCTGACTTCAGAAAAAAATTAAATAAAAAAACATCTTTATAATATAAAGGTTACTTGCGAAGAGGTTTATAACAACATAGTAACCAGAAAGCAGTCACAATCCCAGCTTCTCTTTTGCTGGTCATTTCTACACTTTAATTGAGTAGTGCTGCGTCTATATATATGATTGCACTATAAATCCTATTATCTGCTACTCACACCTGTTTTTCCTCCAACATCTACTCTTTATCTTCCTCCACCAAATCATGACTAAAACAATGCAAGGACTTTTCTTTGACAGTGCAACAAATACACTTTAAATTGGAACAACTGACTAGAAGACCCACACCTTTTCTCTGTCTCCTAGCAAAAAGATATTGCAAAATTAGGTATAGTACATATTGAGTTTTTTGGTGGAAACCATATTCTTCTATGAGTCAAGCACAAATGAATCTATTTTTCTCCTCCAAACAACACCCACAAGGTAATGACATCTTTGTTTAGTGAAAAGTCATTGCACAATTTGGAGGAGTGTGTGCTTCTCCATAGCACAACCCAGAGTTCCAAGCATATGGATATATTTCTATTTTTGAAGGTTCTAATAATGGTACCATGTTTATTGGCATGGAGATAATTGTTTTCTGCTTAGTAAGATGTGTTTGATTGTACCCAGAACAGTGGCTGGAAGAAATCTAGATGGCAGATGCCCTGAGCTGTATATCTGTTTCGCATAAAACTGTGTTTTATCTGTTTTTAACCTATATTGAATAAAATTGTGTTTTATCTGTTTTTAATCTATATTGCATGAATTTGTTCCTTACATCATCTTTTCTTATTGATTGATGGTGTCTATCTGTTAAACCAATACGCTTCTGGTTTTCTCTAATCATGCTTCTGTAATCATGTATTTGGTATCATTATCACTGAATCATGTAAAGCACCATGCATTGCCTTGTGTTGAAAGTGTGCTATATAAATAAAATTGCCTTCCCTTGATCAATTGTTTTGAAACTGCCAGCCCCGTGTGGACATGATGAGCTCATTGTCTTGGAGTGTCCACTTAAAATGTTCTGACAATCAGACTTCATAGCCTGGATAATTGATCATTCTTGCAGCCAGACTCCAGCACACACCACCCAGGATCCCAGTTTGCTGCCACTACATTATTAAAAGATAAATTATTTTATCATGGAAGTTTTTTTGCTAGCTCAAAGCACTCTGGGAACTCCCCAGTGCAAGCATATGTAATGGGAAGTGCACTATGTACTTGATGTTTCCAAGAGGACGACTCTGAGACATATCAAAGCCTCCATGTTACACTCATTTTGTTTTGTTTTTTAATTCCGGAAGGACCATAACCCAAAAGATACTTTAGGAGCTCTTATTGTACAATCAAGACTGGTTTAAATCAAGCTACACATTTTTTAGTATAGCACATGCTTACTAGTCTCATGTTTTCTTTCTAATTAGACTCCAGACTTGCAAACAGAAGATTCTAATTGGTTTTCATTGAGATGCACAGTGATACAGTGAGTTTGTTTCCCTGAAAACTAACAGTGTTTACTTAGAATTATTTTATTTAGTTTGACATATTCAATTTCAGTGATCTAGTTTCATTTTATCTTGTTTTACATATCATTAAATACGTTTTGGAAATATATGATTTTTTCAGAATACTAACAAATTGTGCTCAGCAATGCATTGTCCCTGCAATTCCAGTCTGTGTTTTAGGACATACGGTTTCAGTTGGCATATATTTAAATTCTACCAGCAATGAATTTTCTCATTTTAGATGGACTTTCAATATATTTAGACTTATGCTTGAAACAGATCTTAGTGAAGGGGATGCTACAATTTAAGGAGAGTAGTGGGGTGTTTGTGATAACAGAAATAATTAAAAAAAAGAGTTGGTAAAATGTCACTTAATGCCAGTCATAATCATCACAACGTTCAAAAATAATTTCAAACTTTTAAATGTTCCAAATATCATCGAACTTTAGACAGGAAACAAGAGATAGTCTGCTATAAAATCAGATTAAAATATAGAAAACTTCAAAACTCCCCTCCCATCCAACCAATTAGCTATACAAATTTATTCCTGTTCATGGTCACAAACCTCTGAATACATCACAACTGACAACTGAAAAAATAATGGCATACTCAAGTATATGTATTGTGCTGTAAAAAACAAGAACATCACTTTCAAATCAACAACTGTACCCAGCAGGGTCACATTAACTGCCCTGTGACCTTCTCTGTCACTGCCAAACAAAAAATAAAGTATATGGCTCTTCTTCAATAAGTGTGAAGACCCTGAAGAGAGTCGTCTGTTTTCTTGACCAGCTGACAATGAAGCTCATTCAGTGTTCTTCCCATCATGAGGATCTACGTTCAATCTTTACGGCCTGTTTCAAATCCGGACATCCATCTCTTTTTTGGCTTACGTTTTAAAACACAGAGGTGTGGTAATCACAGTCATGTAACACATTAAGGTTGTAAACACAAAAGGAGATGGAGAATGATTTAGTATTGCTAAAGGGAAATAAATCGAAAACTGAACATATGAAATAACAAAATGGTCTCGTTGTGTCTCTGAGATGTGATGCAGAGCACAGTTGAGATTAATGAGTATAACAGCATAAATCACTCACACTGACTTATTTCCAGCCAAGTTTTCTTTGTTGGTGCTGAAAAAAAAGTAATGTGTCTGCGCTTTATGTCTATGACTTCATAGGTATGTGTTTAGAAATCTGTGCATAAGCTTTTACTAATTATTCAGACAGAGAGATAAAGTCTCATTCAGTCCTGGCATTTTTCTGTCTCTCCCAACCACAGTCTTACATGGATTTCGATAAGTTATCCTTCCCTGCTTGAGCCATGGATCATATACATCAGATACTGTATCTTCAATTGCTATCACAGCTGTGCTATGCTCATCCTCTGGTGTTTTCTAAAGTCTATCTATCGTCTGGTCAGCCTCTTTTTATGTGCCTTTACTTAGTCCTCCTGTGGAATGCACTGGGATAAATGTGTTTGCACGTCTTCTCAGAGGCTTTTCAGGTCATGGCAGGGTGAGAATGCTGAGAGCTAGACTTCTCTGTTCCTTCCACTCTGATCTATCACAGACAACCCCCCCCCCAAAAAAAAAAAAAAAAAAAAACTTCCACGCTCTTGTGGCCATGACCTCCAACTAACTGGCTCCCTTTCCTCTTCTGCATGCTTCTCATTAGTGTTTTGGATAGAGGATTGGAACTACAGTAATATTTCACAGGGCAAGAGGCTTGTAAAAGCGCTGACAGCTGCCCTCTGCCCCCAACTCCCACAGTGTTAGGAAAATGAACTGTACAGCCACTGTACAGTGCACTGTACTCATTAACTCATTGTCCAGCACACTAGGAGCGAGGAAGACAGGGGTAAGATTTGAGAAGATTTTTTCCATTTTTTTAAGGAAATCTGAAAGGTGCGGTTGTCTACGCATCACTACTGTTTTGCAGTAATAACTACAGGACAGCTGAAAGGCAAGGCAATTTTAATTACATAGCACTCTTTCAAAACAAGGCAATCCAAGGTGCTTTACATGATAACAGAAATGTGAAAATATAAACCGAGAAAATAAAAGAAAAGCTGATGAAACACTAGGGCTGCACAATTAATCGGATTTTGATCGTGATCACGATTTTGGTTTCCACAATTAAATGAACCTGATCGTCAACAATATTTACATTCAAAATGCGAGCTCTTCTGCTTTCTTCTTTATCACACACCCACTCAATCAATAGTTTACGAGCCACCAGAGGGCAAACGCATGACTAAAGCTTCATTAAGCTGCCCAAATAAAAACCGCGCAAATGTCACTCAGCACTCATAATGGCTGCACTACGCTTGCTACATAGCAGGTGAAAAGGAGTATTTGAGCAATGTAGTAGATCCAAATCTCAATTATGGATCTGAAAGTTACTACCGCCACAGTAAGCAGGCGGTGGATACTATGCCATCCCACAATGCAACGGACGCCCCGAAATCATAGAAGAAGAAGGACCTAGCTAAAAATGGCTACAGACGAACTGTCAACCACTGACACCGCCGCAGTTTCGGTGGATAAATGTACGTGAAGCAATGTTACTGATTGCTGTAATTGTTTTTTGACTGATTAAACATTTAAGTTGTTAAGTCATACCAGACAAAATAACGGCTAGAGGATGGCGGGACCACAGGCGAACGTAACGTAAACATTTGGGTCAACAGAACAGTCAATACGGGTCAAAGGACACGCAAAATGGTGGAACAGTACGTCAGATCATGCCTATTACGCGAATGTTTGCTATGCGGTATTTACTACATTGACGGGCGAGTAATAGTTGCTACGTAGCATATAGTAAATACTAAGGATTTGGATGCAGGGAATGTCAAAGGCCTTTTCTGTACACAGGAGGCCTTTTCTGTATAAGCTGTAATTGTTTCTGCTAAATTGCACTTTCAGATTGTACTCTGCAATAACATATTTAGCTTGTACTTTTAAATTATATATTTATAATTAATTAGTATTGGAGTTTGTTTTTGTTTGTTTTTTTGCATTATTTATAATCTATTATAATCTAAAGTTTTTTTTTCACAAAAAAAGGTTGCAACATTGTATATAAATAATTGGTGCGATTGAAATATATATTTTACAGGACTGGATGAATGATCGGGATTAATAATTGTGATCACAATATTGATCAAAATAATCCTGATTATTATCTTGGTCATAATCGTGCAGCCCTATGAAACACATGAATCAATTAAAACATTTAGCCACAACGGTAATTCAAATTATGAAAATTAAAAACAGAGCGACTGGCAAAAGCAACAAGATTAACACAAAGGTAATCAATTAAAACATTTAGAATTAATGTATAATTAGGAAAATTAAAAACAGAGCAGTTGATAAAAGCAATAACAGTAATTAAAAAGAGTAATCAGTTACTCATAAGCTATTCCAAACAGATACATTTTAATTTTTTATTTAAAAGAGTTTGTTTTAAACATAGGGAGCATAGAAACTGAAAACAGCTTCTCCATGTTTGGTTCTGGGGACAGTCAGTAGACTAGAGCTGGAAGACCTGAGTGGTCTGGATAGTTTGTACCGTGATAACAGGTCTCCAATGTACTGTGGTGCTAACCCATTCAATGATTTATAAACAGGATTCACCACTCCATTTACATGGATGTCAAGCTTAAGGACTGAGTCCAGTTTAACTCCTAGGTCAGTAAGCAGGTCTTTCTTGAATGCAGCCAGCTGCTCAAGGTCAGCAGCCTATTTAGTTGGGTCTCTGGCATTGGGGTAAAATAAAATTGCTTCAGATTTGTCTTCATTTAGATTCAAAAAGCTGTTTGCCAGCCAGATTTTTACATCCTCCTCATGCTAGGAGGGTCTTAACAGCCCTTGCAGAGCCTTGTTTCTGTGCCCTAGCTGACAACTTGGACCAGGTAGCCAGTTAGGGCAGGGGCCTCAGCATGCAGATTCTTTGCAACATTATTTGTCTATAAGGATATTTATTGTTTTAAACAAGACCACTGATACAGAAGTGAAGAACTTTCACAGAAATAAGTTACAGTAAAAAATAAAATAATCATAACTTGTTTGAAAGTTGACATCCTCTAAGTGCCTCTGTGTGCCTCTCAGTGTGCGTGAGTGTATGTCAGTAGGTAATTGAGAAGAGCAACTAAGTTGAGTGTGACCATGCATTGGTATGTAGCTAAACGGTAAATTGGATTAGTGGGTCACAAGATCCTTGGACTTCAGATAATCACATTTTATCTGAAGCACTGGGTCTTTCACTATACTATATAAGCTCGAACCAAAACAAACACACACACAAGCATCAATAAAAAATAATGCCAGCTACATAGTGCAAATGAGGCAGTTTGTAGTTTAGGTTACCTCATCAAAATATTTTCAGACGATTGTGATTGTTTTGTGAGTGCAGTCATGAGAAAGGGTTTCAATAAACCAATAAGGTATACATGCCTTGCTAAGATATACCTACTGTTCAGTTTGATAAAAGTTATTTCTATAGCACTAATTCTCAACAAATTTCATTTTTACTACACAGTTCAAACAAACATAGTTCAGAAAAAAATCTATTCCACTCAATTAAACTCCAATCAGATAGCGAGATTCTGATCCCACTATGTAGTATACACGTCAATCCAAAACACAGCTTGTCAGTCACATTTTCATCTGTCAATAATATACAAACACTGCAAAAATATATCAGATGTTTCATGAAACATTTGTTAAAGGAATTTCACAAGTTTCTGCCCCAATCACACAGGAACAACTCCTAAGTTTAGGAATTTATATTCTGGTGTCTGTGACTTTGAAAGAATGCAACAGCAAGTTTGGGAATTTCATAAACATGTATTTAAAGCATAGACCATTTCATTTGCTTTGTAAAACAGCTTAAGTATGGTTTAGGAAAGCACACATCCAAGAATAGGCTGAGGTGGGAGCGGAAAACCACACAGGAATGGCTGTTAAGGGAAGGGCCAAAAGAATTGGCAAAATGGTTGAATTTGAAGAGCCTTAGCTCTCCTTACAGGACAGAAGTCAAAGTAAAGATGGAAAGTTACTGACAGGCTATAATGGAATTTTTTACAAGCATGTGCAACCAGATTACAGGTTGGTTTTGAAGACTAAACTCTCATCTATAACCACATCCTACTGCAATTTTTGGACACCATGAAAAAATATGAAGATGTGCTGAAAAGGATATACCTAATACTTTAATTTTAGAAATGCAAGAGAGGCTCATGGAAGTTTATGCTTAAGTCAAGAAACTCACTGTTCCTGCATCAATGCATCTGTGTAAACCACTCCAGTTTAGACTCAGACACATGTCTATGGCTACCGTCCTCACTAAACATCTTCACCGCAACAGACAGCATACACAAACACAGTCTGTGTGCATGGGTTACATACACAACAGATTTTTCTTTGTGTGTGTGTGTTTATGCAATATGTGTGTGTGGTCACAGAGCCCTTTGATTTGGTGTGTGGGAGTGGCCCACCATTAAGACACATAGCTCAACCCATTGCCTTAATTACAGAATGGAGCTTGGTTGAGAGTCAGGGGCAACACCCCACTATGCCCTGCTCTCCATCACCCTCCAACTACTATAAAAAACAATGTTCATATATCTCTGCAACATAAATAAAAACAGTGCAATTGATATGTTGTTGCAGGTGCTTGAGCACTAAAATCGGGTAGGAAGACACATTTGGAGACTTGATGCTCCCCTAAAATTTTGGTTTCTGAGATGTAGTAGCGAGGACTTATATACACAGGACACCAGATGTGTTCGGCTTGGGAAACGTCAATATGGTCTCAGTATGTCATTAGTGGACACCAGTAGTTGCCAGCATGTATACTGTATGACAAGTATGTACCGTTAAAGTTATGACTCAGCAAAGGGAGTATTGACTTTGCTGGTTGCAAACTCCTAGAGAACACAAAAATAGACAGAACCGTTAGTTTCCAGTGCTTTGGGAATTTAAAAGGAGCATGTAATGATCATTCAAATTAAATCATCCAAGTAAAACCCATTGTGATTTTAAATAGCTGAAGAGAATTAGTAGCTAGGCCGTAAGCAGTTTTGCTGTGAATCAGTTATATGTGAAGAACCAAATGGGAAACATGGAATCAAGTATTAAGGCTAGAATGGTTTCAAAAGTGCAAGTGAAAAATATGTTTTCATCTTTGTAGATAAAGCACTGTCAGTTTACTGAGTGTGAGCACACACTAAGGAGCCTCGCTATAGTCAGTCTAATTTAAATTTGTGAAAGTGTTAGACTACAATGATGTGGCATGGAAATGCCTGTTGAATATGAACAACCAAACAACTTTCTAATGATGATAATGAGCTGGAGTACTTTAAATAAATGCAACAGAGCCAATATGTTATCTTTCAACCTATGCCGCAAATGTCTTTAAGATGGTAAAATAGTCAGATTAGCTTGAATGAGTGAGATAGAAGGATATGTTTTTAACTTTTCACCAATAGATCAGGCATGTTGTGTGTGTGAGCCAAGATTAACACATCACTGGGGTGTCTCTGGTATTCTGGACTGAAACAAATGTTTCCAAGGTGGTGACTGAGCCAAAGTGGCTTGAATGAGTACAATAGAAGATATGTTTTTAACTTTCTATCATTTGACAAGGCAGAAGTGTGATGGGCAGGTCTAGTATCCAGGAGGGGTACTAAGGACAGATGGTGTTAGACTTTGCAAAAAAAGATGGAAATTGCTATTGTAAACACTTTCTTCCAGAAGAGACATGGAAATAAAGTGACTTACTGTTTAAGAGTGGAGGTTGGAGCACTCAGGTAGACTACACCTTATGTAAAAATTATGATTTGAAGGAGATTAGTGACTCCAAAGTAGTGGTGGGTGATAGTGTAGCTAGACAGCATAGGATGGTGGTCTATAGGATGAAAGTGATGGTAAGGAAGGCAAAGAGAACAATGACAGAGCATAGGAACAAGTGGTGGAAACTGAAAAAGAGAAGAGTGCTGTGAGGTTTTCAGGGAGGAGTTAAGACAGGCTCTCGGTGGCCGAGAGGCGTTTCCTGATAACTGGAAAGCTATAGCTAATGTGAATAGAGATACAGGTAGGAATGTACTTGGTGTGTCATCTGGAAGGAGGAAAGTAGATAAGGAGACTTGGTGGTGGAATAGTCCAGGAACATATAAAGAGAAAGAAGCTAGCTAAGAAGAAGTGGGAAACTGAGAAAACTGAGGAAAGCAGACAGGAGTAAAGGGAGATGGAGCCCACAGTGAATGTAGAGGCAGCAAAGGTCAAACAAAGGGCATATGATATCCTGTATGCTAGGCTGAATAGTAAAGAGGGAGATAATTATTTATATAGGTTGGTGAGACAGAGCGACTGAGATGGAAAGGTTGTGCAACAGGTTAGGGTGATCAAGGATAGGGATGGAAATGTAATGACATGTGCCAACAGTGTGATGGTAAGATGGAAAGAGTACTTTGAAGAACTGATGAATGAGGAAAATGAGAGAGAATGTAGAGTCGAAGAGGTGACAATTGTGGATCAAGAAGTAGCTGAAATTAGTAAGGATGAAGTGAGGAGAGCTTTGACGAGGATGAAGACGAGAAGAAAGGCAGTTGGTCTTGATGACAAACCTGTGGAGGTATGGAAGTGTCCAGGAGAGGTGGCAGTAGAGTTTTTGTGGTGCAGGACATGTATGAAAGCTGCTAGACAGCAGTGAGGTTTGCAGTAGGAGTGATGGAGGAGTTCAAGGTAGAGGTGGGACTGCATCAACGACCAGCTTTTCTTTGGTGGTGGATAGGCTGACAGCTGATGTTAGACAGGAGTCTCCATGGACTATGATCTTTACAGATGACATTGTGATCTGCAGTGAGAGAAGCATGGACGTGGAGGAAAAGCTAGATAGATGGAGGTATGCACTTGAAAAGAGAGGAATGAAGATCAGCAAGACAGAATACATGTATGTAAATGAGAAGATGACAAGTGGAATAGTGAAATTACAGGGAGTGGAAGTGAAGAAAATAGAGGACTTTAAGTACTTAGTGTCAATGGTCCACAGCAATGAAGAGTGTGGAAGAGTGTGGTCCAAAGCAATGAAGAGTGATAAAAGAGTTTCTGCAAGAATGAAGGGAAAGGTGTACAAGACAGCAGTGAGACCAGCAATATTATACAGTCTAGAGACAGTGCCAATGAGGAAAAGAGAGGAAGTAGAACTGGAAGTTGCAGAACTCAAGATTTTGAGCTTCTCTTTCGGAGTGGCAAGAATTGTTAGGATCAGGAATTAGTACATCAGAGGGACAGCTCATGTTAGATGTTAGCCAGGGAGGCCAGACTGAGATGGTTTGGACATGTTCAGACGAGAGATGACAATTTTATTGGTAGAAGGATGCTGAGGATGGAGCCACCAGGCAGGAGGCAGAGAGGAAGACCGAAAATTTGATTTATGGATGTGGTGAAAGAGGACATGGAGTTAGTTGGTGTGAGGGCAGAGGATGCAGAGGATAGGAATTAGGGCTGGGCGGTATACCGAAAATTTACAGATACCGAAATGTATGACTGTTACCAACGTAATTTTTGCCCGTGCCATTAAATTCATTATGTAGAAAAAAAAAAGATGTTTTAGTTTGAAATGAGCATTTCCTTGAGTTATATGACTACGCACAGTCATGTGACATTCAGAGCAAGGAAGCACTGCTAATGAAGCTGATGTGTAGCTCTATTTAGCAAGAGTTTAGACTCGTCTACTGACTTTTTTTCAGAAAAATGCGGCTAGCGACAAATAAAGGGACTTTTTTGGATACTTAGACTCTAAATTGGGCACGTATGTTTGTTACTGCAGCAACGGAGCTGCTGCCGAACCAGAGCGTTTCTTTCCCAACAGCTCCACCCGCACAGGTCCAGCTCAGGCGGGGCAGAGATTAACTGCTTGAAGCCACCGCCTATTAACACTTGTGCTCTGATGTAAAATATCTTCCGTCTAAAATAAATGACTGCACACTAAAATCACAGATTTCACTTTTCCTCACCTCATCTGGTCCGTGTGATCACTTCTGAGTTTAAATGGACTCTTAAATACAGAAAGGAGTGGGAATCAAACACTGAATTAAAAGGCTGTTTGAAGCCATTCAATAGCAAGAGGTAATAATATTTTAGCGAACATTAAGCAAATTTGGCCACTACCGGACACTGAATACAGAAAATGACAAATGTTGTTGAAAATAAAAGGACGGGGGGGGGATCAATTGACATGTCAATGCTAGCTTAGTGTGAAAACTTATACAGATATAACCCTGAAGCACCTCTATTTGATCTCTGCTACAGCTATTGTTTCTAAGTTGATAATAATGCAAATCCTGTTTGCATTCATAAGATGGAAAAATATGTATCTTCAAGTTTTTATGAACTGATTAGGCAATGAAAGCTTACATTGTGTGACTACACAATACAGTGCCAAATATAGGCCTCTTTTATTCTCTGAACTGAAAAGAAACATGACTCTTAGTGGTCATGGTAAACTCTGAAATGTGAACAGCAAAAGCTTAACAAGAATCTCTTTTATTAGAGCTGCTAAAGTGTACTGATTGCATACAAATGACTTCTCTGAGGCAAGTGCTTACTGACAATTTTATTACAAAATTAGCTGTGAGGATGGGTTTTAGATTCTATTAAGCAACACTTTGTGACATTAAGTATGAATCATCCCAGGAGAAGGGAATGCATTTGCTTAACTACATGAAAAGGGCACTTTAGTTATCTTAGGAAGTCTCCCAAAGCAGCTAATAAACGTCACGTTGCTTACTAATCAGTTCAGTGTAAAAATGTTGACAACTATATTGTCCTAATAGTTGTCTAGCCTAATATTGTGTCGATGTTACACTTGACCAAGCATACAGATCTACTTGACCTCAGCTTTATTTTGGAAGGCATGAATAGGGTAAAAAGAACAGATAATGACATTAAACGTAAGGTAACATAGTGAATTAAATCAAGAGAGGCTATTCAAGCTTAAACCTAAAAGTGTGCAGGAGTAGTTTCCTGTAGGACTTCTGCATATGCAGAAACTGAATATCCAATGTTACAGCAAAACAAGGACTGTTTTTTAATTGTTTCTTTTATAATAAAGTTTAAAAAAAATCTCCACCGACTGGGAAAGGTATTTTACAAAAAAAACTATTACAGTGGTCCCGTTTATCACTGGGGTTACATTCTAAAGTAACCCGCAACAGGTGAAATCCGCAAAGTAGTCAGTTTTATTTTTTACAATTATATGTTTTAAGGCGATAAAACCCCTCACCGCACACTTAATGCACCTTTCTCAGACATAAATTCATATGTTCTCACATTTCTCACTAGTTTAAACCCTCTTTCCGTTCAACCTTTGTAGATTTTAAAACATAAACATATCACTATGCCATGGTCTCTTTGTCCTCCTGTTGCTCAAGTGCATCTTTTTTAACTGAAGTTCTCGGTGCAGGTATCTTTTTCCAAGTGAGTAACATAGTTAAAGGTAGTTGTTGGCTGTGCTTTCTCTTCTGGACGAGAAAATTCTTATAAACACTGATGCTAAATTTGGCAAGCCAAATGCTTTCTTTACAGGAGACACGACACGGAGGAGATTAGCAATGGCCTACAATCAATCAGGACAAAGAAACACTTTGTGCGTTGTAAGGGCTGCGCAGCAAAGAAACATGCAAAATTCTAAAAAAACAAAAACAAAACTGCAATACAGAGAAGCTTTGAAAGGTGAACAGTGTTATAAATGTGGACCGGTGTATTAATTATATAGAATACGAATGTGAAAGACATAATACACAAATCAGACAATATAATAGGATTTCTGGGTAACTACTGTAAATGCTTAGTCAGCTTAGTCTTGACAAGTCACTTCCTTTCCAGAGAGCACAAGAGTGCTTACCTTTTCTTGCCTTTTGGCCATGTGGGCACAACACCAGATGTCTGTCTACCCTGTCCTTACGGATAAAGAGCCTGCCGGTAGCCCTTTTCACTGACCAGTGACTTTTCCAACTCACCCCTACAAAAGAAGTGAAATGGAGGGGACCTTTTAAGTCTGTCTTCAAAATGAGCAGATAGTAAAAAGAAAATAAAGGGGAAGGAGGAAAATAACTAGCTATTAGGGCTGGGTGGTATGGCAAAATTTCCATATCACTTTTTTTTTTTTTAAACATATCAGTATAACGCTATTTACCAGTATTTTTTTTCATACAAGACCGTTCATATCCACATTATCTTATAAGAATGAATAATATAAAAATTTACTTTAAATAGCCCATTTTACTGTCATATGGACTGCATCATGGTTTTTTTTCAGACACGGGTGAATGATATGAAAATAATTAAAATGATTATGATTCTAGTAGACATTCGTAATGTTCTAAGGTTGAAAATATACTTGTTTTATAACCTCACGTTGAGGCAAGAAGCAAATTGAATCTTATACTGGCTTTGCATGTAGTACTGAAGAATGCCGCTAGGGGGCAAAGTACAGACTCAGACTGGATAGTGCCAAAGAAGAACTAAAATAAACAGGAGATTATGTGCTGGTTATTATTCAGATAACAACAGAAAAAAAGACAACAGAAGTATCGTACCGCTATATTTGATTTCTTTCTTACTGTTTCTGCTGCCGTTGACCGCCTGTACCCAAAGATGGTCATATTGTGCTCAACACCACCCCCCCCGTTACTTTTTACACTGTGGTGAAGAGCATGTAGCATTGAAATCGGTCCCTGGTGAAACACTTCCCCACATTAAACGTTCCGGAAGTTGTCTGAGCTATTCACCGATATAGCTGTATATTAAAAATTCATATCATAACGAAAATAAACACCGGTTTTTGGTATTAACCGGTATATCGCCCAAGCTTACAAGCTATATGATTTTATTTTTTCTGTTCATATCCAGTTGATCATATCGCAAATTAACACAATATATTGTTAAAAGGATCAATAAGCTGTAAAATATTAAGGTTTTTATCAAATAGCTTACTCCTGAACTGCAACAACAGCAAATGAACAACAAACCACAGCAATCCCTTTGACTGTATTTCTCCATGTCAACACTTAGCTCAGAAGAAACCAAAAAGGTAAATTCATCATGCCTTAATAAGAGCGTACAAAAACACCAGTGGTGACATCTGTGATTAAAAATGATGAACATCAGAAAATAAAACAATTTCTACCAGGGATCGAACTAGCTGAATATTTTCCATATTTTTCTTTAATAGTAATGAAGACTCTCCATCCGTTTTTACAGATTAGTATTCACATCTCTGAACACTTAGTGCAAATATGTAGATATTTTCATTTCATCTCCCACTTTACATTTGCAGTTCAGGTAAACAAATCAGTTAAAAGATTCCCAGACACGATATTCAATGCATTTTGGGAGCTACTTATGCATGTACTGATAACTATCATAACAAGCAATAAATTAAACATCCTGTTTTTCCAAGTTTATGTATCATGTCAGCTAGAAAGATAGAACAGCCAACTCTAAATATCACCACCCATATTTTATGGTTTGGTGGTGATGCTGCTGAGACATGACTGAGGCAAACCATAGTAGAAAAAAGAAAGAAAAACACAAAAACCTGGGACTGCTTTCAAAGTATCTTTCCAATTTGTTATTTTTGTGATTCTGGTAGACCAAAATTTTAGATCTATTCTGTATTTTTGCTGAATTGGCCATGATAAGTTCCTTGTGAATCTTCGCTGTGAACAAACTGGACAATAGACATATGAGTAGGGGTTGGCATGAGAAACCCCTTAAGTTACATGTCAATTAAGATTATCTCTCAGTTTTTTTCTGACTGCACGTGCTTTCATGCCAACTCTGGGTTATCTGTTTGTTTTAGGTTTTATGTTCAAACATGCATGTAACCACTGAGAAATCAGGGATCAGCAAAGAGAACTAAGGATTAACTCTATACCTCAGGATACACGTGTAAAACCTATACAGAAATACCTCTGTGTGACCAGATAAGTATAAGTATAAGTATAAGAACAGTAAAGAAAACATGTAGAAACCTACAGTAGTGTAAAATAGTATTTGCCCTATGTAGATTTTTTTTGTCTCAGCTAAATACCTTACAAAACTAACCTGATTTTGTACAAAAAATGAAATAAAATAATAATTTAATTTGTTAAAAAAAAACTTTGTGGCCCTATCTGAGGAATCAGGTTCTAATTAAAGAGCAACTCAGTCCCAGATAAGCTTTTTTTTGCTGATAAACTGTATAAATGAGAGTCTAATAGTGAGGTCTACATGTCTGGTCCTTATTTTTGGGTATTTTAGTCAATTCTAATAAAAATATTAAAAACCTCCCTTGCATCTATCAGTCTGCCAGGCAAGCTCATTTTTTGTAAATTTTTCAAACCGGAAATGTAGGTGAAGTAAGACTCTGGTAAGAGGGGTGAGTTGCTCTTTAAAGCTGCAGTAGGTAACTCTGAGAGGAGAGCAGACTTTGCTTGAAAATTTGAACTCAAACAGGCTTCGCATCACTCCCCCTCCCTCTCCAGTGAACTCATGCCCCGCCTCCAAAGCCCTCCTGCTCCTCCCTCCTTCCGCTGCGCAACTGGCGTACCAGATTACCAGTTGAGAATCTCAGCTGAAGCAACTTGAAGCGGCAAGCGTAAGCAATGGAGTGCGAACCGGTAAGAGCAAAACATAAACTCCCCTCCACACAGCTAGAAAAGATGTTGTCCTGTTGCTCGGCCATAGTTTACTCCTAGCTTTGTGCCGCTAGCTGTTCTGACAGACCTCAGGCGGTTGCGTACATAGTTGCGTAGCGGAGCGAGGGGCGGGTCGTGCTGTGTGTGAGGAGTGATAGACAGATGTCAGACACTCCGTCAGACGCTGCTCTGGCTCTGATTGGGTGTTTTCTACCGGGAGCGGTGGATTCTTGCAAATCGCAGTAGGAGCAGTAGGGTTGACCAATGGAGCTGCTTTTTTTCCACAAATTACTAATCTCATTTCCTACTTTCAGGACATACGGACAGTTTTAGGAACAATCACAAAAAGTGACTTTTATTATAGTTACCTACTGCAGCTTTTAGGGAAAGGTCAGGCGCAAACTTTGGCCTGTAGGGTTGTCAAAATCTCAATTTTGTATCGAAATAGATCGATATTACGTTACGACCTTGCACATCAAAATTCAAAACAGGATCGCGATCACTTTCTGCCAAGTTTACACTCTGTGTGTCCCACTCGGGACTCCATAGCATAACAGTTAGCAGATAACAGTCTCATCACAAGGAACCACACATTGCATTTTCCCAAAGAAGTAACTCACCAATTGTCATACAACTCACAACACCTGGTAACATTTTAACTGCCTGTAACACATCTCCCAGGATCAGACCACCCATCTAGAGAGCACAGTTGCTGACGCTTGCAAGTAGCTATTGGCAAAGCTACAATTCGACAATGGCTAGGATCGATGAAGCAGCGGGACCAGAGTTAAAACCACTCCTCGCCCGATCCGGGCTTCAGCGAAGGGTATTACCAACAATCCATTGCTGCGTGTGGAATTCTGTGACAAGATGGCTAACAAATGGTTCCAGCTGCTTTTATGACAAATGGATGGATGATGGTCCTGCAATCTGGCGGATAAGCCGCAGCCTTTAAAAATAAAATAAAATAAAACATAAATTAAATTTCCCAGGCTTGGCCTGAAGTGTCATTAATGTGGCTGGGTTACGGGTGAAAAGATCCAGCCTGAATTTATATGTATGAGGCTATTTAAATATGTGCCTATAGCGGAGCGTCCTGTGTTTCAAAACCATTATTAGTAAATATTTATGGGGACATATGCGCAACATCCCCGGCTATTGACGCCTCCAAATATTGAATAATTTATCATTGTGTACATGAGTAATTACAGTCCAATGGTTAGCTGTTGGAAAGATGCATAACTGTTAAAAATATTGCTTATTCTTAACTTTGTGTGTATTTTCAGACATTATACGCCAAAAATAATATTCAGTGTGGGGGTTTAGCAAGTGATAAAAAACTTAAACCTTTCAAATAATCAAAGAATCCATTTCTCTACATTTTAAATAAAATGGCGTTTGCGTTTATTTTATTACTGGTGAAAATCTCCCGGCATTCTTGGTTCTTTTAGCCCACCAAAGCAGGTTTGACAAATATAATTAATACAATAAAAGACATTCTTTTAAACAAAAAGTCTTTAAATATTTTCTGTAAATGAAATAATTAAATAATTAAATAAATAAATACAGTTGGTGCCTTTGATTAAAACCCATTATGTTCTATACTTTGGACTTTATGCTCGAGAATTTGCTAGACATAATTTTGTATAACTTAGATTAGCCCATTTCATTTCAGTTTTATCATATCAAGCAGCAAAACACAAACTGCAAGCGGCACCCTCATTTTGGTTGTAATGGAGATACGATGCTGTGGCACAGGCCGATGACATAATCCTCACTGTCCCAGCATTGCTGTTATTCACACACTTGTTCATTACGCACTTGAACCCTTGTCCGCACTTCCTCCAAGTGCACTTCATAGAAGACTGTAGGGTGCAGTGTGGGTATTGGGACAGGGCGTATATTTAGGTGATACTTTTCTTATTTGCTTTGTCAAAATACATTGAAATGTTGATGGAGGATTTTTCTTTTATTACTAATGCATGTTTGCAATCCCTTTAATAATCGCGATAATCATATTGCCAGCTATGATCATAAACTGATGATATATTTGACTTTTATAGGAGTGTCATTAGGGACAGAGTGAAAAGGTGAGCAGCCCCCAATTTTAAAATTATTTACATGTTAAATACCTTGCTTTTTTGTATTATTGAATAAGAAATAATTATTTTTATACTAACTGTTGCTTTTTGAGGTTCAGTTCATGTTCACTAAAGCAATTCAAATAAAAAGGAAACTTGGACAGAAATTTTGCATCACCATGAATAAACATTGAATAAGTTGTTAAGAATACTGCACCATGTCATTAAAATTGGTCTTAAAGAGGTCCTTTCAGGTGCATTAAGAAGACAGCGTGCTTCCCATTATATGTGATGGAGGATATGATTTACTCAAATGATTTGAGCACGTACAAAGTTCTGTGGTAAAACTGTGTTGGGTTAGTATCAGGGGGAGAAATATCTGTTCTGAGTCTGGTAGCAGCCACCACTGCTGCTTTTCCGTGATATATGGCCTACAGGTACCGGTGTGGCTCAGTAATCAAAAATAATTGGCCAAGCTGGCGACATTCTAATCACACAAAAAACAAGCAGCTGTTTGACAGATAAAACCCAGTTTCTTCTCTGGCTTTAGCCAAATTGATCTCACCAAGATGACCAAAGATCACCAGTGATCTAACAATTCTTAGTTTTTTTGGGCCAAAAAAAACAAACAAAAAAGACTACATACAGTATTTGAGTAAGAGGATTACAGTAACCTCCCTGCACAAAAATAGTAGCAGGGCTTCTTTTCGACAGAGTTGCTGGAATATAAGGAGGGAGGAGGATTAGTGACTCATAGGGTGTAAGGTACTCAACAAAAACACATGCTGTGGGAGAATCATTCCACATGCATTTCTGAAGATTATGAGGAAACATCACAGTGTAGATCTTATACCCACGGTAATAGCACAAAGACAAGATGACCAAGTACAACATACAGTGTAGTCTGAATACAAGGAGGGATATCCATCCATTTTCTAAACTGCTTATCTTCCAGGGGTCACAGAACAGGCAACACAGAGATTGAAAGGACAAACAACCATGCATCCACACACTCAGACCTTAAGCAAGATGCCACAGTACCCAGAGGGACCCCACACATGCACAGGGAGAACATGTAACTCCACACAGAATCCTGGACCAGGATTTGAACCCACAACCTGTTTGTTGCAAGGCCATAATGCTACCCACTGCACCACTGTGGAGCCCAAGTACATATACTGAAATGCTCTTGAAAATTTTTGAAAAGTGAATGAACTGTAGGAAGTCTAGTGGATGAAATCTATTGTCTTTTGAAGAGCCCAAACACCAAACCTTGTTTATTGGTTAGACCACCCTATAATAATGATCTGTTGTCTCAAACAGCACATTTAAAAATAAAATGCCAACAGTGGTGCCAACTGTTAACATTTTCGTAACCCAGCTAGCCGATTTTGTTTTCCAACTACCTACCCTCTCCTTCCCCTTAGGGTTCCTGAGGAAATAATGTATATATGTTTATAAGTACATATCAAATCTTCTATTGTTATGTGGGAGACTGGTTAGGAATGCTCTAAAAGTGGAAAAAAGTACTTAGCGGCAAATTAAGGAATGTAAAACCACCATATGAAGGTGAGATCAGAAGCTAAAAACTGACAACTCACAGCCCTTGACACATAAGACAAAAACGTATTCAGGAAAGGCAGCTGCCGCTCTGCATGCTTAGGAAATGAAAAGGAAGAAAGTTGGGTTGAGAGAGATAGTGAGCGAGACCGAAAGGGAAACAAATTGTTATCTAATCAGAGTTTGAGCCCTCTGCAAAGGTCAGCAGATGAACTGCCATGTCTGACGGTTTTTGTCAATGCCCTGAAATGATGACGCTTGAACTAGGAAGTGCAGATTCATGAACTAATGGATAAATAGAGCTGTTTATACAGGGTACAGTAGAATAAGTACTTAAAAGAATGACTTGAAGTGCATATTCTTCTGCTTTGATGGGCCAGCGTAATATGAAAACAATTTCATATAAGTTAGGATCAATGATGCAGTAATGATAAAGAAATAAACCAGCTTTTTAGTTTCATGGAATTTCACTGCTTCCTAAGAGGAAGTGCTGGCCAAAAGCCTCATCCAGCTGTGAGAACGATCCTTTTTTTTCCTGGTTGATGGCAGGAGATACAAGAATTCCTTTGCCTGCTGTTTAAAATTCTGACAACCCTTTAATTGCAACAATCCGTCTACCCATGTGTTAGACTGTTTGTGAGCAACATTCAGCCTCATAGAGCTTCCTCTTAAATCTCATCCTGTTTCTGCAGCAGCATCTAGAATAGTAAGACTCTCCAAACCAATAAGCATGGCAGAGGCGATGCTGCAGTTCAGTCCTGCAGTACAAATACACTGCATAAAGAGAGTCTGTATGGTCCTCAATCTCACACTGAAGTGAGGGATAGAAAAGAGTGAGGGAAGGAAAATTAAGTAAAACTGAGGGTCAGGAAAAACGGACACAGAGAAAAACACATTTTCAAAGAAAGATGATTTAAAGAAGCAATAAAGTGGAAGCAAAGCTGTATGAAATGGAGTGAAATACAAGTGACAAAATGAAGGTTAAATTCTTTTAAAAAATAACTTTTCTAATAGCCTTTTCAAGTTGGAGATTGTAATAAAATATTTCCAGAGGGACAACTAAGATCGCAACTCCCAGCGTCCATGGTAAAAATGTTTTTTTCATAACCCTCCATTATATTTAAAACCTTTGAACAGTTCTGTTTACTGTAATGAAGTGTACCAATGATGAAAATTACAGACCTCCCTCATCTTCAGTGGAAAAACTTGCATGATCTTTGCCTGCCAAATACTTTTTTTGTCACCACTGTACAGGTGAAAACACAGAAAAAAACACACACAGGAAGGGAGGTTGGGCCACTGTCAACTACAACAACTTAAAAAGCTTAAGGAAAGGAAGAAGCTAAATTTATTGTGACAAATTTAATCAATTTGATCATGCATTTTGGTGAGGCTTGTATATCTCATTAAGTTACTTTCCTGGTTCTAGTGAGGATGCACGCAGCAGTTTTCTCAATCAGCTGCAGCAGTCTGATTGACTTTTTAGGTAGAACTGAGGATGTTGTTGCAATAATCAATTCGAGTAAAGATGAACGCATGTATGAGTTTTTTAAGGTCCTTTTGTGACATTAGTCCTTTAATCCTAGAAATGTTCTTTAGGTGATAGAAGCCTGACCTTTTTATTGCCTTTATGTGACCCTGGAGTATCAGGTCTGAGTCCATTATTACACCTTTCAGCATTAGTACATAACCCTTTGGATGTAATAAAAAATGGACATTTAAAAATATAATTGCCATAAACTGACAGAAAGAGGTCAAGACAATTATGTGGTGACGCATAAAAAATGAAAAGTTTCTTGTAATTGCTGAGAAGAAAACGTCCCAGATCCTGACAAGTATATGCCAAAAGTTGAAATGCCAATGTGTTTACCACAAATGCACAATGGTTAGTCAGATATTTTAATGAGGTAATCGTCTCACTTTAATTTAGGTAATATATCATCATTAGAATCATATTGTGGCAGTGTTTCTCCTAATTACAACTTTGGAAGATTTAAATGCTTTCAAACCCTGTCTTCCCTCTGTAAATTGTAACTATTTCTCTAAAAAAAAAAAAAAAAAAAAAAACAGCACTTTGTAGATAGTCTTTCTCTGTTCTCAAAGTAGCCAATACTCCCTCTGCCACTGTTGCAATTTGGATTTAGTCCAATCAGAAAAGCAAAAGTGAAGTTTAACTTAAATATAAGTGCATTCATTTAACTCTGAGCTCTTACATGAGAGTCCTGAAAACCCACAACCTTTCGCTGATTACACACTGTAATGTGGCACAGACCTGACCTTCATGTCTGTATTATTTGTTGAATAAATACCTGTTTAACAGAGTGCTGTAAGGCTCTAGCTTGGTCTAAAGTGATGGTCAGTGCCAAATTAAACCACTGCTAGATCAAGACAAAGCCCCTCTCCCGGTCCATTCTCATTTTTCTTACAAGGAAAACCAGAAGGCACATGAAGGTGAAAAAAAAAAAAAAACTGAATAAAGCATTGTGTACTTTTTGGGTCTATGTACATTTTACATGTGAAGGTTGGGAGACGTGTTGCATAACTGTGAATTTCATATACAAAAATAGCCTCCCAAGTTTTAAATCTAGCCTACTCGTCTTAATATCCATAATTTAAATGCTTTAAGTCATCACTTCAAATAGAATGTTATTGAACATTGCCTGAGTGAGATTTGTTTAGTTAAAATTTTTTAAATGAAATTGAGTGCCTGACTCATTGTCAATACAAACCATCTTTACTAGAACCTCAAAAAACTGAAGGTAAATGTTTTAGCATAAAACTGAACAGTGTGTTGAGTGCTATTCTGCTTTTAATGTGACATTGTGATATTATGAATATTCAGGCTAATAGCTCTCTCAAAACGTTTGGATAATTGTATGGGTATGGAGTGCCAAAAAATTCACCCAAAATTCAGGTGATCAAAGGACAAATTAAATAGAGTAACTTTAGTGTTAAAACATGTGGAAAGTATTCCAAAATAGCCAACAGTGTTTTCATAAAAAATAAAAAGATCGTTCCAATCAAGTTACTGGTAGAAATTCCTGTGAAATAAATGTAAAAATTCCAGCTATTCCAGAGGTGCTGAAATCCAAGAGAGCTGTGCAATGTACTGGATTCAATAGGAAGGTTAGAGTTTTGTCAGCAAGACTTGTTTCCTATTTATTTCCGGGGTGACCCCGAATAGTTAAAGATTCGATGCATTGATAGGGGGGGCCTGATTTGACCACCATTCTCAGGGTTGAACGTTCACAGATGAAACAAGAATCATTTCAATAAGACATTTGCAGAGCGCCAGCAATGTACAGTTACAAGAATGTATATGCATGAACACACAAAGCTAAGAAGTCGAAAGAGGAAGTGTTTACATTTTGCTTCATGCACCCGTTCCACTGCACAACCACAAGGAGACAGTGTTTTGTGTAATGGCATAAGCAAGCAAAAATTGACAAATAAATGCTCATGGCAGAGATAAAACTCCCCTAAACTACCATCTCTAAGACGGTGCACGGACAAACGCAACCAAACACTGACAACAACATAACTCAAAGGATGACAAAAGAACATGACTACATTTGGAACATAAATTATACTGTAAAATGGAGAGATTCTTTAATTTATGCAAACATATTACCCATAAGTCTTTGCGGCGGACAACCGTCCCCCCGTGCAGTTGACTATAGAAAGATTCAACACTTCTGATTCGATTATGTAAATCCTTGTTCGGGAACACCCCTTATGAATTTATGTAGGGTTTGTACAAATTTTTTTTTTTCAATTTTAATTAGCTAAAACTCATTACCTTACTAACACATTTTTCTAGTCTGCTTGTTAGTTATTTTGATGTTTATTGTTAACCGTAATTTCCAGACTATAAAGTAGAGCTGTGTTGAAATGATAGAAGAACCGATTCTGAATCGATTCTTATAGAAATCGAATCGATTCACAAGTTCAAAAATCGATTTTATTTTTTAGAATAGTTTGCCCTTTTAAAGTTGAAATGGGAAGGAACAGTCCAGACAGCCATTTTAAGTTTTGTGTCTGACAGGGTTAATACAGTTTTCCATGGTGAACTGTTACTCACCCAGTGTTAAGTCATTGAATTTCTGGCATATAATTAAGATAACAGTAAAAAAAAAAAAAGCCTTTAATAACACTGACCGATATCAATACTGAATTGGATCAGATTGAATCGAATCCAAATCTTGAGAATCGGAATCGAATCTTGAAATTTGAATCGATACCCAGCCCTACTATAAAGCATATAAACCGGGCTATTTTAGGGAAAAAAAACACAAATGTGTGTATAAGCTGCACCCGATTAAAACAATTAAAACATTCCAATATGGTGGAAACTCCTCAGACATCTTCTCTCCGTGTGTTCAGCAATCTTCAAGAAGGAATTCAAGTTCAGCAATATGCCTTATGCTTTTATTACCTCTGAAAGCTTTTTTACTCTTATTGGTTTGAGAGAGTTTTTCACGTTGGACTCGCTAACATCTCACCATTGAGTCATTGCTGCCAAGAATACTTGAAGCTGCTGGCGCTCTAATTCCTTCTTTAAAGGCCTGATCGACTGTCTTCAACTAAAAAGCGGCATTATATATATATTCTTGTTTGTTTTCCAAAATTAGGGTTGGTGCATGAAAATTTTATTTTCACAAACTGTCTCGCTCTTGTAATGTCTGTGTGTTCCACTTTTGTTTCAACATTTGCACAAACTTCCTACTCTCTCCCTCTCTTTTCTGGTCCTCTGAAAGTATCCTTTGGCGGACGTAACCTGTACAATCAAAGGATCAAGGAGGCCCTCTAGTGGCTCTTAGCTGTAACAATCCATAAGTAAACCGCACCGTATTATAGGCTGCATGGTCCAAAGCATGGGGAAAAAAGTAGCGGCTTATTGTGCGGAAAATACGGTAATCTCCCTCACTCATCAATGGAAAGTTTCCACTGTTTTAGTTTAATCAGTTTTTTGATCAGATTCTACTTTCTTTATGTGTAGTTCTGCTTTTTATTGAGTTATCAGCCATTTATTCTATTTTTGTAAGTTACCAAACACTTTCTTTCCCCAACCTCTGTCTCTACTTTACAGAACAAAACAGCCCATTTGAGGGAAGCAAAGACATACAAAACATTTTTGTGTTTATGAATTACTCTTACACCGGGAGGTCTTGGGGAAGTAAGGAAATTTTCCTGGTCTTCACTTTTTTTACAGCTGTACTGTGTTCTACCAGTTATTTGTAGATGTAGAGGTTGTCTGAATTAGGTTTAAGTTAGGGTTAGGCATATAACCTTAATGTTTAAGGGTGTGAAAAGTGTACAATGTATGTACAAGACTGTGTGTGTTAATGTGTGGGTGTGTGTGTGTGTATGTGTGTCTTTTATGTGAAAATGTGTGCCCAGCACCAGAAGCCACAGGATGTGCGTCGACAGCAGACCACCTTGAAACCCATGACATCATTCAAGTGCCCCCTTAACCTCAATACACACAAATTCAGGAGCAGAAACGATAATACACACATCCCTTCACAGGTATTTTATTTCCTTATTCTCATTAGGTACCAAATAAAGTTACTGTACCATTTGTTAAACACATGTTGGAGATCTGTCCCAATAAAGATGCTGACTTGAAAAGCTGAAATAAAGATGTGCAAAAGCATCCCCTAACCCTAACCCATTTTTTAAGATGGGTTGAAATAGTGGTGTTGTTAGATACCCATTCACCAACAGATGTTTGGCACTAGAAGGAACCAGAGTGGCAAGAAATAGTTGCACTTGAGCAATGAACAGATGGCACCTCACACCTCCATTAGCAGAAAAGGACCATTTACAAGATTCCTGCAGATTATGGTCTACTGTGTGCTTGATCATACACAGGATGAAGGATTGTTACAAAGTCAATGACTAGATGCATTTGGCTGGGCTTCCTTAAACAGATAACATTCTACCAACTGTGGAATAAATGACTGAATAATAGTTGTGAATTGGCACTATATAAATTAACTGAATCAAATTGATGAATAAATCTATATTAGCCCTTGAAAATTAATTACATGTGGAAACGATAGATTTCGTGCCTTCCCAATGTTTTATACACAAACATATTCCTTTCCATAAACAGTTGCTACAATAGAGTGCCAATAGTCCCACAATTCAACAAAAAATGAAACAAATAATAATCTATTTGAATATGTCAACAGTTGGTATAAGTAACAGAGGAAGTATATAATAATAAAACAAATAAAAATTAATTTTTAAATAAAATTTGCAACAACATAATTTGGTGAAAATATCTGTAAACTAGCTATGAACTTCAAAGCTTTCAGTTAATGGTGGCAGTAATATACATAGCTTGATTTAGGAGGTTGTTAATTAGGGTGAGAATGACACTGCTGCAATATTCTTTCTATGTGTACTCTTTAAGAACAAGACTCTAAACAAACTTTTGGTTTTTCCTCTTCTGAGCACTCTTGCTGTTTTTATGTCAACTCCTTCCCTAGCAATGAAATCCAAACCACAAGCTCTAAAGAGAGGCAATGAAGAAATATACACCTATTATGGGTCATTAGGATCCTATTTTCTTTTCATAAAGTTGGTTTCCTTAAATTAATTTTTGAGTGCTTAGTGTCGTGATTCCCTGGTTCTGTCATCAGTGGCAGAGGGAAGGCATCTGGAAAGGTGTAAAATGCTAAATGTGCATTTTGCTGTGGAAAGGCAAGGTTGCCCTGTGCATCACTTTGTGGTTAGAAGTGGCATACTAAAAACTCTGTACTGCATTCACCCTGCTGGGCCTTAAACATACCCCCTCACTCACACACCACAGCAAGTCAGAGGCAAACAGACACGGCATCTGAATGCCGTAAATGTTGTTGATTCATGCATTGCAGTGCAGCTTCGCCGCCCTAAGGTGAAGGAAACTCTCTCACCCTTCACTGGCCTTTTGGAAACATGGGCATGGCTAAACACTGAGGCCAAAACCACACAGAGGAATTGCAGAAAGGAATAACCAGCTTTCATTCATAAAAATCATCCCATGGTCAGCTCTTTGTCAATTGAGGGCCGTCAAGACAATTGGTTCTAAATTGGTGTCAGACAGTGTGGTTTTGGATGCCCAGCTTTAATACTTTACTTGGACCAATATGCATAAACTTAACTGGAAATTAGTTCATAAAACTAGCATAAACTAAAAAATACAAAAGAAAAATTAACTAAATGTATCCCACACAAATAGGAAATTACTGGTTTGTTTCATAAAAACATTTTCACCTCAATATGGGCATAACTGTTTTTATAGACATGAGCAATAAACCACATGTTGGCACTGCATTAGCCACAAGCTCTGGTAATTTTTGTCCACATGCTGCTGGCTAAAGATAGTCTGTCCTGGCCTGTAATCAATGTGTAAAATATGAGAATTTCTTGAAGGTCTCATTTACTGGTGTTTTAAAAAAATTTTTCCATGTTCTCTGGTAGGAAAGAATGCCTTCTCTGTCTGTGTAAATATATATATATATATCTTCCCCTCACTATTTTTAGTGTATTTCAGTTCAGCATGGCAGTGGGTGGGGAGATTCAGCCAATTTGGGGGCTTGCTCATTAAGATTAATGACATGCAAGTTTCTGTCTTCTGCTCGGCTAACTGCAACAAACTTACACTATCTCTGTTTACTAAAATAAGAAAAGTGTAATGTGAAACAGAAATCATGTCTGTATTTAGCCTTAGACGGAGCCTACCACCAAGTTTAGGCTGCATACCCCACCAACACTGGAATGCAGTGCAACGGGGCGCAATTGGGGTCACACTGAGCCTCGAGCCAGAGCTACACCAGACAAGCTTCCATATGCCACACGTCTGCCTGTTGGACGGGGATTCAGCACTGTGCTCTTCCCTCTTCACTACTAAGGTAAACATTATTTGTTTCTTTTCCTCCGCTTAGTAATGTACTTAAATTCTTTTGGTACAGATCCTGGTTTTAAATGCAGCTTCGAGGCAAAACCAGTACTGTAAGGTCTTTAGCTATAAAGTAACTCTGTTCAAAGGGACTGAACAAATCACTGAAGGAGCATCGCATTTTCCCAGTGGTGTTGCAAAAACAAATTCTAACCATTTCTTTTTCAGCCCTTCTTCCGTAGTAAAAAAATAAAAAAATCTAGCGTTGATGTGTTACCTCCACAAATACTGAACATGTTCTGCCCTGTTGTAGCGTTGGTAACTCCTAGCTTCCTGCAGCTATAGCTACCTGGCCTAAGTCACGCCTTTCTATTTCCGGCTACTTCTGGTCCATGGGTCCCCTACTGCCAAAAAAAAGAATGAGAGTCAATGGAGTGCTAAAAGTTTTGGGATCAAAACCATGAATTGAACGAATGATATCTGTGAATTTTAAAGGCAAATTTTGATGCAGAGAAAACACGGATTTTCCAACGGCAGCAAAAGTTACTTTAGGTATTGTGAAAAAATGAGAAGACATGATAATTAAACGGGGAGAAAACTTCTATAAATTTTACCATGTGGAAAGTAGCACATATGCCAGGGGAGAAACAGTTGGTGGAGTGAGAGTCAGCATGTGGGAGAAGCTCTACAAGGTCTTGGTGAGTTTTTGCGTGCTACACAGTAGCTAGTGCTAGCTTACGTAGCTGCATGATGTCTGATTTGTAGCCATTTTAATTGCGAATTTTTACAATCAAATAAATCTCAAAACACTTGACAAACAGTTGAAATTCACATTAGTATTTATTATTTAAAGTGTAACCAAACCCCAAAACAACTGCAATATTTCAGTTTAAGGACATATAATAGAACAAAAAATGTGGAAATTAACAAGTTTACACGAAAATGTCAAAGAACGTCTTAGTACTGCTGTTCATGGTGATTGTGTGGTACTGCATTTGAATGTTTTGATTGGCTGAGATTGGTACATGAGAGTTCATGTCTATGTCACAGGCACGGTTTCACAGAGATGCCCTCCCTCTCTTAGACACACTCGCCCCGCCCAGTGACGAGTTCAAACAGCCCATCTTGTGTGCTACGTGCGCACACAGAAGCATACTGAGAAACAGAGGAAGCTGAAATCCATATATCGCAATTTGGAGGACCGCAAAGTCAACGTTGTTTAAATCCATAAGTTATAACCTATATGTTTTAAACACACCATGAATAATGAAACAAAAGCTGAGGTAGTTCCCTCCGAAGCTACTTAGCATCGATGCTAGCGCTAGGCTCTCTGTGCTTGTTTGCTACTATACGTGCTGCTGGCTTCAGGTAGTGCTGACTCAGCACCCTGAGCCAAAGGCTTGCACTGATACGTCATTTTGCTGCTGCGCTTCATAGAGCCTCTCTTTACCTATGGTTGATGGCAGAGAAGAGACATATTTTCTCCCTTAACCGTAGGTAAATAGAGGCGTTACGGTGCTCGGCAGCCACAGAGTTCCGCTGTGACAGTCTTCCAGACCACACCCCCCGCTTCCCCCCCTCATCCTCCACACTTGGCCATGCCCCTCCGTGCTCCTGTCCTGCCCACTTTGGTAGAGTTTTTAAAGTTGCTGGGGGGGATGATTTTTTCATGGGGTTCAGTTACTTTTCAAAGTAAATAAACGTAAGACAAAGCGGAACAGAAAATAACTTTTATTTCTCCATTGACTTCCATTCATTATTTTTTTTACTGACTGGTCCAGTAATGTGATATCCCTTTCACTCCTACCTAGCAGTGGTAGTCGCTGAAGTTGTTTGTTTGAAGTGATGTCTCAGAATGTAATAACAGTAACTGCACCAAAATCAGAAATGTTCTCTATAAAATGTGAAATATTCAAATTCTCAGAGCATGTTTTATTTTTCTTTCTTTAAGTAGCTCCATATGAAAAAAACAAAAACAAAAAACTGCGTGCTTTATAAACCGTTTTATAGCGTTTAGGGTGGTTTAGGTGGTAATGATAAAGTTGAAGCCAAAAGCTGATGGGGAGAATCTATATTGATATGGGCTGCAGCTACGCTAGCTGCAGGGGAGAGAATAGCTAGATATTGGCTGCAGCATTGGCATCTGGGAAAACGGAAAACTGTGAGTGAGGGCAGTTTCTGTGATCGGGGCGGTTATCGCCTTGCACACACGCGTTGGAGCAGCGAAGTCGGCGTGCGACAGAACTGACAAGCCAAAGCAAGCGGGGGACAGAGGCAGGACGAGATACCAGCCGCAGCTACTGAAAGAGAGGGAGAACGACATGCCCGCCGTAGCTGCAGCTTAGGCATTTGGGACATCAGAAAATTGTGAATGGCTGATTTTTATCAGCCACCAAGAGGAATGGAGCTGAGATCGCCACTGTTATCTCCATCCAAACGCGGGATGGAGCAGGCTTTCGTTGGGTAGCAATGTAGCCGGCGAAGTCGGCATGTGACAGGTGGGGAAGCCGCAGAAGGTCTTTGGTGTTGGGGAGGAAGAAGCCAGTACAGCCGCAGAGAAGCAGTAGTTCTCCGTGGTGATCAGAGAGCTGGAGTCAGCTAGATCAAGCTGGAAGGCTGCAGATTCAGAGTCTCCAAAGACTGGATGATCGCTGGTTAGATCAGTACTGGCGTGAAGAACACAGATCAGGAGATGGAGGAAATAAACAGATCGACGTCTGAGAGATGCGAGGTAAGTCAAAAGTCTTATAACTTTTGAGAGGATTGGTGTTGTCATGATTACTTTGTGCTTTCTTTTTGCTGCTTTTGTTAAGCTAAGCCCATGTCTTCGGCCACTACCGTTCTTCTAAGATAGTAATGGAAACACACCCTATCCGTTCTAGGCCGTAGTGACCAGTAGTGACTGTACTGTACCGATCTTAGTGGAAAAGGGGCATATGTGTAGTTAAGATGGTAAGAGAGAATGTCTTCAGTTCATACTTTTATGTTTAATGCAAAGATTAAGGTGTTGTGGTCAAAGCAACAGGAAAGCCTGAAGGCAGCAGCCACCACCCTGCCCAAAGTTTCTACATAAAAGAAGTTTAATTTTTAACTGTTATAAATCCATGGGAACAATGATAATATTTGGGGTTCCTCGAGGCTTCATTCTTATGCCACTTTTACTAATTAGCTCTCTTCCTAACTGAGAGTAATGTGCAACTCAACATCTCTTACAATACCCATGCTAATGATATATACTTTGCATTTTTGTTTCATCACATGACAAAACTTAGTTACTGTAACATCAGTAAGTGCATCGGTGATTAATTAGTGGATGGGTCATAATTTATGACAACTTGATGTATAAAAGAAAGAGATCATTGTGCTTGGTCCCAAAAAGGCAAGCATAGAGGTCAACATTAAATTAGACTTAATGAAGTAAAGAGAACAGATCTTGCAAACAACTTAGATGTACTCATTGAATTTTAAAAACCACAAGATTGTTACTAAATCAGCCAACTACATTATCAAAAACACTATCTAAATTAAATTCTTCGTATTAGAACAGCAATCACAAAAACAGGTGGCTTCCTATATTTAAAACAGTTTAGATTATTATTATGGTGTTACTAATTTTTAAAAATATATAAATATAAGCTTTAAGGTTTTCAAAGATCTGTTCACTCAGAGTGTTTAGCAACAGAACTAAAAAAGGATGCAGTGTTTATTTTCTAAAATCTTAATCTCTAGAACCAACACCCTAAAACAACCTGAGATTTGAATATAGGGTTGGGTTGTTACATCAGGACTAAAATAAATGCTGTTTACCCCTGCCTTCCTGTAAAAATCAAGTGTTACTTCATATTTTTTATGTATTTATTAGTTTCATTTGATTTTTTTTCCTTTTTAATGTTTTGTACAATTTCTTTTGTACCGTTTTGATCTTGATTGTTCAACTCAAACACTTTTTTAGCTACCTTTGGTATGAATGATGCTACACGACTAAACTTGCCTTGCCTATTGAACTTCTGTGTTTGATTTTAGTATGCACATTTAAACATAAGAAACTAGGTGGAGTTACAGATGTTTCTCTTAACATTGTTCATGTGGTGCAATTGAACTTCTTACTGAAGTGCAATGGGCTGCAATTTGTGACTTTTGGCCCTGGCCAAGCATGGCCTTGAAAAGAAAAGCTGCTCTGTAATTTAGCAATGTGGCTAAGCTATGCTAGCTGGTGGTCAGTGGTTTGCTTTAGCCTTTCAGAAATGCCTCATTAAAAGTGAACAACTAATTATACAAAAACTAATTTAACATACTGAATGAACAAGATCTTATAATAAAACAAAGGCTTGGAGAGAAAAATAGAAATAATTTGCTCAGGAAATAGATCATGACAATTTCTATTTTTAGAATTGTCAGGAAATGTAGCTTGTGACCAAGAATAGCATTTACTTTAAGTAAAGCTTTAAGTAAAGAAAGCCCGTTTAAAACAAGACCAGATTATATGCACTGATTATTCCGATGTTACAGCAGCTTGTCATGTATTTTTTTACTGTCATTTAAGATCCAAACAAAATATGTGCACTGCTAAAACCATAAACTTTGTAAACAGTATAGTTTGCAAGCTTGTACTCAGATTAAAAAACAAGTATCAACACAAATATACATGTTTAAAGCACACTGAGGTAGGCTGAGCCAAGAAACTTCAGAAAGACAGTGGTTTTAAAATCCTGTGGTTGTGTGTAATAGGACTACATGTAGAGATTAGAGGTAGGCTACAACTGATCCAGCTGGAAGTACCACATGCTTGCAGCACCCAGTAGCACTGTTCTGCTCTATGCATTTTAGACAAGTCTAAAGCATCGTTCGCAGTGAAAACATCTGTTCTCTCCTATATATGTACATTGCAGGGGCAGGGACAAGCAAAAAAGATGTAGGAAGTGATCAGGATCTGAAGGAAAGTTTAATATGAGATCATTCTTGAGAATATGAGTCAAATATCAGACAGATGTTTTTGGAAACCTCTGGTCATGCTGACAAAAACATAGCCTTGTTCAGTGCAGCAAAGAGGTGTTGGTGAAAAAAGAATGCCTGCAAGGGGATCTGAAAGAGGCATTGGAGAGATAAAGCAACCTGAATTAAGGCCAACAAATTAAGTCAGATGACTGATAAGCTTTTGGAGGGGTGTATGAGGAGCAACAGGAAACTTAACCTCATTATAACCCCTAAAAAAAGATTATCACCACTAGTTTGAACTGTTGATATAAGGTAGGATGGATTTGTATTTTACATTGATTAAAGCTGAAATTGAAACTAACTGATGTAGCCATTGTTTTCAATTTATTACTGTCCAATTAGGTTGAACCTTAAGCTTAAACTGTTGCTTCAATTTCCTTGTTTTAGCTGACAAGAGCAGCAGCCAGTGTGGCCTTCTGCTGCTGTCACCCACCAGTTTTAGCTAAACACAAAAACTCTTGGAAATTGTTTTTGTATATCTTTGTAAGGCTTTATCTTTGGACTGTTTTTCTTTTGCTAAATACAGCAACATCTGGCTAATATACTTTCTCCAGTGTACAACAATGTGGCTTAGATGCAGCTTATCTATTTTAAAGAAACAGCTGCTCGGGAGGTAAATATGCCAACTCAAACTCATATTTTGAAGCATCGGTAAATGTGACAGAAAGGGGTGATTGTGGATTCTAGCACTGACTGCAATAGAGGGCCTGCCCTACCATAAGACAAGAATATTGCAAGGAAAGTCTGCAAGCACTTACAAAAAGGAGACTGATGAAGAAGTGCTCAACAAAAGTGGGCTTCAGAGAAGTGCACAAATTCTGATACTGAGGTGCAATATTTGGTAGAGAAGAGATTTGCTTTACAACATGGAACGACTACATTCCAGATACAATGTTTTCAAAAGACTGCTAATATTACATTTTCAGGTAAATAACTGTCATATTTTAAAGAAGTTAGGAAATTAATCAAAATGTTTAAAGGCAATATTTTGTGGTTTAGAGTAAAATACTGAAGTGAAATTTTTTTTTTTCTATTTTTATTCTTTTATCATTAAATTCTGAAAAGTGTCCCAAACATTTTTGTTCAAACTGTCTCAGTCAATTCTTTGAGAAGCATTTTTTTACTGTAATTGCAGCTGCAAGTATGGGTATGTCCTTAAGAGCTTTGCTTATTTGGGGACATTTATTTTAGAAGAACAGACTTGGGAAAAAACAAGCAGATTACCATTTTTTATTGCATTTTTAAGTAAATGGCAGCTGTAATTATTTTTTGCAAAATACTTTTTACAAAGAAAACATCTAAAAAAAAATGACAGTCTAAAAAAATACCAGATGTATGTTCTTTAAAACTTAAAAGTACAATGTAGTGCAGTTACTCAGAATAGAACATAGTGGTTAAAACAACATGGGCTGGATATCGTTGCTCTATCTACCACACTATATATTTAAGGCTGCTATATAAATTTTCATCGCCGGGAGATGAGGAGAGCAGTTGTGGTAAAGGCATTCAAGAAAAAAAGAAATCAGACAGTTTCTGGAGAAAAGCATGTGACTGACCAACAGGAAACATGTTTTTATTCTAACATATCCATCACAGTAACAACACCATCCTGAACTCAGTTACGAAACTGTTATATGATATTTGAGTGACAAAACTGGAAATGAACTGATCAACCGAGCACATCTATTGTTTGATATTTCCTACACTTGTGACCAACAGAACAGGAAATCACACCATGCTGATAGTATTAGATTGCTCCAACATCCTGTTGAAGAATGCTGAATCATTTAGCACCCCCTAAAATAAGTGAAAATTTTTATAACTATCAAATTGCCAGATGACAGTTCTAAATTATTGCGCTGGCTCAAATGGCAACGGAGACTCAACGTTATTTGCATTATCCTCTGGATACACACAAGTAGTAAGTAGTGTACTGGCCTTCTAAAATTATATTTTGTATCACGTAACATAAGGTAAAGCCATCATCCCGCTTCCCCTCACTGATAAATCGCTGCGGTCGGCTAGCTCTGGCCACGTTGCTTGGCAACACCTGTATACGGGAGATATTAAATAGTGCGCTCGACTTATATAAAAAAAACCTCGCGATTTTAACTCTAAAACACATTAAAGTATTATTAATTGATTAAATATGTCTTTCTTTCGTAAGTGACCATGGTATAAGCGGGATAATGCCCTTCGAGATGTACATTATCAGAAAATAATGGACTTCGCGGAAGCAACCGTCCTCCGCGTCGGGCATTATCCCTTACATATTTAGTGAATAAAAAGCTAATCTAATTGATTTAAGCGTGATAAAAGTAATTTTAAAAATAAACAGAGGTTATGTTTTTATATAGAGTATGACCTCTAATGAATTAGGATGTAGTTATGAAATATTTTGTTGGAGACCCAGTTAACTAATAGTTGATACATAATCAATGATGCCGTTCTTCCAATACATTTCTGCTTTTTGTTCTTTTAGCTTCACAAAAAGACGTGATGTATATGTTGTGGCTTCAAATAATAATTAAGAAGCTTTTGCCTTTATGGTAATTTTAACATAGACCAAATGTATAAACAGATGAATGGATACAATAAATAACATTTTCATGGCACCTTCCTGTCACGTTGACTGCCCCAGGTGTTACCCAATTTGCCCAGTAGCACTCAGAAACCCACTCACATTCATACACCAATATGCAAATTAGTAGATAGGAAACCTAACAGTGTCTTACTAATGGCTCAATAAAACATGTAACAGGAGGAAGCTGGAATTGAATTGAATCTACAATTTTAGAATTACAAGACAAGCACTTTGCCCAAGGAACCACAGTCTTCTAATGCAAACTCCTTTTAATGCAAACCAAAGTCCATCTATTTTTGTGTGTGTCTGTGTATCTAAATGTATCAACTGAATTCACAAAATATGTGAAAACTAATTTAGCTTGGACTGTTGTAATCCTGTTTTCCAGCCAGGTTTAAGCCCAAACCAATTTTAAATCTGAGTTTCAGATTTTCAAATTGCACATTTTAACATTTGTTAGAAATTCTTCTGAAAATTCATTTTTATATCATTATTCCCTCTTCTCACATGGGTTTATGTTTGCCATAATGTTTTAATGGCTTTTTTGATGTCAGCAAATGCTTTTATAGCTATTTTAAAAGCTATGACAAATTTTTGTGTAACAATCAGATATATAAAAAGTACATTTGATTAATCTAATATGAATGTAATCACCTTTTTTTTAAAAACAGAATCCTAACTTTCATTTTATTACAAAATTACTAAGTGAAAGACCACATAACAGAGCATTTAGAAGAAAAACTATTGTCTCCACATTGTCTTATTTTTGCCTAACTCACTAAGTGAACAAAAAGTAAAAAAAAAAATTGCTCCATGAAAATAATTTTATACAGCTAGAGAAAACAGAAGAAATAACATGAAACAAAAAACAGCAATGGACAGAATCTCCCTGAATATATTATGAAACTTCAATCTCCTAGTCTTCTAATCTTTCCTTATCTAAAATAGTTCTGCCACCCCCAGGATAGGTGGCTACAGAAAATAAATAAATGTAACTTGACGATGAGACTCAATATTTATTCAGGCTTGTGATCGTTGTCTTGTTTCAACTAGGGAAAAAGACAGTCAGGTCCCCGGACGTGAGCGTTACCTCCTCCCACTAAGACAGAGTCGACCTCACTTAGCAAGTGCGGGGATAAGAGAGATGCTACCAATGCAGAAATAAAAGGCTTTTCAAAAGGTTTAAAAGATTTTCAGCTGGCCTTTTTCTGTTCTGTTTTGTTGTGGTGTTGTTAGTTTATTCGATTATTTGTGTATTAGTTTTCTGTTTTGTTTTCATTTGACGTTGACTCGTACTTTTTCACCCGAGCTATTGCCATGTGGTTTGACTTGGCCATGTTGAACTGTAATTTTAATGCTTGCTTTATTTCTTTTCTGTTCTCTTTATCCTGTTAAAAAACACTATATATAAATACCAAAGACTATTCTAACCTGTAGTGTTGAGCATCTTACATTAGAATAGTAATTAGTTATAGTTACAAATGACTTGGTCACTGTGGCATTATTTTATGTTCAATAACAGTTAAGTTTTATATTTGTGCCATCAAATATTTTTATAACTGAATGACGAAAGAAAAAAAAACACTATATCAGTATTTGATAACATTTGGTATTTGAACTTGACTCAACAAGATAAATGTACAATAAGTAAATATTGGTCATACATAATGACACACTTTTCATTAAAGTGCAAAACTAAGACATAAACAGGTGGAGAATAAGACAGAAAGGAAAATATGTCCATTAAGTTGTGCCAATCTCTGTATCTGTTTTATTATAGTATATGACAGATCACTGTCCATTTGGTTATAGTAAGACATTTTAATACTGATTTAGTGTCACCTGGTCATATGACCTAAAGGCTATTGAAGGAAAACCTGAAATATTAATTAAAATGTGAAATAAATCATTTCTGGTTCTTTAGAAGACATTTTAAGACTGATTTGATGTCACCTGATCACAGGAGAAGGAAGCTATTAAAGAAAATTCACACATTTTACTGTAACATATCAACTAGAAAATTTCAGGAAATTTAGAGAAGGGACGGCCACGGTGTGCATGCTAATGCTAACTAGCATGCTAATGCTAAGAGGGTCGTTTAGAGTGAATAATAAGGGACTGCCCATGCAATGCATGGAGGCAGTGCAATACATTGCTTTGCAATGGATTTGCACTGCCTCCATGCATTGCATTGGGCCGTCCCTTAATAACAAATATTACATAGGCTTATGGTAATAAAAAAAAAAAATCAGGTCATGTTCCTTGGGTGTCACGCAACAATTTATTAATATTTCAGGCAATATATCCGCTCTATCAGCTGTATGACCAGCTCAGTTCTGGAACGACCGACTGCGGGGTGCGCAGCGGAGCGCATGACGTTGGAGGGAGTCTCCGCTTTAAGGAAATTAATGTCAGTCGAAAATCCAACTCAAAACTAAGGACTGTTCCGTTTTAACAGGACCTTCTTCTGCAGTAAATTTCAACCCTGCTCATTTCTCTAACCTGGAAAATGGAGTGGAAATGTAGTTATCACAACTCCAGAACACTACACTGGTTCTTCAAAAAGGTTCCTGTAATGGAAACATGGTTTAACACTAGATAGCTTAATTTCAAACCATATAACTTCTGTTTATGACTTTTTCTAAAAGTAAAAAAATATAGCAGCAGGAATAAACCGTGCAGTATATTTTCACATCATTTCTAACAACTGGTTTTCTGGAAAAGTCACTTAAGAAAAACAGGAAATGCTAACTCCATAGTGCAAGTTCTCCTTTTATCGTATGATTTCATATTAGAATACCTGATTCTTTGTGGAGATTTACTGCATCCAAAAACTTATACACAGTCACAAACAATTACCTAACAATTTGCCAGGCCTTTCTACTGGATTATAGCCACTATTACTCAGCAAACCTTGAACAGTGGCACTTTTAGAGAACTTGTGGATTGCTAATTTTCCTTCCCCCTACCCTCTTTTCATGTGGTGAAAACGAACACACTAATGAAAGATAATTAGGTTGTGTTGTTTCAGTGTTTGTCTGTCTCTCTGGAGATGGAAGCGGTAGCCTGCCAGGCCTACAGATGCTAATTGGTAATGCTAACTGCTCCCGTTATATAATGAAAATGGCAATGTGGAGCTGCTTTCAATTTCCTGTTGTAGTAACCCAGGGCAATAAATAAATAGTGGAAAGAGGAAATAATTATCACTATCGCAGTCATTAATCTACAGTATATTTACCAATTTGTTTTAAAACTTTGCAAGTAATTCTTTAGAGTCCATCAAAACTTTGACTGACGCTTGAACAAATTAAACATTGGCTTTTAAAAAAAGAAGCTCCATAAGCAGAGTCTCAACTCTGCAGGGAGCACTGCCTGCTTACCAAGTGGGAAAATTACAACCTATCTAATTGTTTTAGCATTAAAAGGTCAGAGTGATTTGGGGAATGTGCCGAAGAATAAAACAAAAAAAAATTTATAGACTACCTCGGGAGTCCGCTTAGCAGTTTTGCTTTTATCTCCTAATGTGATCTATCAGCTAAAGATGTAACAAAAATACAGGATACTAAAGACACTTATCTAAGATTGCAGCTTTAGCTTAAAATATAAAGTGTGCATGCGGGTTGTCTTGCAACACCAGCTAAAATGTTGCATGAGTAAGTAAGAAAAATGCAAAAAGGCTTTTCAATTTTCCACATGACCAACTTCACTTAACCTCAGACTGGAGCACACCTGGCAAACTACATGCTGTGAGACTCCTAAACTTGCATCACTCTGACTTCAATTTAATTTGACACTTAATAAACTGCTTCAATGACAGCAGTTCTGTAATTTCTACCAAAGGGTCCAACACCAATAAATCTGTCACTTTGAAAGCAAAAAATATGATAATTTGAAAATAAACCTTGTTATGAACATCCTTGAACAGGAAGTGGGCGTGTTGGGTGGCTGAAGTGGTGGGGTTGCTCCAAAACTCACACTTACATGGCTGGTGCACTCAAAAACCTTCCTGAAAATGTGTAGCTTGTCTTTCACTTTTCTCACCAGTATATGAATGAACACAAAGAGAAAACATAAATGTGGGCAAGTAGAACGTAACTGACTACTTTTAGCAGTGTGCAGCAGGTTACAGTAGAGCTTTTTGCTGCAGGTCTTTAAAGGTCTGATTTAAACAGAACACCGCAAAAGAAAAATATTCTCAAATTAATATAATTTGTTTGCTTTTACCCCAGGGTAGGACACATTATATGTCTGCTGGGGGTAGCTTTCAGTACTGTTGCTTGGTTTAAAAAAGGTAATGTGTAATTTCTTGGAAAAAAAACAACAACTAAAAGAGACCAGCATTTGTCACAATACTTCTGAATCCAACATGGTTAATTACTTATCTCTTGAAGCAAAGCATGCATCTCTACTTTAATATAGTTAGACCAGAAAGACTAGTCCAGACAGGCTTATGGTTACAGCAGCTACGTATTTCAATGCTACTGAAAACCGATAAAGGCAATCAATGTATTTCTGCTAAGAGTGGTGACTGTATAATATATATAAGATATATGACTATATACTGGAAAGATTTTGATTGTACCTCAAAACTCATTAAAGCTGGAGTTAACTTTAAAAAAAATTTTATATAAAGAAACCAACTAAAGCTCTCTGGCACCTCATTTACAAAATAAATAAATAAATAAATTGCATACCTGCAGCTTCCACATTTTGTTTTCCACATTTAAAAAAATTCCCTAAAACATTTATTTGACTGTTGCTCATCAACTGAAAAAAAATAATCTAACTTACCTCAAAAAGGTAGTTTTTTTCCATTTCCTCTGCCAGTAATGGCATAAATGACTAAATCTGAAGGGAGGAAAACGATCCTAAAGCTTCATCTGTACCAAAACATGCCTATCTAATTTCTCAAACGACCCTGCAGTCCTTACCAGCCAGTTTCTGAAACTCATAGTATTCGTTTGAAGGTTATAAATCTTCTGAGAAACAGGCAACATTTACAGAGGGAAAGACAGCATTACATAGCTTGTGTACCATCTACAATGATCTCAGAGTGTTGGAGAAAACCTACCCTTAAGGAAAATATGCATGCGCAAGTGTGGTTAATATGTATTAAAACTATAAATGTTCTTAAACGTATGAGTACCATGTTTTCTGTCGCTCTTAATGAAACAGTTTTGTTGCTTTGTTCTCAGAAAAATACAGGATTATTAAAAGTCAGACTCCGTTTTGGCAAGTTTTAGCAAAACCAGGGTTAAGGAAATGATAGAGACAAACACAGGACCCAGAGCTAAGATATCTGCCTCAGTCTTGCAATTATAACCAAAAGCTTTCAAATTTCACTTCTATGTAGCCTTTTGAGACAGGAATGGAGACAGTTTCCTCTATAAAAATAAACTATCAAGTTGGTCTTAAATCACACATTTATAACAAGAGCCAGTGTGTTTCCCAGACTTTGTCAGGAAATACAAAAAAAATATATATATATGAACTCAAACATCCTGGGGGAAATCACTGGTCCACATTCAGGCATGATCCTGTGATCACACCCAAACACATAGTCAAATCTTCCCCGCAGTGAAACCTCACATAAGATGTGGCTTTTTGGCACAGAAGCCATATCAATCTTTCTAGTAGAGAAAGAGACTTGAAAATTGTTAGACACAGTTAGTGATTGGCAACACTCAGCGGCAAGAACTAGGCTGTAAATCCAGGTCTGAAGTTCTGTGCACTACTCTAGTTCTTGCAAGTACATTTTGAGTGACGTCCTCAAACACCAACCTCCCCACCAGGCTGAACAAAACACAGTCTGTTCCATCCACTCCACATCTGACCAAGAGAAACTATCGGACTATTAACCTACAATTGTCTTTCTTCAGATGTATTTCTCTCAGCCAGCAGTCCTTACCTTAAAATCGGCACTGTCCAGAAAACAGTTGAAACAATTCTGAATTGTACATCAACTATGTGAAGTAACACGATTATGAGAATGATTTAAATGAGGTGCAGTACTGCTAAAAATAGTTCTTGATATTCAACCTGGTGCAATGAGGAGATTCACTAAAAGAGCTTGTTTTCTTTGGGAGGGGTTCCACTGGGGGTGGAAAAAAGGCTGATCACAATAGCCAATTTTCTAATCCTCCAATTTCTGTCCAATAAACAACAATTCACTTTAAAATTAGTTAGTCAATCTCACTAGTTATCAAAACTCACTAAGTTTCATGACTTAAGCTACTCATAAAATGTATTTTGGAATAATAAATATTTTGGTAAGATAATTACGGTAAGGTATATTGCTCCACTACACAAAGCAGTTAAAAATACTTTACAGGGCATCAAAGGAAAGAATAAGGATAGGAATCAAGGAACAACAAAAACTCTTAGGTTTTTCAAAAATAGATTAATATTCCAACTGTTACAAATTAATGAACAAAAGAAACAAATGGTAAAACTTTGATTCAAAACAAAATCCAAGGTCACTCAACAGTGATGTGGAAAACACTTCATTAGTCCAAATCTTTGATTAAAGGCTGCAGTTAACACACAAAGAAATGTTTTCACTCCGGACTCTGCACTTCACAGGTTTTCAGGGATTTTTTCCCCGGAGCTGAGGAACATATAAACCAAATGCTACCTCATCTTGTTAAGTACTGGTCCTGTCTGGTCTCTCGGTATGTTTCCAATTAATTCTGTCATTGCTGAATAAAAGCAATCCAACACAACGATGCTGTCAACACCAAGTTTCAACAAGGTTGTTTTTAGAGTTATTTGGGTCTTATTTGACCCCAACAAATTCTTCCCAATGTATTTGTCATCACGTTTTTTTTGTTTTGTTTTTTAGAACATGATCGCAGCTGCCTGGTCAACAGCTTCTCCCAGCTGAACTTTTTAACTCTACAGCTCCTCCAAAGCTACAATTAGACTCTTGACTGCTTCTCTTTTTATTGCTCACCCTGCCCAGCCTCTCAGCTGCTTGTTTAGAGTTGTACCCTACTTTTAGATGATGGATTGAAAGCTTAGGACACTCATTTAAAACTCTTTTCCAACTCTTTAAAAGCTCTCTTTATAACTGACCAGTATACTTTATTCCTTCTTTATGGTGTTTATTTACTACCGTTCTGAAGCTAACCTTAAACTTAACGAAGCTGCTGTTTTACACTGAGATTACACACAAAGACATACAGTAGTAGCAGTTTAAAAGTTCTCATTCAGAGTAAACGCCGGACGAATGGCGTGCCCTTTCCAGCCCATTAACGGCAGAGTTCCCTCCAAATCCCAGTGGCCGGAGTGGCCTCCCGTCTTTCTCGTGGGAGTGTCAAAGTTTTACTGCAACTCCACCCATTAATTGAAATACAGAGTATGACCAGGAGATGGCGCTTCTCTCACAGAATTCTCATCGACATGATGTTATTATCACGTCCACTGAAGAAAAACCATTTTGGATGTAACAACACAAACTGCTCACTTTTTTGTAATTAACCTGCTTCTTCTATTGTCAAAGTTTATCATAGGCTCCATAAACTTAAGTTCTCCTAACACGGGCCAAACTTCACCAAATGAGTTCTGTAAAACATTATAACAAGTAGCCTTAAACGTTATATCTGTAAACAATTTGATTTATTTCTATGAACCTAAAGTATAACTTTTTTAAAACCTAATGTACTTTCCTTTAATTTTGTGATAAACTCGTGTTTTTTTATGTTATTGTTGTTGGATGAAAATGACAGAGTTCCACAACGCAAAACAACGTAATAGCCTATTTATAATATTTATGCAATCACATGACTATTCGGCTCACCACGGAATGTTTGCAACACCAGAATAGACCTGGTTACATGCTGTAGCGATGGGGAGCAAAGCTTGGTGGGGGGATGCTTGAAGATGGTAATGAGATAAACAAAGCAAAAACAGCGTAATAGCGTATTTATCATATTTATCAATTTATATATTTTATAATAAATTCTTAATTAAGTTGTTGTGTATATTATATATTAATTGTAAACATAAACATTAGTTTACTTAAACATTCTAAAATAAAGCGTTGTGAAATTCATATTAAATTAAATAATTTCAAACAGAGAGTTGTTTTCTGCTTCATTGTTTTCTCCAAAATGCATTGTATCAACACTGCGTTTGTATGCGACTCTGATCTGTGCGGGTCAGATTCTGGTCAGTGAAGCACTCGGCGAATTTGTGGTGGTAGTAGTGTGTGTGTGTGCGTATGGAGGGTGGGGACAAAGAAAAAAAAATTAAAAACATGTGCGTTGTTGTTTTAGCCACATCTGGTTGACAAAAAGGTTGATATCCACTGTAATGGATTAGACACATTGGTTTGAATGGTGACAAAGCTAAATGTGCCTGGATAATTGCAGCAGATTAGTTGTGAAATGTTTACAATAACAACAGAATAGACATGGTTACATACTGTAGGGATGGTCACGAAAGCTTGGTGGGGGGATGCTAGGAGATGGTAATGTTCTTTAGGAGGTGTGAATGATCTGGAGTCTATGGTGTGTTGTTAAGTTGGGGGTTGCATTCAGGATGATCATCAGCGAGAACAATAGGTTAGCCAGCTTTACTCTATAGAAACATTTGACTTGTATTAACTTATAGTGGCAATGAGTCCCTGACATCCTATGTGCAGTATGTACTCTTGTTCTCTGTTAAAAAGCACTCCACAAACTTCTTACTAAAAGTAGCCTTGTTACTGTTACGATAACTTGGTGTCACCATCTTAGCAGATGTTCTGCGGATGAGAATCCCTACTGCACACACCATTTTTAATTTTTATTTATTTTCATTCCGTTTATTTCATTCCGTGACATTGAGGCAAAAACAAAAGACACAAACCATTATTTGCCGCTTGGTGAACATTTATTATTTAAACAACATAACAGGAAATGGAAAAGAAGTGCGGTAGGCCTATTTTTTTTATTTTTACTATACATGACCACCAGAACTTTTATTTTCCACTGTGCCCCCCTTCGTTTTCAATAACACACCTCACAACTTTTGACAGTCCTGTGATAAGTCTGTTGCAAAAGTTCACATTGACTCTTGTGTCCCAAAACCTATGTATGGCGTCAACAAGCTCCTGCTTGGTACCTGGCTTAGCCTCCTTCCGAATAAAATCTTTCATTGAGTGCCAAACAAGCTCAATGGGATTAAAGTCTGGTGACTCTGGTGGAGTTTTCACCCAGTTGATCCCCTCAGACGCCATGTACGCTCCAGCAGCGGTGTGTTTTGGATCATTGTCCTGGAAGAAGCGATGGTCAGACCCAAAATATGTCCTTATGTATGGTGCGGCGTGTTCTTTAATGATGGTCTCTTTAAAGTATTTTCGATCCATTATTCCCTCGAAGATTACCATTGGACCTGCACCTTGCCGGGAAATCATTCCCCAAACATGCAGCTTCAAAGGATGTTTTGGCTGAGGTTTCGCCACGACGTGGCCCTTCTTGTGGAAACTCTGTCTGGCGTAGTGTTCCAATGCAACAGTTGTTTCATCTGCAAACAGAACATCATGCCAGGTCTCTCCAGAGTTGTTCCACAGAGTCGCCTGTTCCAGCCTTTTCACTTTGTTGCG